>JARHVA010002312.1:2595000-2645000 GCA_037957365.1 Torreya grandis
ATATTTTGGCCTTAGATAATAATTTTATCTTGTGATTATTAATTAGAGTGTTGCCATCAACAACTACAATCAAGGATATATACACATAGATAATATTAGTAACTTTTCTTATGATTCTAATGGTTGATTTCACAATGTACATCCATATTTGAACTAGTAATTGTTAGAAACATTATATTGTGACCATATAAATCACATCTATCTAAATATCTATAAAAATTATTTCATAGGAGGGGGATCTCTGCTTTATTATTCAAGATTCATGGTTCTATAAGTGGCATGCAGAGATACTTTTTCATTCAAAATCAATGACTATGACTAAGGATAAATAATCTAAATCATTCACTCAAGATAAATTTATAAAATAGATTCATTTTCATTATCCATCCTATATAATTAAGTATGGCTATTTATTTATAATTAATTGGTTCATTTATGACCAATGGCCTCAATATTATTTTACATACATAATTCGTTGAAGAAAGGTTTTATCAAAAATAAATATAAGCCTTCTATGTTGTATGTGTATTAACCATTTATTCACTTCTCCCAAAAGAGAAACACAAAGGTCTAAGTCTTGTTTTATTCATTATTCAAATGAACAAAGTAAGTTCATTTAATCTATTAACATAATAATGAAAACAATATATTTAATTTTTTCAAGCATTCTAGATATCATACATGATCCCATGAATTATAATCATACTTTATCTTCATATTATTCAATATTTATTTCCTAGATCTAATGAACCACTAGCATCATAATTTATAAAAATTAAGAAATTCAATTATTTTAACATGACAAGGTACTTTCAAAATACAAACTAACCATATTTAAATCATTAAAATTAAATATAATCCTTTAAATAGGTAAATTAGGGATAAAAGTTTAAAAACATGCACCATATGTCTAGAATCATATTTGTTTTCTTCATTCTTTGACTAGCCATAATATAAAAATAGGTATAAGGTGATGAGATGTATTTGGTATCATCATCCACTTGGACACCCTCATGATGTTTTCATGTCTTATATAAGGTGAAATTGATATATCCATATCATATATCGATCCATTGAGTCTTTCTAGAGTGGTGTCATTCCTTACAATATTATACTATGATAAGATTATGTAAAGATTAAAACTTATACAATGTCTTCCATCAATCTGAGCACTCAAATTATTAAAAACTTATATTCATTTTGATAGAGTGTCATTGAATTTGTGTAATAACTTAATTTTGTGTTACATCCTCTTGAATAATTCCCATAACGTGTTGTCCTATTCTCTTTTTTCCTCTTCATAGGTTCATGATCCAAAATATCTGAATAAATGAAGAATAACATCTATTTGAATTTATAAATAATATTTGTGTGTCCTGCTTCAATGAGTTTCATTCTACATATATAATTCCATTTATTTTTTCAAAATTCATTATGATCATTAAAGTCTAGAAAAAACTTCATGTCATATTTTCAAGTCACATTTAGGTTGGGAATGGTAATCCTTTTTAACTTTTTGACTTCTAATTTACTCATGGCCGCTTCTCTCTTTTATCATTTATTATTTACTAGGAAATACTATATTGTTATAGTCTATATTTATTATATTATTATTTGATTGGTTGTTTTTTTTTTTACTAAAGTTTTTTTTTGTCTTTTGTTATTTCTACTTGCATATTCAATTCTTACCATAAATTGTGATATCCTCTTGCAAATTTGCTCTTCTTTCTCATCTCCTTGAGGTCTCTTGCAGTCTTATCTAAATTTACTTCATACTATTGGGATGATTGTGTTTTATTTGGGTTACCCACATTCAATTTAATGTATCCATTGACCACCTTTTTTACTATAATCTCCCTTTCTCATTATTTTAGTCTATTATGGGATTTATATCCATGGTGGTGTTCATAAATTATCAGATTAATCCCTTTTGCATTATTTAACCTTCCACTCTTTGACCCTTTAATACCTTTTAGGTGGTCATGATATAACTATAATTTATACTCAAATTTATTATTTGGTAATCGTGAATCATCTATCTTCTCTCCTCAATTTATTTTATTTCCATGTACTCATGGATAATGATCCACATTATAAATAATGTCCAATTTTATTTATGTCACATGTTTAATATTATTAATTTAATTGATTTTCAAATAATAGAATTAAACTATTGATATTAAATTTTTTAAATATACAAATATGATATTAGAATATAATATGTTACAAAACTTTACAAAATTTAGAATTTACTAAAAATAGTAAATGAGCTACGGATGTGAAAACCTACCTAAGACATATTTAATTATAATTGTGAATGTTGATTATGACTAGAAACTACTTAATAGGATCTAAAAATTATATCCTAACTAATTGCATTAATTGATAGTGTAATGAGATAAGTCCATAAGAGGACAAGGTTGCACTGCAACATTGTTTATTGACTACAACCAAGTATGAGTTTATTATGCACTTGTTTTTTAATCTAGGTATGTGTAATTTTATGCAAGGGTTTCTTTATACTTTATGTGTTATAATGTACCACATGAAATACTTTAAAAACACAAACCCTTATTCTAACGCAATAAAAAAGATGGATATAAAATGAAAATGGGGGAAACATGTTACAGGATTTCCTACTATTTGAAGACTAAATTAGTTTTAGGAATGAAGTAAAAATAATTATTAGTATTTTCATATTTTAATGATATATCTAGAAATTTATGATATTTAGTTTGATAGTTGTTCTATTTTATTACATGGTTAGTTATAATCAAAGGACATTTTTTTATGTGTATCTAGATATACTATATTGTTATGTATTTGAATCTTATGTGGATATGATTTGTTTACATATTTGATTTTTATTAAAATAGTTCATTTGATGTATATACATTATGATTATTTTATTTTATTTCCAAGCTTAAACTAACTACCATTTTGTTTAACCGAGGTGCTTACAGGAGTATCCCACCCTCACAGAGTGGAACTAAGGGAGAGTATCATAGGGGAGGAGGATGAAAATATCAAAATTGGGGATAAAAATATAGAATTTGAATTCACACACACACACACACACACACATTTGTATGATAAGATGAATTACTAGTTATGGATGTGTTGAATGTTTACTTTTAATTCATCACTATGGTTAATATTGCATACTTTACATTGATTATGGGTTTATTACTTACTTTGATGTGGAATACCTAGTTTAGAAACATATTTCTTGTTAATATAATTCATTAATTCTACTAGTATTCATTGCCTATAAGAACCTGTATGAAACCATTATATAGACTAAACTTTGATTTGATGAGTTATGAAATTTGATGGACCTATTTACGTACTATACATATATAGATTGTTGGATGTTTATTCTAAACCATGTTTTTATATTTAATAAGATAAATTTGGTTTGCACATAGTTCTTACCCCTTTTTCATGGTTTAAGGGGCATGGGATTAATTGCACCCAAGTAAATTCATATTGAAAAGTTTTAAAAACACATAGGATTTTACGTTAGTTTGGAAGGTTCTAATGTTATAGTAAATTTGATTTGGCATGAATCTTCCCCAATAGATTATTTGAACCAAATTTTAGGTTATTTTGGAATCATTGGGATAAAATTAGGTTTATTTTTTGTTATTATCATGGTTTAAACTTGCCATTTGGTGGGAATACAATTGGTAGGGTTTGGTATGTAGCTTCCATGCAAAAATAGGGTTATATAATCTTGAATTAATGACATAATGAAGGAATATGTATTTATGAATTTTAGACTTATAATGGATAACTCATAGAGTTTCAAGAGAAAATTGAGCACATGCATAGCATGGATGAGAAAGAGAACTAAAATAATAAGAAGGAAATGGAAGAGAGGATGATGATGTGGAAGGAGCAGGAATATTATCAAAAGGGGAAAAGGGATACCAACATATACATTTTAAATTATGACCATTGTCAGTGAATAGGTAGGTAGAGTATTTCAATTGGAAATAAGAATTTGTATGGGTATTGCTTATATATTTATATGGACTGATAAATTTTTTGAATACCTTCTCACCTAGGTTTAGTATTAAACCTTTTGAATCCATATTTTGGTATTATCTTTTATATTTGGGGCCTTACTCTTATGGACCTAGGTATGGAACTCTTTTCCATCCATAAGCCCTTATAAGTAAGAATAAAGCCATTAATAAGGATTAAAAATGCATTTTGTCATTTATTTATCTTATGAGAGATACACCCAATACATTTGTATTTCCTATTATGACAAGTTATAAGGTGAAAAATTGTATATTATTATATAGTTATGTTTGTAATAATATTTTCTCATATTACCCATAGTCAACCAAATTCTTGAATTGCCTTTTGAATTAAATTTTTGTGGTTATGGAGTGTGAGTTGTAGGTTGTTAAAATATTTGAGTATAGTAAATCATGGTATAAAATATTAAATAAATAAAATCACTGATATACAAAAAAAATTGAGCTAAACTAATATTTATAATAATAGTAATAAAGGATATAAATGAATAATTAGTTGGAAACTAACTGAGAAGGAGGATCTAGAGGTTAATACCTAGTATAGGGACTTGTTTGAGTGTTGAAAGAAGAATCCATGTGTCAAAAACTCTCCAAGATAATAGATCCCTACCTTGGATAGTAGAGTTGTGGTACTAGTGTCTACTTATGGTGATAATATCCTCTATATAAGAACTATTTTGAGCTTCTGGGAGTTCCTGTCTCTGAGTCTACTAAGCTTATTCCTATGTGGACAAACCCTAATTCATTGTCTTGATTGATTTTATATACAATCCATAGGCCTTTATATGATTAGGGAATTTGATTTGACATAATAGTAAAAGTGTGGTATCATTTACATAGGCTAGACATCTTCAACACCTTGCTATGATAAGAGTTTCCTACATACCAATACTCTAAGAAGGGATGAATCTTGATGTAGTTCTCCCCACCTAAATAATGGTGAAAGTGTAAATGAAGATAGTATGAATTATAGTTTGAGTGCTTGTGAGGCTTGAGACTAGAAATATGTATATTATGAGCTCATTTAGGTTGTATATGACTGTATGTAGAAGTATGGTATAATAGGTATTAATAACATTAAATGTGTACAACTTGTCTTCAACTTGTTTGTATTTATTTGCATTTGATTTCCATCTAGTGGATAAAGGTATAAAAGTCATGTATATATACTAATCTTGTGTTTATGTGGGGTTTGAAATAGCTATAGGCTTACCTTAGGTGTCTTATGAATTAGAAATATATTTGTTAGAGTTAAAAATATGGAAAGGGACAATAACACCCAATTAGGACATTAGAATTATGGTGCTAGTGTCTGATTATAGCGTTACTATAAATGTGAAATAAATTGACGAACTTGGGGCCTATATCCATAAGGAATGGTCTAGGACTGAGTTTGAGATGTCTAGGGATGTGTGTGGTTTGAATGAAAGTTGGATAATTGTCTAAATAGGCACTAAGATAGGTTTAGGAATAAGCTAGGGATGGGTGGTCTCAAGTCACACTCTTGGAACTTAACTGACATTTTTATATGATTAAATTTTCACCTCATGTATTATAAAAATATTTCAAATTGAAATGACTAGGATAAAGGAAAAATAAGTATACCTAGACATACCTATGAGGAAAATTTCAAGAATTTGGATCTAAGTATGTGAAGTGTGCTCCATGGCATGTCCTACAAATGAAATGTGTATATATAAGTCCTTACTTAAGATATATCAAAAGAAAATACAAAAATTAGTGAAGAGATAATACAGAGGAAAGGAATGAATACACCTCACTAGGTATGTGAACTAATGCATAAATAGAGTGACATCCTATATGTGTAGATAATTATCATCAGTGTATAGATTAGATTTAGCTAATAGCTTTCTCAATCCACATATGTTGGTGCCTCAAGAACTCAATATAGTTTTGAATCCATAATAAGCCACCCTCTTTTGATGGATAATGACCTTTGAATAGCTTCTGTTAGACTGATGGATTGTCCAAACCTCTTATGTAGATGGCTTAAGAATGCAAGTAGAGTATGATTCCATCATTACATACCCATGTGTAGTAGATGAATATATAATTAAAATTTTTAATGTAATTAAATATGTATGATTATAACTAAGATTGTATATGATGGATCTATGGCAACTCGAGAAATCTGTAATGAAATTTGTCCTAGGGGCTTGTTAGGCACCTAGGTATGTAGCTCAAGGACTATACAGTAATGCCAACTACTATAGATAGAGTAAGGAATCAATCTATTGTGTTACATGGAACATGATTTATAGTATATAAAACATAGAGAATGACATGGAATTTCCATTCCATTTGATCAAGTAGTGTATAAGTGAGCATACAAAAATAGTGTGACATACACATGCCCCCAAATCTGATATCTGAGTATATGAATTCTAGAGTGAGTTATAATAATATGTATTTGAGTACCTAAAATTGAAATTGGAGTCCTCACATTGCATATGATGCCCCCAATATGATCAAATTATATGATTTTGTGAAAAACTTAACAAAAATAAGAAAAAAATTATAATATATAATTCAATCTATGCAAACCTAGACTATAATTGTTATGCCTTTCTAGAAAATATAGTTTTTTCTTTTTTTTAGGGCTACTAAACAATAATTCCATACCTTGGATAGTAGAATTATGGAACTAGTGTCCACTTTTTGTGTTAGTGTCCAACTATGTTGTTTCTCTACCAAAATTAATTTGATCTATGTCTGAACATTTTCCACTATGTTTTCCTCAACTAATCTCTATATCTTGTGCATGTGTGATGGAAACTATACTCTAAGTGCATATAGATGACATAATCTTTGTGACAAACCTTTATGCATGCCTCCTCTTTTGAAGGGATTTTTTGAACCTGTGAAAGAATTGTCCTCAAAATAACAAGCTCTACATGATATGTGTTAGCTTGAGCATATATTATATCTACATAATAAAATAATATAATGTGTATATATGACATCAAAATATAAGATAATCTGAGCATCAGTTGGTAATGTACAATGTATGTTAGATCTAGTATTTACAAGGCTATTAACATAGATATAATAATGTGATCATGTGTATAAACTATAAATCTAAGTAATAAATTGAGTAATTTCCTATGGGGAGGAGGAATAATGTCCATCAAGGCACCCAGGGAGGAAAAGGAGATGCATGAGGTCCCTTGTGGCATATAAAAGTGGAGGATGTAATAATTACGAGACAAGTGTCATGGATATGACACATACATGAAAGCATGCATATAAAACACATGAGGCATTCAAAGTAGGCTAAGGGACCAAAATACAAGGGACATGAGCACATGTCACTAAATCTAAGAAAGTAATATATATAGGACATGTTAAAATGTCTACATATGCAAAGAGAAATAAAATTAGCATGAAGCCACATGGAAGGACATGTTTAAATGTCTACATACACAATCAAAAAAATACACACAAACACATGAGCACATGTCTAAAGCATCCATATAATAAAATCAAGTGGCATAGAGTCATAGAATAATGGCATATTCAAATGCCCTCAAATAGATGTAGAAACATAGAGGAACAATCAAGTCTAAATTGATTCTACATGTACAAAGTCTACTAGAAGATGTTCTAGTTGACGTATGTGTAAACATGTACAAATCTATATAAGATAAATAATGTACATAAACTGAGTCTACACGAGTATTAGTTGGAAAAAAATCTTAGTGTAGGATGATCAATATCAAGATATAACAATGTTAAATTTGTGATATAGAGTTTATAAAGATGTAACATGGAAATAAAAACTATGTATAATATGCCCCTAAATGGGTGGATGTATCAAAATAAGAACCTATGTATACATCCCATGTGGTTAGATAGTAACAATGTTGGATCTATGTGGTGTACCTGGGTCCTATAAGTATATGTGAACACTCAAAAAGAATAAGTGAAGCATGCAAGTATGATAAAACTGATTATACTAAGATAACTAGCATATGTAGTACCTATAAAGCATAATAAGTGTAAACATTGAAATGGATATAATCTATAATTTGTATTTATTGTGTAAATATTTGAATATTTTTGTGTATTTGACATATTATATTATTTTTTAAATTTAAAAATATAATCTAAGTATAAAAACATGAAAATGAAACTGTATACATGGATCAAGAATAAAGGAAGCTATGTATAAGTAGGGAAGAACATACTAACCGATTAGTCTCACAAGAGACTCACTATCAACATGTTTTGTATCAAACAAAGGAAGAATGATCATGTGTGCTATGATAAAATGTATCTATGGTCTAGGAACCAACTATGTTGAGTGATCTACAGATGATAATGCTTATGTAGTATGATAAGAATATGATAAACTGATTGATCTATCTTATGATTTATAGGGATCTTAAAGAACCATCTAGTACGAGATGTTCTAGTTGACATGGATCCTCTATGTTGAGAACCCTGGGAACTTAATAACATTGATCTCATAATACAAATGGTAGAGAGAGGCTCTACATAATTAATAACATGTCTCTTACATGGGTTTCTCTCTAATAGGGGTCTCTATGGGAGAGTATGCATATGTGGTAACATTGTAAAAGTAGACTTCACCTTGCACTAGATGTTTATATGAAATATATGGTGTAAAAAAAAATTGTACTCAAAACTAAAATTGGTGGTTGATGCATAATTGCTTGTGGGATAAGTAAAGGATACTCATATAGAATATCCTTAAATGTAACCACCTGATTAAGATGTATATACTCGAGGCATCTATGTATGGTGGATGGAATATATTGAAGATAATATATCCATGGCTTACTCAATAACGTGTCAAATTATTTAAATTAAGTATGACTAAGAACTTAGTGGCCACGTGTGCTAGCCCAACCTATAATGGTAGTAAAATCTCCCAAATGGAGCTCTAAATATGGCCACTAGAATTATGAATAACTATATTGATTTCATAAATTTTATAATTTGAATAACCAAAATGCTATAGAATTGTAATGGTCCACATATTGACACTTGATCCATTGTAAACCATAACACTCTAAATAGGATGATGGTTGAAATAGTTCATACAAAAAGTGCATATAAATCTTAATCATCATCAACAATATCCTACTATGAGAAAGTGATGAGAGGTATAAATATAAATATAGTATGATATGCCCCAATGATATTATATAAGGGGTGAGTATCCTTTGCAGTAGTATGATAGGATGTTAATGGTGGATGTTCCTGATATGTGTAGTGAATAACTAAAGTGCCTCATACCTCTTTAGCTTTATGTTTTGGAAATGGATCTGAAAATATTTTCAATGCCTTAACTTCCATTGGTTGAACTTTAGGTCCCTTTTTAGGTGTGCCAACATCAATGATATTGTCCTTTATCAAATCATGTATCTTATGTCTCAAGATGATGCATTTATTTGCAATCTGGCCTAGTGTCCTATGATAGTTGCATAATGCATTGAAATCATAGTTATTTGGAAGAGGCCTTGTCATATCAACCTATTTGATGGTAGGGAGAGATATGAAATTACACTCCAAGAGCTATTGTAAAACACATGATGGTGATTTTGGAATATTTATGAAAAATATACATGGAAGAGCTAATAAAACAAAGTGAGGAGGTGACATTGAAGCTCCATTAACTATGGCCTTTTGATCATTCTTATTTTCACTAGGTTTCACCTTATATGGAATATTATTAAAAATCTTATTAGCTAAATATTATCCAATTGTGTACTTTAATTTTACCATAGAGATAATCTTGACTTTCATTTATTTCACTGTGTGGCATAAATTTGTGAATGTTGGAAACTTCTTGAATAATATAGCCTCATGCAATGTTGGTAATATAATTTGTTTGAATATGTCTTATATTTCTCTATCTACCATGGGTCTAGTCATATTTTCCAATATATTTTTATATTGAAAGACATATTCTCCTATAAGCTCATTGGATTTTTTATTAAGTTGAGCCACTTGAGTATATGAAACTTTACACTGATGTTTATTGAAAAGTGTTCCAAAAATATATCTTCAAATGGATTGAATGTTGTGATATACTAATTTGGAAGATCATAGAACCAATGTAAGGCATAGTCTTTTAGAATTCATGGGGATAACTTAGGAATGAGCTAATCATTGGGCACATAGTCCAAACATATTGCATGGAAATCTTGTACATGGTGTTATAGGTCACCCTTGTTATATTTAATCACTTAAAAGTGGTAATTGGATTCTCAGAGTATCACTTGAGTTACCCTATCCTTAGGCTTTCCATAGAACTATTCTAGATCTTTAGATTTGCATTTCAAGCCATTTAGAAAACCATAGTCACCTACAGCTAATCAAAACATAGTCCATAAACTATCATCTCTGACCCCAATCCAAATTGATCAATAGTCTACCAAAATGACATTAACACCATATTTGGGACATTACATCCACCTGGCACTAGTGTCCCAAATTGGGTGCTTCTATCCTTAGCCCCAACTCTTCTCAATAGATAATTTTTCAAATATGTAACCCTCCTAAGTTTAGACTGAGCTCATTTTATTACTCGCATAAGTCTAATCTAGATATATTCACAAGATGTAAAATATATAAAAAAATCTATTCAAACCAAATACCAAATGATGTAAAATCAAGGTACACTATCCCTATTCTATCATTATTTTTGCATACTACCATCTACAACATCCTTAAGTCTATTTTTCACTCATTTTAAAAACCAATCACATTCAAGGAATCCAAGGCCACTCATTAAATCATTTAATTTCATATACATCAAACACTAAGTGGGAAAAATACATTGGACTTGATCACTCTTCAAAGTATTGGTATGTAGGCAACTCTCTACAGAGCAAGGTGTTGAGGATGTCTAGTCCATCCTACTAACACACTCAATTATTTATCATATCATACATGAAAAGAGAACCAATGTTTGTATATAAAATCAAGCTTTACATGTACAATACATAGATATAGGTTTTAGTCATGCAAAAACAAAACATACGGATAGGGGTAGGTTCTCCTCAAAAATAGGAACAATCCCACAAAGGAGACATTAGTGACACATTGAGGACACTACACATGGATGGTGATAATATTCAAATTGGGTGCTACTATCTAGTAAATATATGAATATCAAAATCCTATTCCTAACACTCAAAACTACTTATATCTCAAATTCTAGAACCTAGATCAGCTATGACAATCAGTTTTAAGCTAAGTCTCTATTTATCTATATTTGTTGTTCTTTATATAAAGTAAAAATAAGTCAAAGGCCATAACAAATCAATATATTAATTATTGAAATTATTTAACTGATTTAGGCATATCAACCCTTTAACCAAACATAGGTAGTTACACATGTAAAACCCTAAAAGGTTTAAATCATTTGGTGACACATCTTACTTCAAGCATTACATAAAACCCTTGCTTGCATTAATTCCTACTTTTTTTAAATAAATTTAGGGCTGCATAATTCTAATTTTTTGATTTTATTTATCCAACCAAGCTAAAAAAAATTGACTTTACATTAAGGGTTTCGATTTATTTTACACCTAATTTTAGTTGCAAATAAACCCCAACTTCCAAAAACCCTAACCCTAGATTCTCTTAGTTTTGTATCCTCTTTCTTACCATTTTCATTAGTTTTTATTAATTATACAAAATTCATATATTCTCTTATAGTATCTCTATTTAAATTTATTTTCTATATGCCATCTAAAAAAGCTATCTCTCTAACCTTAAGAAGAAGTGCTAGACTAGGTGGTAATCCTTTAGATCATATTTAGATTCTAGATATCTGACCCTATAACAAGGCCAAGGAACCTATTAAAAATATAGATATGAATCCTTCACATCCTAATTATGTGTAATTAAATGACAATGCATCCTTAGATGAGAAATATAACCAAGATAAATATCAATTCCATATTGAGGATCAAGACACACTACCTCCATTTAATGATAATGATATAATTGTGAATAAAGATGAGGTATTATAGGGCCTCAAAAATAATATTTGAGAATATCCCCATGATCATGCATAAATTTTATAGGCCATATTAGAAATAAATAATAAGAAAAACAATGGTCAATCTTCCACCCCTCTAGTTAATGATGTTATTACACCTTCATTAGGACCCACTCAATAAACCCAAATAACAAAACCCAAGATTTTTATTTGACCATTAGTGATAACTACTCCAATTGTGGTTATTTATTCTCCTTCTCATGTATAATCCCTTATACAACAAGTTATTTCTCTATAATATAGGGTGTTACATCTTGAATAGGGAGAAGCTAAGCCTTCACATGCTTTGGATTCCAACATTCTCTTGCATACACCATTAACTCATCACATTATGACAACTCCTTTTCCATCTAGTTTTGTAGTACCCAAGCTCACATTATATGATGGCAAAGGTGACCCAGATCATCAAATTAGATCCTTTCACATAGCATGCTTAGACTATGTGTCCAATGATTGGCTTCTTATAAATTTATTTCCATGTAATCTCAATGATTATGCCTTATAGTGGTTTTATGATTTTCCTGACCAATCTATCATGGCATTAAATCCTTTATTAGACATGTTCCTATCACACTTATCTATCAAAATAAGTGATAAGATATCATATGCACAAGTGTCATAACTAAAGCACAGTTCAAATGATCTCATAGTTGATTATGTCTTATGATATAAGACAATCTTATCAAAATTTAACTAGCCCTATGGTAAATAGAGAGCTTCAATATATATTCAAATAAAGTCTATTATTGTTACTCCATGAAGCAATATTATTCAAAAACTTTCCCATATTTATAGACATGTACGACACAGTTAAGGAAAGATAGGTTAAACTCTTATCAATGGGCAAACTCAAATATACAAATGGATCAGATTCAACTATTAAGAGTTCAAGCAAACCTCCAAATAAACTCAGAGCCACAAAGAACAAAAAAAATCAAAAGACAATAGTCAACACAACTACAAATCTTTCTCCTAGATTGGTTTTATCATCTCCTAAGTGAAAAGTATACATTAATTTACTAGAGTCTCCAACATGAGTTCTATAATAACAATTGGAATGCAATGTCATATCTCTCCCTCTTATTAAATATGTTAATATGCCAGGACTTCTTCCAAAGATTTATGATTCAAATACATTTTATGAGTATCATAAGGCATCAAGCCGCACCAAAAATAGATGTATTAGCCTGAAACACAAGATACAAGATCTCATTGAGGCTGAAATTATTGATGTGGGAACATACACCAAGGTACTAAAACAAAAAATAAAGGAAAATGCACTTAATATGTTTTTAGACCCATTCCCTATGCATATATATAATTAGGTAGGGGGAAAATCAGGGGTTTATTATACATATCAAGCTCATCCATCACCAGCTTCTTATCATATAGTTATAGAGGAGGCACATCCCCTACATAATATTATTGGAATGTATCACACTAAAATGATACCTAGACCACTTATCACATTTTAAGAGTAGGATATTATGGAAAATGACAAAAATTTACATGCACTCTTTATACGAGCATATATATACCACCATCCTATTCACAGTGTCATGGTTAAAAATGAATCAAGCATAAACATGTGCACCATGACACTCTTACAATACCTAGGCTACATAAAGTGGGATATATTTTGTACATATATAATTATTATTTTTTTTAGTGGCCATGTTCAAATCTTCATCACGGAGATAGTACTTCCATTACATGTGGGACTAACACACATATTCACTTAGTTTCTAGTAGTAACTGGTGCATGTGTATTTGACATATTATTGGGTAATCAATGGTTATAGTAGCTCAGATCCATCTCATATATAGTACACTGATGCCTCAATTATATACATGATAATTAGGTGGTTAAGATTGAGTGCATCCCATATGAGTATCCTCTTCCCATCCCACCCATAGGTAATTTTAGCACAAATCCTAATCACACTTCCAACACCAACCCTAGTTATAGTTCTAGTTACAATACTAGATATTTCATAGTTATCCATTACAACATAAAGTAAAATTTATAGACATACATCATAGTGTTTATTAGAGTCCTCAGAGTAGGCCAGGTCTACTTTTATAGTGTCTACATGCATGTATACTCTCCTTCAGAGACCGTTACTAGAGATACCATTACATCATAGATATGTCATAGATTTTAGAGGACCTTACTATACATTATTTACACCTATATTAGTTATATTTGGGTCTAGGGGTTCTCAACATAATGAAACTACATCACCTACAACTTATAGATCTACCATATGGGTCCCTAAGACCCCTATAATTTAGAGGGCATCACTGTCAGTGCCACAACATCATATCATCACTACTCAAGGAGCTTCAGGTTTAGATTATATGGTACAACAGATCACAGGCTCACAATTGCCATTTCATAATACACATACAATCATAATTTTACTCTTTAACACATGTCACAATGATGGTGAGTCTCCCATGAAATTCATTGGTTATTATGGTTTCTACCCTTGTACGTACTTCCTTCTCTCTTTTGCTCCTTGTACATAGTTTATTTTCATATGCTTGTACATAAATTAAATTCATAAAACATAATAAACAATATAAAATGTTAAAATACAAAAAAAATCAAATATTTCACAAATATATGTTTTTTTTAGATTATATGCATTTATTTGTTTACATTTATACTACTTGTTAGATATTGCATATTGCTAGCTATCCTAGTGTAGTTGGTTTTATCCTACACATATGCTTCACTTGTTCTTATTGAGTGCTTCCAAATTTTATATAGGACTCCAATCTACTACATTGATCCATACTATCTATCATCTACCCATTGGGGGCATTTACATTAATCTAAGTTTATACATTTTTACATTAGTCCATTTAGGGGCATCCCCTACACAATTATTATAACCAAGTTTTATCTTTACATACTATACACTTCAGTTACACATCAATTTATCTTGATATTGATCATTTTTATTCATTACTTAGATTTTTTCCATCTATCACTAGTTAGCTTCATTATATATGTACCCTATCATTTACATAGACTTGTATTATAAAGTTATACATGCTTTCATTTCTAGTTTCTAGATTAAACTTGATGTTAGAAATATTGTCATTGACATCAAAGGTCTAGCATTATTGGTGATAAAGGCCCCATTACATTTTATGTTGTTTGTATTAAATATATCTTGGCTAATATGAGTTAATATTTATTTAGTATTAACGAATATATTTTTGGTTGCATATGAGACAAAAGAAGGGCCCATGGAGAAGTCGAAGAGCCATGGGGTAAAGACAAAAGAAGGATGGGATGCATTTTCCCATGAAGAGTCATCTTGGGGAATTCCAAGAGTCATTAAGTGAAGATAAGAAAGTAAGGGCACAATTTCTCATGGACACTTTGAGGAATATGAAAAGTCACCAAGATAAGGACAAAAGTGGGAAGGACATTTTAGGTCATGAAGGGTCACCACAAGAATTTTCAAAGGCTTGAATATGAAGGGTCATATAAGTTTGGCACCATTTTCCATGAGGATTGAAGGGTCTCAAAGGGGGAAGGCCAAAGGTCATTTGGAAAGCTATAAATAAAGGCTTGAGAAGCCATTTGTAATATGGAAGATAGAGGTTGATTTGATATTGTAATATCTATCTTCGAAGAGCAATTTTGAGAGATTAATATGATTGGTATTTGTTATATCTAGCTTAGAAGAGCAAAGGTGAGATAGAGGAAAGAGATGTTGTATTGATCTATCATTTGTTGAGATAGCAACATTGAGAGATAGGTGTGTGGTATACACAAAGGGGTTGGTGCTCACGAATTGTTGTTGGGTTGGTGCTCAGCAAAGGGGTTGGTGCTCCTGTGGGTTGGTGCTCATGAATAGTATCTAGGTTGGTGCTCGGCAAAGGGGTGTGGTGCTCATGTGGGTTGGTGCTCATGAATAGTAGCTGGGGTGGTGCTTGGTAAAGGGGTATGGTACTCTTGCAAGCTTGGCTTGCGAATATTGTTTGGGTTTGTACTCATTCATATACTTGAGATTATTCTCCATGGTTATTCCCACATTGGGTTTCCACGTTATATCTGGTGTCTCTCTCTATCTTGTGTGGTGTTTATTGTTTGAGTTTTATTACATATCTTGTATATTTGATTAAGTGAAATTTGGTTAAAAGAAAGTTTTATAAGATATATGATATACTAATTCACCCCCCTCTCAGTATATCCTATGCTTAACAATTGGTATTAGAGCAGGTTCCTTCAAAAAGGGTTTAATAGCTTGAAGGTAGATCAAAGAAAAGCATAAGATGGCCAAGCAACTAAAGAAGGAGAATCAAGAGTTGAAATCTGTGGTTGAGGATCTTAAGGAAAAGGTGTGTATCTTGGATTCTAAGCTGGCTATAGAAGTAAAAGAAAATAAGATATTTATTCAGGATCTTAAGAATCAGTTAGAGGTTGCAAATTCAATTTTAACATCAAAAGAAGAAGAGTGTAATCAGTTGAAGGATGAGTTAGGTTATTTAAAGGATAATCATGAGAATATTATAATCATGGTTGAGAAAGATCATGAAATATTGGTCTAAGGAAAGAAGGATGCAGGTTTTGAAGGCAAATCAAAGAAGTCGATCAAGCAGCCTAATGCTTTTAAGTTTTCAAATTCTTTTCATGGCCATTGTTTTGTTTGTCATCATGTTGGTCATAGGGCAAGAGATTGTATGAGGAGAAGCAATCAGTCAAAGGGAGATATCAGTCACATTCAAGAAAAAGGTATGAGAAATATTGTTTAATTTTATTGTCATAAGGTTGGTCATATTACTAAATTATGTCCAAAATAAGTAAAGAGATATTCAAAGTATGTCAAAGGTTACAGAGCCCCTAAAAGATATGAGAAGAAGAAAATTAAGGTTTGGAGACCTAAAATAGTAAAGGTTGATCAAGTTGAGTTTAAGAATGAAAATGAATTACTTGATATAGTAGTGTTGACATAATGGATTGCACCCAAGGTAGGATGCCTAGCTCCCGCCCTTCCAAACCTAACAATGAAAACTCCCCTCTTGCCTGTGGAACTAGTGAAGTTGGAGGGGAGAGTCTCTAGATAAGGGTTAGCTCTCTCTGATGTATCTCTTAGGCCCTGGTTTCTCCTACTGCTAACAAAAAAATGTAAAAAGCGGGGGGGGGGGGGGGGGGTGAAAAGGGAGAGAGATGCTGAAAATGGAACCTAAGCCTAAAAATGAAAAGGTGATACACCAAAAAAGTTGACCCACCTAGCCCAAACATACACTTTTCACCAGGAAGAAACACCCATAAACTTCATCTAATGTGGGAACTCTTCTATTTTAGTGAGTCAAGGGTCTATAGAGATACAGGGAGGAAGGAACTAGAAAAGGTGTTCCGAGACACACTTTGACAGCCTATTCACATGCACCTATATTCTTGTTGTAGACACTTCTGGTAGACCTACAGAAAAGAGACTTCATAATGCACTAGACATGCTATAATCAATCTATGGAAAGCATGAAAGATAATGACTTAACACAAAATAAGAACATAGACATATACTTTAAAGTGCAAGTCTAGATAGAGGTAAAAATGCTAAGTCCTGATTCAAGGTAAAATCTGGCAGAGCTCTACCTTACAAACCCCGAGAGATTTTTGGGTAGAGTTTTGCCTTAAGGCTGAGAGAATGGATCCTTTCTCAAATGAGAAGCTTTAAAATATATAGATGAATAAAGAGGCCATTTTGGAACCCTTTTACAAGTGACCCATGTGCCTTTTGAGCATTGGAAAGAGGAAGCCGCTTGAAGATAATGCTATGTCAGCCCCTGTCATGATTCAAAATTATGGGCTACATCATTTTTCTGCTCATCAATGAAAAATGAAGAAAAATGGGTCACGCTTTTCAATATTTTCACCTCTTGATGATCCCATCATAGGTATTGTGTTAACCACTGGAATGAATCCTTAAATCGACACTTTCCCGCACCACTTGGATTACTTTGTCTATTTTTGTGCTTGGCTACTTTTTGGTCTCTCTTTCTGGCTTCTTTTAGTGGGTTGCTATGTTCCTTGGGCTCTTCCTACTTGCCTTGGATACTTTTCACTTATTTTGAATAAGTGACACATGGTGCATTCTACTTGAAATGGGTAGGACACATGGCAGCATCTGCTTGACTCATGGAAATTTTAAGCACCCTTCGAAGGTCTTATGGAAGAGGACATGTGTCAACTTCCACTTCCTTTAACAATTTGTTTGGGGCCTACCACAGTTGTTGTGAGACAAAAGAGAGAGACTATAGGTGTTGACACTTGTCAACTTCCACTGAGCCTTGTAGGGGATACATGGCACATTCCATTGCTCCTAAAAAAGCATGTCAAAGCCTTCTATGGTTTCCACTTGGTGCCTTCCGCGCTCTGGATTTCTTGGTGTAAAATTTAACGTTCGTGGGCCCATCACCCCTGGACTTTCCTTTGACTTTCTTGCTTCGGCCTTTTTTGTGGAATTATTCTTCAGACTTTTCTGAATTCCTTCAAACTTTTTGTCCAAAGGAATTCCTTCAGACAAAAAGTCTGAAGGATTTCTTTCTTGCCTCTACCGACTACCTTAGAATTTTTTTTGAAAGAAATCATCCTTTGCGGCTTTCTCCTTGAAGTGTTCTCTACCCTCTGCAAGGGATCTTAAACTAGAACTACCCTCTGCAAGGGGACTTGTCCTCCGGCTTTAGGATGCTCCCTTAAACCAAGCCATTGAACTTACCGATTGAACCAAAAATGGTTCAACGGTTCAACGATTTAATAGTTCAACACTGCATGCCATTTGTTTGAATTGTGCCACTTTAAAACAAGCCTTTGAACTTTGCCTGTTGAACCACTCCTTTGAACCAACTGTTAAACCAATCCATTGAACCAGTTCAATGGTTTAAGCATTTTTTGAACTGAGCGTTGAACTGAAGTGATGAACCAAAGCTGATGAACTTGAGCTCTGAACCAAAAGCATTGAACCTTGTCTAAGCATTGAACCAACTGAAATGAACCAAGCCTTTGAACCGAGCCAATTAACTTAGGTGTTGAACCAAGGCATTGAACCAGTTTAATGGTTCAAAAATGCTAACCTTCCTTGTGAATTTCTAGACAAGAGTCTGAAGAAGCTTTGATACTGAGTCCATAGAAATGGACCTATAGACTCCATACAAAATCTACAGAGTCTATAGAAATTTCAAGACTCTTGTAAAATCAAAAGTACTAGCTCAGAACAACATAAAAAAGAAGGGGGACTAATTTTTTGGCCTATTGGGCAAAAAATGTTCAACAAATTAGTGACTCCTAGTGGAAGCATGCCTGCTATGCTTAGAGACCAGTTGCCTTTAAGTCCATTGGGCACGGAGTCAGATGTAGCTTTGAATAAAGTTAACAATAGCCCCAAAAGATCCAAGAATCAAATGTGAAGCTTTTTAACCCAGACACAAGGGAAAACACACACAAGACTAAAAACACTACTTGTGTAAATTGTACTTAGGGAAAGCAGGAAAAGAAACTAAAAGCAAACTAATATATACAGCTAACCAAGAATGTTTGCCTCCCTCCTTCTTGGCAATAAGACTTATGGTACCAAATAAGTGGCTGAATGAAAAGGAGATTTGGTGGCCTGCTCCTCTTACCTGTCACTTAGATTGGCTTGTATTTGAGTGGATCAAATTCAAACCTACTTCCAATATATACATACTCTATTTGTTCTTGGAAGCTTGCCTCCTATTGGTTCTTCATGCTAGTGTATCTCATCAAGAAATCAATCACTACTGGCTCATCACCATAAGCCCCTTGATATGCATCATTGACTAGCTTGTTCTCCTATGCCTCGTGCTTGGGTTCCATGGTATGACCATCCTCCTTGATGATTTCAAAGAAGGTATCTTTAGATTCACCAACTTCTTGAAGGGATAAATTTGAAAGCCTACAGGCCCTTTGCATACTTATTTGAGTCCCAATGTTGCCTTCTCCACTCTTAGCCATCTCATAGCCCGCTTGGAGAATAGTGTAACCTACCCCAATGACTTCAAACAAATCATCCAAAGCATGGTAAAGAAAGTGTCCATGCCCCTTCGTAATGTCTATGGTGATCTCCTCCTCATCTGCACTCATGAAGTATCCCTGATCAGTCATGAACTAAGCACACTCCTCTTCACTTGCTTCCTTCAAGATAGGTTCCTCTTTGAGAAGGGGTGAAGTGGAAAGCTGATGGACAAACTCATGTGGAAGAAGAGGCAATCCTTGAACTAGAATCGAATGATTCTCCTCTTTCCATTTGGTCAACACTTCATCTATATTAGGCATGGCTTGATAGCTCTCTTGGAGGTGTGTGTATGGGGTGTGTTCAGACATGGAATGTGTCATTGGGTCTAAACTGTCCATCACACACTAGCTGAGGAATCTCTCTCTAAATTCCAACTCTGCAATCCACCTATCTATATCTTCTTGGAAAAGCCTTTCTTGGAGGTCACAATCATCATCAGGAGCAGGAGTAGCCTCATCTTCTTCAAGGTTTTGAGCAAAACCTTTCTCCTCCTCTTCCTTTTTGGCCCAAGATTCCACTGTTTGCTTCCAACTCATGACCTTGGGATTGGAATTTTCCCCTTATGAACAAGGAGTAACTTTATCCTCTTCAAGGTCTTGGGTTGGTTCATGGTGTTCCTTTTTCCAGCTTGGAATTTGGAGATCATGTTGAAAGACTTGAGGAGGTCGGGGCACACAAGGCTCATCAAAATCAGGTTGGGAAAAGGAAACAAGGGATCCTTTTAAAACTTCATGAGGAAAAGGGGGCAGACCTTGGGCCAAAATCACTTGATTTTCATCTCTCCAATTTACCAACACTTCATCAATATTGAAATCAGCTTGAGGATTGGTAGAAGGGGTATATTTTGGTGTAGTCTCCTCTACAGGGTCTGAAAGCTCCATCTCTCTTTCTCTAAGCAGTCTCAACTTAGCCTCTAATTCCTCAGCTCATTTATCCTGATTATCCTCATTTTGTACCTCTTGGAGCTCATAGGGATCATTATAGAGATGGGGAGTGCATGAAGGTTTCCATGAAATGCAATAAGCTTCATGAGGAAGGGTGGGAGGGACTTGAAAAGGACTAACCTCATTTTGTACCTCACACTCTTGGACAATGTCTTTCTCTTCCTTGTTGTTCCATGACTCAACCACTTTATTCCAGCTCAAGATATTCAAAATGGGCATCTCCTTTTGGGGTGATGGGGCCACAATGTGAGAGGGTAGTGAGGATTTAGATTCCACTTCCCTTGCTGCCAAAATAGACTACTACATTTGAAGATTTGCCAATTCGATTTGTCTATCAAGATTAGCCTTAAACACAAGATTTACTATTTTAAAACTCTTCTCAACATGATTGGGGAAAGGACTTTGACAGGCTTGACTTGGCTTATAAGTAGGGGCTGTGTATGATTGATATGATACTTGGGGTAGTGAGTATGTAGGTTGATAGACTTGGTAAGGCTGCCTCTCATAAATACTCAGCTTCTCTTCCAAAGATGCAATCATACCACTCACATGCAGCATTTCACTTGTAAGCATTTGCCAGTTGGCTCTTTCAATAGGAGTCCATTCACTCTTAACTTGATCCAGTGCATTTCTCACTTGATGGATGACATGATTAGGAATTTTTTGGCCACATCCCCTTCTAGTGTCAATATCTATTACATACTTTTCGTATCCCAACAGTGCTCATTTTAAGGTGGAAATAGGTTGATTGGCAAAGAGACTGGGTTGAGTAGGAGAAGTGACACATTGAGAAGATTGGGCATAACATTGATATAGCTCATGATAGGGCCATAACCGATCATATTAGACCTGATAAGGATCAACATAAGGCTGGTGATGATCATAGCCATGATGGCCAAGGAAAATAGGGTACATGGCTCTAAACAACGGGATTATACATATTACGATACTGTTTCTTGATGGTATGGTACCAGAACTACTTAACCAGTTGATTTAACTTAGAGTCACCATTGGTTTTGATGCAAAAGCCTCCAAAGGCTGGTCGGTTGAATAACACACCAAAAAATCTTTAACTCTTTGGACATAACTTGTCCTAGTTGGTCCCACTGGGTGTGCCAAAAACTGTTGATGCAGTGGATTGCACCCGGGTCAGGATGCCTAGCTCTCGCCCTTCCACACACAACAATGGAAACTCCCCTCTCACCTATGGGACCGGTAAAGCTAGAGGGGAGAGTCTCTAGATAAAGGCTAAATCCCTCTAATGTATATTTTAGGCCTTGGTTTATCCTACCACTAACAAACAAATGTAAAAAAGAGGGGGTGAAAAGGGAGAGAGAGATGCTGAAAATAGAACCTAAGCCTAAAAATGAAAAGGTGATACACCAGAAAAGTTGACCCACCCAGCCTAGACATACACTTTTCACCAAGAATAAACACCCATACACTTCAACTGACATGGGAAACTCTTCTATTTTAGTGAGTCAGGGGTCTATAGAGATACAAGGAGGAAGGAACTAGCAAAGGTGTTCTGAGACACACTTTGACAGCCTATTCACATGCACCTATATTCTTGCTGTAGACACTTCTGGCAGACCTGCAGAAAAGAGACTTCACAATGCACTGAACATGCTATAATCAATCTATGAAAAGCATGAAAGACAATGACTTAACACAAAAGAAGAACACAGACATATACTTTAAAGTGCAAGTCCAGATAGAGGTAAAAATGCTAAGTCCTGATTCAAGGTAAAATCTAACAGAGCTTTGCCTTACAAGCCCTGAGAGATTTTTGGGCAGAGTTTTGCCTTAAGGCTAAGAGAATGGATCCTTTCTCAAATGAGAAGCTTTACAATATATAGAAGAAGAATGCGGCCATTTTGGCACCCTTTTACAAGTGACCCATGTGCCTTCTGAGCATTGGGAAGAGGAAGCCACTTGAAGATAATGTTGTGTCGGCCCCTGCCATGATTCAAAATTATGGGCCACACTGTTTGTTTTCTCATCAATGCAAAATAAATAAAAATGGGTCACATCATTCACTGTTTACACCTCTTGATGATCGCATGGCAGGTAATATGTCAACCACTAGAATAACTCCTTGAATTGACACTTTCCTGCACCACTTGGATCACTTTGTCTGTTTCTACACTTGGTTACTTTCTTGTCTCTCTCTTTCTAGCTTCTTTTGGTGGGTTGCTACATTCTTTGGGCTCTTCTTGCTTGCCTTGGCCATTTTTTGCTGATTTTCAAATAAGTGACACGTGGTGCATTTCACTTGAAATGGGTAAGACACATGGCAACATTCGCTTGACTCATGGAAATTTTAAGCACCCTTCAAAGGTCCTGTAGAAGAGGACATGTGTCAGCTTCCACTTCCTTTAGCAATTTTTTTAGGGCCCACCACAGTTCTTGTGGGATAAAAGAGAGAGACTGCAGGTGCTGACACTTGTCGACTTCTGCTGAGCCTTACAAGGGATACGTGGCACATTCCACTGCTCCTAAAAAAGCATGTCAAAGCCTTCTATGGTTGCCACTTAGCACCTTTTGTGCTCCATATTTCTTGGTGTAAAATTTGACGTTCATGGGCCCATCACCCCTGGACTTTCCTTTGAATTTCTTGCTTTGGCCTTTCCTGCAGACTTACTCTTCAGACTTTTTTGAATTCCTTCAGACTTTTTTTCTAAAGGAATTCCTTCAGACAAAAAGTCTAAAGGATTTCTTCCTTACCTCTACCGACTGCCTTAAATTTTTTTTTGAAAGAAATCATCCTTTGTGACTTTCTCCTTGAAGTGTTCTCTGCCCTCTGCAAGGGATCTTGAACCTGAAACTACCCTTCACAAGGGAACTTGTCCTACAAATTTAGGATGCTCCCTTGAACCAAGTTGTTAAACCGACCGATTGAACCAAAAATGGTTCAATGGTTCAACACTTCATCCCATTTGTTTGAACTATGCCACTTTAAAACAAGCCTTTGAACTTTGCCCATTGAACTGCTCCTTTGAACCAACTGTTGAACCAATCCATTGAAACGGTTCAACGGTTCAAGCATTTGTTGAACTGAGGCTTTGAACTAAGCGTTGAGCTGAAGTGATGGACCAAGCAATGAACCAAAGCTGATGAACTTGAGCTCTGAACCAAAACATTGAACTCTACCACTGAAATAAAAGCATTGAACCTTGCTGAAGCATTGAACCAACTAAAATGAACCAAGCCTTTGAACTGAGCTGATGAACTTAGGCATTGAACTGGTTCAATAGTTCAAAAAAGCTAACCTTCCTTATGAATTTCTAGACAAGATTCTGAAGAAGCTTTACTATTGAGTCTGTATAAATTGCAAGACTCATGCAAAATCAAAAGTATTGGCTTAGAACAACATAAAAAAGAATGGGGACCAATTTTTTGGCCTGTTGGGCAAAAAATGGTCAACAGGTAGATAAAGAATCAGATAAGAAGGATTGTGCAGAATCTCTTGTTACATTTGACCATGAGCTTTATCAAGATAAGATAGTTGCAAATGTTAAGAAAAAAAAAAACATCATAAATGATAAGGTTAGTAAGTCAAAAAGGTTAGACATGCTTAATTGAATTCTAAAATAAAAACACAAGAAGATCAAGGAAGAAATGGAGATGTGGGAATCTCTTGAGATTTATTTCTAGAACCCTATTGTGTGGGGTGTCTCTTTTAGGCTTCAAGGAGACACTTTTAAGAAAAATTGAAGCATGGTGGATGCTATTAGGTCTTGGCTATGTTTCATGACAAGAAGGTGAGTTGGTAGATTAATTTGTATATCTTTTGAGGGAATAGATTTTTTGAAGAAAATTTTGCATCAGTATTATGGTTTGAGGCTATTAGAATGATTCTTGCATATGTAGTGTTTTAAAGTGTTTCAAATTATTATGGTCACAAGAAATTAGAATGTTGAAAAAGAGCTAACAATTTCAAAAAGAAGGAAAAGGATACTCATGCAGATTTCATCAAGAAGAAGGATCAGAGTTTCAAAGCTCCATTCATCAGGAAGAAGGTTCAGACATGTTCATGGTAGAAGAAACAACTTGAAGATTCTATTTGGTGTAAAAAAATTTGCATGTAAGAAATAAAGATCAGCCATGGTTCATTAATAGTGGATGTTTAAGGCATATGACAGGAGATAAGAGAAAACGAATATCAATGGTGGCATAGTGAAAGTCAAAGATAAAACCATTTCTAGGATAGCTGAAAAAGGTATTTTAAGTTTGGATATTAGTAGAACCAAAGCTAAGAATGTTTTTTAAGAATAATCTATTAAGTGTAAGTCAAATATTTGATCAAGGATACACCTTAAAGTTTCATGTGGAAGGTTGTAGAAGAAAATATTCAAATGAGTTGATTGCAGATTCTCAAAGGATAGGCAATGTTTTAATTAGATATCTTCTCAAAGATTGGTGAGAGGAGTTGGGAGTGATTTCTATTACTTCCTGCCATTTATGTTTAGCATCAAGTGATGGGGAGCTAAGTGTTAGCTCTACGTAGACCCTTTACCATTGATGTCAAAGGGGGAGAATAATAGGTACAGGTATAGGTGCAAAAAATAGGTACAGGTTGCTACAGTAAGGGGGAGTTCCTATATGTTTTCAGATGATGATATGTGCAGGTGACAGGATGTGGCAATTTTAGGATTTAGGTTGCCATCGATGACAAAGGGGGAGATTGTTAGAAATATTGTCATTGATGTCAAAGGTCTAGCATTATTGGTGATAAAGGCCCCATTGCATTTAATGTTGTTTGTATTAAATATATCTCAGCTAATATGAGTTAATATTTATTTAATATTAACGAATATAATTTTGGTTGCATATGAGACAAAAGAAGGGCCCATGGAGAAGTCAAAGAGCCATGGGGTAAAGACAAAAGAAGGATGGGATGCATTTTCCCATGAAGAGTCATCTTGGGGAATTCCAAGAGTCACCAAGTGAAGACAAACGAGTAAGGGCACAATTTATCATGAAGGGACACTTTGAGAAATACAAAAAGTCACCAAGATAAGGACAAAAGTGGGAAGGACATTTTTAGTCATGAAGGGTCACCACATGACTTTTCAAAGGCTTGAATATGAAGGGTCATACAAGTTTGGTGCCATTTTCCATGAGGATTGAAAGTTCACAAAGGGGGAAGGCCAAAGGTCATTTGGAAAGCTATAATTAAAGGCTTGAGAAGCCATTTGTAATATGGAAGATAGAGGTTGATTTGATATTGTATATCTAGCTTAGAAGAGAAATTTTGAGAGATGAATAAGATTTGTATTTGTTATATCTAGCTTAGAAGAGAAAAGGTGAGAGAGAGAGGAAAGAGATGTTGTATTGATCTATCATTTGTTGAAATAGAAACATTGAGAGATAGGTGTGTGGTATGCACAAAGGGGTTAGTGCTCTTGTGGGTTGGTGCTCAAGAATAGTATCTGGGTTGGTGCTCAGCAAAGGGGTGTGGTGTTCCTATGGGTTGGTGCTCATGAATAGTAGCTGGGGTGGTGCTCAGCAAAGGGGTATGGTGATCTTGCAAGCTTGGTTTGCAAATATTGTTTGGGTTTGTGCTCATTCATAAACTTGAGATTGTTCTCTGTTGTTTTTCCCACATTGGGTTTCCATGTTATATCTTGTGTCTCTCTCTATCTTTTGTGGTGTTTATTGTTTGAGTTTAATTGCATATCTTGAATGTTTGATTAAGTGAAATTTAGTTAAAGGAAAGTTTTATAAGATATATGATATACTGATTCACCCCCCTCTCAGTATATCTCGTGCTTAACACTTGATTATGTTACTAAGTTTATTACCTCTTCAAGGGAATTTGAATATGCCATTATTCCTTTTATTGTATGCTACTTACCTATTTTTATTCCTTGAACATGTACCTATGTCCCTTGTGTGTGATCTCTCATGCTTTTATATACAAACATTTGAACATGTCCTTCTTTGTGGCTTTGAGCTAAATTGCTTATTATTTACATATGTGGACATTTAAACATGTCCTTATATGTCTTCATTATTAGATTAGTGAAATTTTCCCATGTTCCTTGTATTTTGGTGCTTGGATTACTTTTTGTGTGCTTCATGTGCTTGTATGTTTGTTTATTTTTATACTTCTACACCATGACAATTGTATTTTTTTATTACACACACACACACCAATTTTCATGCCATGAGATCTCTCATGCATCTACCTTTCCTACTTGGGATCCTTGATGGACAACATGCCCCATCCCCCTAGGTAGTTACTCAGATTTTAATACTATTATAAATTGATTACATATATTTTGACACCCTTTTATAACACTATATTACAACATACATCTTATATTTCCTACTATTATGTAATGTCCCTTACTTAGGGCCTCTTTTTGTCTCTACACAACTCTGATATATAGCAATAACAGCTCTGATACCACTGTGATGTCCCTTACTTAGGGGCTCCTTTATCTGCACAATAAGCTCTGAACAACTGTAATATCCCCTTCCAAATAGGGAATATATAAACACATAAAGCTCTGAACAAGATACAATTTGTAGAATAGATTCAAACATGCATAAACAAATCACAATATAATCTCTCAATAGCAAATCAATATCTCATTACTTGTTCTTCAGGACAATTACACAATTGAGTCTCTGTTATACACAATAAAGAATATTAAAATCTGATCTTAAGAACCCTGACTTATCAAACTGGAAGTGAAAACTGGATCTAGAAGAGTCTCGGCCTTTCTATGTCGACACACAGACGCCATCATCGGTCGATCCCTCACCGACGTCGGTCTCTGTCGATCGGATTTCTGCCGACGTCGGTCTTCAGTCAACCGATGTCGGTCACTGGAAGCCCTATATCTACCGATGTCGGTGCTTGAACAGCTCTGAACGGATTTGTACGGACGTGGTACGGCCACCAACCTGTCTCTTCTTAACCCCTGATTGTTGAACAGCTTGATCTCACGAATATAGATTCTAACACAAGATCTATCTCTGTATAACTTATTGGATCAAAAACTAAATAAAGAAAATACCTGGAAAGCTCTGTGATAAACTTCTGTGTGAAGTTATCTCTCAAACCTGGAATTCTGTGATAACTTCTGAATGAAGCTATCTCTCAATTTGGTGATAAATCAGCTGATATCTCACAGCCTCTAAATCACACACAATGAAGAGGGAACGTTCTCCACTACAATGGAATCCTGGAACCCTTGGCTCAGTCTTCACAGAAGAATTTCTTCAATTTTCAATAATCAATAATCTATGCATAATCAATAATGGCCTCCATGTGAAACCCTTATACCCTCAAAAGATATGCTTGCCCTAATTAGGGTTTTCTTAAATTAGCATTAGGGTTTATAATTTAAAATTAGACCAAATAATTAATAATTAACAATTAATTATTAATGAGACCAAATAATTAATATTTGATTAAATCAATCAAATATTAATATCTCCCTCAATATACGTCGGATCCTCAAACCGATCGAAGCAGGTGAATCAGGGAGTGATTTTGCACATGACCATACCAAAATAAAGGTGCTCCACTGCATATCAAATATCCCTAAAAAGTAGGAGCTCAGGTCCAATGCGTCTAAAATAACCTGAATGAAAACCAAATGTAGAAATTCTGCGAATCAAAGTCAATTCAAGCTCCATTATGACCCTCTATCCATCCTATTAGCCTACGAAGGTCGTATAATAGGCCAATCATCAAATCTGTCAATGTCCATGAAAAAGGGGACATGACAATCCGCCCCTCCAAAAATTGCTTGTCCCCAAGCAATCTCGGAACAATGAACTACTCACTCCACCTAGGTCCCAAATGTAGTTATGCTCTGCACTGCTGTGAATCAATGTAAGTACCTGCAACATCAGCAAAAGTAGAACAAAGAAAGACTCACAATCAAACTGGTGCATGAAACTCCAACCTCCAAGATTACAAATACCATATACAAGATCATATGAGAAACAAACTCTCAAAACATCATAATCCAAGTAGAATGGACAATTCCAACTGCCAATTCTATCTGCAAGAGATGGTGTCAATCCATCCCATAACTGGTCTCTCTATAAAGGCGGCACTACCAACTGTACCACACTATCATCTGTATGAGAATAATCAATATGGAGATTCAACTCCACTGGTATCCCAAACTCCTCCGAATTAGGTACTCCCAAGTCCTGAATATGTGTGTGAGCCTCAACCACATGGTCCTCATCAACAGCTACAAAAACATACTCATCAGTAATACTCAATGTACTAACCTCTGAGTATACCTCCACACTCTGAATGCAAGCATCAGGCTCATCCTCACTGTCTAACACCTGTGCTAAACTCACCTGAAGACAAAGCTCATCCACAACATCCTCAACTACCCCTGCCTGTGAAGATAACGCAGATAAATCATTACCTGAAGATGTGTTAATATCTCCTTGTACTGGATCAGCATGACTGTCAAACTCATCATGCAAGTGGCTACATGTCATAGGGAAAGCACTACGATCCTTGGGCCTATTAATTAGATTCTTTAACCACATACAAGCTCTAGGTGAGACATTTCTCCCTTTTGTCCAGACATACCATAAATCTTCTGCCAAAAGTTTAGAAATTTTATCCTCCTCCTCAAACAAGATTGTGAACATAATAGAGTGCATTGATGCCAATATATTGCTAGAATGAAACTCATCTAAAATATTCCAAAATATTTTAAACATCATGCGAATTTCACCAATACAACCTACTAACATCATAATGTTTTCAAATCCATACCTTGCAAATGTTTCAAGTAATCTTGCCCTCCTTGAGAAATGAGGGTCTCTAATGTTATCCAACTTTTCAAAGCTTTTTACCATGGCATAAAGTACCTCTCTCATAATTTGATCATCATGAAAATCAAAGCCAGCTATGATTCTCATCATTTCACTAATGCAAGAGAGAGCTGCAAGTCTTACCACCTCATCATGATGTCTCAATAAACGGGGCTTCACCAACGAATCAAATGCTGGAAATAACGTTGTTTGCATCTCATAAGTATTTGAATGCTCAACCTTGCCTAAATAAGTGTCCAACTCCTCCAAAATTTTTAGAGTGTCATCTGCTTGCTGAAATGGATGATCTAATTTCTTCTTTGCATTATGCATGCTTTCTTCCAAATCTTTGACCCCTCTTAGAGCCATACTGATAATCAAATTGAACCTAGAACTACCCAACAGGATGGCAAGACATTAGTTCTGATGTGCCCAACAGGATGGCAAGAATTTGGCTCTGATACCACTGTAATGTCCCTTACTTAGGGCCTCTTTTTGTCTCTACACAACTCTGATATATAGCAATAACAGCTCTGATACCACTGTAATGTCCCTTACTTAGGGCCTCTTTTTGTCTCTACACAACTCTGATATATAGCAATAATAGCTCTGATACCACTGTGATGTCCCTTACTTAGGGGCTCCTTTATCTGCACAATAAGCTCTGAACAACTGTAATATCCCCTTTCAAACAGGGAATATATAAACACATAAAGCTCTGAACAAGATACAATTTGCAGAATAGATTCAAACATGCATAAACAAATCACAGTATAATCTCTCAATAGCAAATCAATATCTCATTACTTGTTCTTCTGGACAATTACACAATTGAGTCTCTGTTATACACAATAAAGAATATTAAAATCTGATCTTAAGAACCCTGACTTATCAAATTGGAAGTGAAAACTGGATCTGGAAGAGTCTCGGCCTTTCTGTGTCGACACACAGACGCCGTCGTCGGTCGATCCCTCGCTGACGTCGGTCTCTGTCGGTCGGATTTCTGCCGACGTTGGTCTTCAGTCGACCGATGTCGGTCACTGGAAGCCCTATATCTGCCGATGTCGGTGCCTAAACAGCTCTGAACGGATTTGTACGGACGTGGTACGGCCGCCAACCTGTCTCTTCTTAACCCCTGATTGTTGAACAGCCTGATCTCACGAATATAGATTCTAACACAAGATCTATCTCTGTATAACTTATTGGATCAAAAACTAAATAAAGAAAATACCTGGAAAGCTCTGTGATAAACTTCTGTGTGAAGTTATCTCTCAAACCTGGAATTCTGTGATAACTTTTGAATGAAGCTATCTCTCAATTTGGTGATAAATCAGCTGATATCTCACAGCCTCTAAATCACACACAATGAAGAGGGAACGTTCTCCACTGTAATGGAATCCTGGAACCCTTGGCTCAGTCTTCACAGAAGAATTTCTTCAATTTTCAATAATCAATAATCTATGCATAATCAATAATGGCCTCCATGTGAAACCCTTATACCCTCAAAAGATATGCTTGCCCTAATTAGGGTTTTCTTAAATTAGCATTAGGGTTTCTAATTTAAAATTAGACCAAATAATTAATAATTAACAATTAATTATTAATGAGACCAAATAATTAATATTTGATTAAATCAATCAAATATTAATATCTCCCTCAATATATGTCGGATCCTCAAACCGATCGAAGCAGGTGAATCAGGGAGTGATTTTGCACATGACCATACCAAAATAAAGGTGCTCTGCTGCATATCAGATATCCCTAAAAAGTAGGAGCTCAGGTCCAATGCGTCTGAAATAACCTGAATGAAAACCAAATGTAGAAATTCTGCGAATCAAAGTCAATTCAAGCTCCATTATGACCCTCTATCCATCCTATTAGCCTACGAAGGTCGTATAATAGGCCAATCATCAAATCTGTCAATGTCCATGAAAAAGGGGACATGACATATTACTCAAATACATTTATATTTTGATGATATTTTTGTATTTTATATTGGAATATCATGCTCTGGATAACACATTTTGAAGAGCTACTTATTTAGAGGTAAGTTCTTCCACGTGTTTGATAAATACCCTCAAAAGAGGGGGCATTTATATGTGTTATTATAGATATCATGTTCCTATTTTTTTATTTTCATAGATACATTTTAACACATAGGATTAGTTACAAAAATTAGACTCGGGGCAAAAATAGAATGAAATAGAGGATAAACATCTAGTTCAAACCACACAAAGATTAGACCATGCGGTCATTAACACCTAGATTGGTACATTAACACCACATGACACTATTGTCCACTATAGGGTGCTACTATTTAGTAGCCCCAACTTTAGGACAATCCAGATCATTTAGACTAGTATACTAGGTACAATACAAATTTGCATAGATACATTCATAGGTTTGATAGTTATGTTCATATTTAACTTAGATTAAATCATTTCAATTAAAATTTATACTAGTTGCTTAGATTTGGGGGCATCATGTGCACCATGATGACTCATATATTCAAATAAATTACATAGGTTCATCTATTACATACTTTAATTAGATTTAGTATGCTCAAATACTAGATTGGGGGCATGTGTGTGACACATAGTTTATATATACTTATCTTTAGATAGGTTTAATAAGATAGAGTGGAAAACCCTATGTCTTTCTCTATGTTATATACACTTGATATCACATTCCAGATTGTCACCAGATTCATGCCTTAATCCATATTTAGTGGTTGAAATTTTTAGTAACCTAGATCCATCTAATTGATAGAGGTACAATAACTAAAAGAGGAGTGGTGTGAATTAGTGATGCATGCAATTCAATTCCAATTCCAAAACTTTAATCTCTTAACCAATCAATAAAAGCATTCATGAAGAATATAAACCAATTATTGTAAAGAACAAAGGAAATTATAAAAGATCAACAAACATAACACATATATTATGTAGGAAACCCTCATGGGGGATAAAAACATTCTCAATTATACAAAAAAGTGGACTAAATTCCTATAATATATTTAAAAACAAGAGACTTTAGTAAATCACCCACTTCACAAGGAGCACCAACCCCTAAGCATGAAAAATCACCCATTTGTCTTAGATGTTGATCACCCACACAAGACCTTATAATATCATCACATCTAGATCTCTGATTACCTTTCAATATAATGGATAAATAGTGAACACCAAATCTCTTCAACCCTTAAATCTTTCACACACAAGTGATGCATCCAAAACAACCTTTTGGACCACTCTACACTTCTTCATTCATCCTCAATCTTCAACCCTAAAATAACACTATAATAACATAAGAAATATGACCTATAGGTCATACACATATAATTAAACCTACTCTTCTCTTCAGTCCATCCATAAATCACATTCACACTTCTCTTTTCTTCACTTATCAACTCTATGAACCTTCATCTTTGTTTATGCTCTTTATAGAGCCTACATGATCACCATCTACTTGGTCAGACATAAGATAGACCTTAAACCTTAATAATTTTATAAAACTTAGAATAAGATCAATTTCACTTTAATATGTCATCCATAACTTTGATAGATCACCCTTAAGGAACATCACCTTTCAATTAGGCCTTAAAAATCCCTTATAGGTCCATAAAGACCTATTCATCCTTTTAGCACTTCACCGAGAGAAAATAGGAACACAAGACCATTTGAAAGCACATAGGTCCTCTTCATATGAACCCTAAGACACACTCAAGTTATTACATTCATCAATACACACCTATGCATATGCAAAACCTATCAATCATTTTCATTGTACATGAAAACACCATGAATGAACCAAAATTCAACTTGTAAGAAATTGTTCATATTGAAGATGGATTGGTAAAACCTCAAAAATACATATATATTATACTTATGGAGTATAAAACACTATATAATATATAATTCACCCTAAAATATCCAAACACCATCAATAAAACTCAAACATTTTTCTCAGGTCACTTGTAGAAGAAAGTCAAACCCTTAATCAATTTTGGACCGCAATAAATACAAGTGTACAACCAATAAAACCTCCAAATAAATTTTTATGGATTTAAATTGAAGTTATTACCACTTTTATTTTTATACCATTGTCAAATTCATCCTTCATCAAAAGTTATTAATAAAACATTTTAGACTGGTTTTCTTTTGTAAATTCAAATATTTGAATTCCAACGATCACTTTCTAATGCAAATTTGACTATGGAAACTAGTGAAATGTACCTGAGAGACAAAATTTACACTATAATAAATTTTGATATACATCATGTAAAGACCTAAAATTTGGAAAAAATGATCTAGGCACAAATATTAATAAACCCATGTGACCACTTTCTTTTGACACCTTCACACATGTGAATGCTGACATCATCAATTTGCTTACTCAAGAAGTTCTATCAAGATAACTATGATAACCTCAACCTTCACAAGACTATTCCAATGGATTCATTTCACTTCAAAAATTACACTAAGAAATATTTACCTCTAATAATACTCCTCAAACATGGTTAATACATCACCAACATCCATCACCTTGACAAACCAAGCAAACACTACAAGGTCCATGCATGCTCACTAAGGCACACTTTGTCATTGAGAATAATACATACAAATAAAATCATGAACACTCTTGGCCACCTTAGGGACATCATTTACAACACCTAAACAATATCCCCCTTTTTCATTGATGTCGACACGTTTAAATGTTTTCAAATCCAATAACAAAGTTTATGCACGTACTCTTTTCCCTCTACAAACACTTTCTCCCCCTTTGACACAATGATAAAGTGGGATTAAATATTGATCCTAAGTACCTGTAAATGTTTTAAAAGACAAAATTTTGCATACCATTCCTTACCATGACTACCTTAAACCTGCCCATTGATAACACTATTATTTGACCATGTACTGCTATATGAACAAGAAAATAAAAATATGAAGAAAATAAGAGTGATCACACATTGATAACACTAATAGTGACTCCCCATAAGTCACTTGAACTTGGTCACCCCTTGAACATATTCATACCATCTCCAACCATGATAAAATTTCATAGTTGCCTTCTAAATTTCTCTTACAAGCCACCCATAGAATGAAGAGTGGACATTCAAGATATTTTTCAAACATATATGATGCATAAATACACTTTATAAACATATTTATTGACAACCATACCTTTTTATTTTGAATAAATGACCAAAAATCACTCTTCTTCACACTAGCCTCGTCTAGAGGCCTAATAACCCTACCTAAACCTTAAAGATCCCATAACATTTTGTGTATGCACCCTCATGATTTGAAATTTCATATATGTATTACATTCATATTCCCCCTCATGCATGACAAGAATTGTCATCCAAATCTTCACTTGAACCATATATCTTTCACAAACTAACCTACCAATTAGCCCTCCATTTGCACAAAAACTCAACCATAGGTCAAACTATACACTTATAAATGATTGTAAAGAACTTTTTGAGCACCCTTTTGGCCATTTTAATATATTAAGTATATTTAGACCTTAACTCATTTGGTAAGGTCACTAACTCATATGGTGTAATACCTAGGGCATAAAAATGAATAAGGTCAATGTACCACCTTTCAATCAACACCAACTCATTAAAATTCTCTCATAGCTGGAGGTAAACAATGCATACATCTAGACCAATTTTTGAGGTCTGAATCCTTTGGGAACCCATATAACCATGAAATGGTTTTTGACGTGCTAGTCCTTAAACAAGGACTTTCATACCTGAGAGCCTTAAAAAATATTTAAATTTCCCATAAAAGACTTTAAAAACCTAAAACCACCTATATAACACCTATATGAGGTCAAAAAACCCTTATATATGACAAAGTCACTTTGAAAACTCACCAATATTCACTTGACACCTGGAACTAGTCAAACTATGCATGCAAACCTTGTGTACATAGTAGTCACTATGCTAAAACACCTTATAATGATCATGGAAGCCTTTTGACATATCATCAACACATTTTTCACATGGGCACATCAAATACAAATAGACAAAACACTTGGTTACCTTCATAGACCTTAAATGCATCAATTTACACACACTAGGTGGTGAATACTAAACCAAATGGTCAATTTGAACAAATGGTCAGGAATGAATCTTTTGACTAGATGAGCACATTTTAACCCATGGAATACACTTGGAAAATTCCTATCCACACTTCATATCAAACTTACCTTTTTTATTCATGATTTTAACTTCTAAACCAAGCATCAAAATTTGATTAAAACTTAACTTTAAGACCAATGTCCCTAAACAAATTTATTGAAGCTTTTCATCACAAACCTATGGACCAATCTCAAGAACTTGTTGCTCCCCCTTAACCAATGACCTTATATGATCACCAAAAGGATTATAATCATAAGATAATATATTTACATACCACAATGGCATTGGTTTTAAATACCAATCAACAACTCTACATAGCTCTATAGTAATTATAGACTCTTGTACATCTCCTAGAGCACACACACTTGCTTCTACAAATGAAATATGTCTCTTAATAAGTATAGGTAGAGACACCCACTTGTCATAGAGAGACTAAAGGTCCCAAAACTTAGGAGACTCCCACATCTCTATGCTCTCATTTGACTTACAGTCCTTCCTCATCATCAAATTGACTTCACGTAGGTTCTTAACTTCATTCTTTCCTTTTGACTCAGAATCTTTCTTGGTCTTCTTGTTTCCTTGGGTAAATAAGGCTTGCTATTTTACACTTTAATTTTTACCTTATTTTATCATGACAAATAGTCCATTTTTAACCTATTTTCAATCACCTCCTTGGGTCTCCATTCATTATGGATAATTTTCTTCATGTTATGGTGCTCATTCTTTAAAGTAGAATTTTGACCATTCTTGTAGAACCTTACTATGTTACCTCTCTCTTGACACATGAAATAAATGAAGTTTCTCTGATTATACATACCTTTTTTATGGGCCATATGATGACTCTTGGAAGTTTCATTATCCCATTCATACACTTGATCAAATTATTTCTTGATGAAGGCATTGCAAGACCTTACAATATGAATCATCCCTTGACACTTGTAGCATAAGATGTCATGCTTTCCTTGTGGACTGATTGACTATCTTGAGTGATGATATTCTTCATGCTTTTCATTATCTTGATCATAATTCTAAGAAAATATATTACCATGATATTTTATCTTGTAATCAATGATCCTATATCTAAACTAATGACAAGAATAAAAATAACCATTGAAGGATTTATCCTACCTTAATGCATTGGGTTGATTGATTTGATTCAAACTTTTTTATCTTTTGAAGTTGTCCTTCTTATTCATATTTTCATTTTTCTTAACTTTACTAGTACTTTCCTTAGCATGATTAGTCTCTTGATCTATCATCATTATATTCTCAATATTCTTATCCTTTTGAGAATATTCATGGAACCCTAGGCCTTATTTTTCATTTGATACCTTTTGACTGCTCAATAGGTCATTAAGATCAATTGTAATTTTCTCAAAATTTTGATATATTTCAAGCTTGCTCATAGATTGATCTAGTTTCATCCATCTTTGATTTATATTTGACACAATCTTCATCCTTACTCTTTACCTCTTTAGCAAGGGTGAAAACCTGAGTTTCAAGATGTTGATTGATCTCATCATGCTCTTTGAATTCATTTCTCAACCTTTCTTCAAAGAACCCAATTTGCACATCATAGGTCTTGATCAAGGATGTTTGCTTTCTTTTTTACCTTGTATAATCTTCAACTCTTCCAAGGTATTCAAATATTTGTCTTCAAGAGTAACTTTCTCATCTTATTCCTCTAAGATATCTCCACTAAAGAGATCTTTTCCTAAAGAACATTCACCTTAATTATCCCTAAGATCCATGAATAGTGTCTCCTTGTCCTCATCATGAGATGAATAATCACTATCTGATGTGGTTCTTTATTCTTCAGTAGATGAGTTACTATCTTATTCATGGTAAATGATATTAATACCTTTATATGACTCATTCTTACCACTTCTCTTGTTGAAGAAATTTTTTTACTTGATAGGTCCTTAGATTTCTTTACTCATCCTCATGAGATTCCTTATGAGATTCCTTGTGTTCAGATTTGACTCTATCTAGGCACTTAGCTACAAAATGACCAACTTTATCACATGAGAAAGATTTGAAAGGAATATTACCTTCATATTTACTTGATCCCAAAATAAATTTTCTTGAAATCATGGCTTCAATTTGATCTTCATTAAGATCAAAGTCTTCAAGAATTAACTTGCTCTTCTTGCCTTTTATTTCCTTGATCACCTTGAAGGTTGCTTCCTTATTTGATGGTTTATATTCATTGACTCTCATCTCATAGGCAATAAGGATGTGATGTAATTCATCCATCTTCATCATAGTGATATCATGACTCTCTTATATAACATAAATATTTGAATCAAACTTGAGGTTGAGAGACCTTAATAGTTTCTATAAAATAATAGCTTCATCAATCTCATCTCCAAGACCTTTAATCATGTTTACCACCTCATCAACCCTTAGAAGATAGGATTCTAAATTATCTTCTCCCTTCATTTTGAGGCCATTAAATTACCTTCAATAGGTCTATAGTTTAGCCAACTTAACCTTTTAATATCCTTCATAGATCATATGCAATTTATCCTAGATTTACTTTGAAGATTTACAATGAATTACCTTGGTGAACTTATCCTATGATAGGCCAAAAATAATATCATTCATAGCTCTATAATTATTCTCACTCAACTTCTTATTATCTGCACTAATTAAAGGAGTAGGGAGTGTGGAATAACCATCCATAATATATTTACAAATTTCAAAAACTAGACACATGATGCAGGTCCTCATCCTTGCAATCTAAAAATCATATTTGTATCCATTGAACAATTGTACTTACTTAGTAGATAAACCACCTTCCATTTGATGACTACCCATTATACCTTTGATCACCTTTAAGTGGTTAAAATTGAAAATAAGGTATGGATTTGATACTAATTATTAGAGGTAAAATCACTAAGAGGGGATGGGATTGAATTAGTGATGCAAGCAATTCAATTAAAATTATAAAAATTTAAACTCTTAACCAATCAATAAAAGCATTCATGAAGCATATAACTAGTTATTGCAAAGAACAAAGGAAACTATATAATATAAACACACATAGCATATGGATTATGTGGGAAACCCTCATGGGGAATAAAAACCATTATAAAATTAGTAAAAAATTGGACTACATTCCTATAAGATATTTACAAATAAGATACTTTAGTGAAGCCCCCACTTCACAAGGAGCACCAACCCCTAAGCATAAATAAGCACCCACTTGTCCTAGATGTTGAGAACCCATACAACACCTTATGATATTATCACCTCCATATCTATGACTTCATTTAAATATAATGGATAAATATTGAATATAAACTCTCTTCAACCCTTCAACTCTTCACACACAAGCAATGCATCCAAAATAACATTTTGTATCACTCTCCACTTCTTCGCTCATCTTCAATATTAAACCCTATATTAACACTATAGTAAAATAATAAATATGAATTATATGTCATACACATGTACTTAAACCTTATATTCTCTTCAATCCATCCATCAAGCACATTCACACTTCTCTTTTATTCTCTTATCAACTCTAGCAACCTTTATCTTTATTTATGCTCTTTATAGAACCTGCATTATCAACATCTACTTGGTCAACCATAAGATATACCTTAACCTTTAAATATTTTATCACACTTATAATAAGATAAATTTCACATACATAGGTCATCCATATATTTTATATATCACCCTTAAGCAACATCACCTTTCAATTAGGCCTTAAAAAGCCCTTATAGGTCCAAGGAGACCTATTCATCCTTTTAGCACTTCACCAAGCAAAAATAAGAACACAAGACCACTTAAAATCACATAGGTCCTCACCATATTACCCATAAGACACCATAAATTTACTAAATTAATCACTACACACCTATGCATATGCAAAACTTATCAATCATTTGACTTGTACATGAAAACACCATGAATGAACTAAAATTTAAATTATAAGCAATTGTTCATACTGAAGATGGATTGTTCAAACCTAAAAAATACATAATGATGATACTTATGGAGTATAAAACACTATAAAATATATAATATTCCTTAAAAAATATAAACACCATCAATAAAATCTCAAACATCTTTCTCGGGTTACTTGCAGAAGAAACTCAAACCCTTAGTCAACTTTGGATAACAAACCTCCAAATCAATTTTATTGGATTTCCATTGAATTTATATACCAATTTTATTTTCATACCACCATAAAATTCATCCATGATAAAATGTTATTAAAAAACATTATAGACTGGTTTCCCATTGTAAATTCAAATATTTAAATTCCAACAGTCACTTTTTAATGTAAATTTGACAATGGAAACTAGTGAAATGTGCATGAGAGACCAAGTTTCAACTACCATAAATTTTTATTGACATCATGTCAAGACCTGAGATTTTAAAAACATTATCTAAGCATAAATTATAACAAACCCATGTGACCACTTTCTTCTAACACCTTCACATGTGTGAATGTTGATGTAATCAATCGGCTTACTCAAGAAGTTCTACCAAGATGACTAGGATAACCTAGACTTTCACAAGATTATTCAAATGTATTCCTTTCATTTCCAAAAGTACAACAAATAATCTTAACCTCTCTTAAAACTCTTGAAACATGGTCAATACATCACCAACATCCATCACCTTTCCTAACAAATCAAACACTACAAGGTCCATGGATGCTCACTAAGGCACACTTTGTCATTGAGAACCATGCATACCAATCAAATCTTGAACACTCTTGGACACCTTAGGGACATCATTGAAAATATCTCAACACTAATATACCTGATTGGACATAGATTTGAACACATAGTTAGATTAATTTTTTAGATACTTTCATCACTTTGCACAAAAAGTTTATAGATGCATCTACTTCACACAGGTGAAATTATGGATTCATGTCCTACTTGAGTTCTTTAGACACCTATATGATAGGGTTAGACACACTTAAAATCTTATCCAATCTACACAAAAAGATTAAAATCCACCAAATAGGGGTGGGTAATAATGAAGTCAAAATTGGATTGAGTTCTTGAGCCACCCATATGAGGATTAAGAAAACCATCATATCAGTTCAAGTTTTCAATGATATGATAACTATGCACATTCACACACATAGGTTGTCACTAGGTTCATGAATTGGTTCACATACCTAATGAGTTATATTCATTCCTTTCCTATCTCTTTACTCATTTATTTCATTTCAACATAGTCTTTTACTTTTGATTATCTCATTAGTAAGGACTGATTATTGCATGTTTCATTGTAGGAAATTACTTTAGATCATGTTTCACATATGCAGACCCAAATTTTCATATTCAAACTCATCTACATGGGATTCAATTATAAGTTAATTCTAGGTACACTTCTTAGTCATTTCACTTTATGGCATTACTAACATAAATGGGGGTAAATATAATCACCCAAAAGTGGTAATTGTATGTTAAGAGTGCCAATTGAGTTACCCTATCGTTAGGCTTGCCATAAACCTATTCTAGAGCCTTAGACTTGAATTTATATCCATTCAATATCCCATATTCACCTACATCTATTCAAGACAATTAATTGAACTATCAACTCCCAATCCAAATTTCTCATTAGTCTACCAAAAGAACACGAGTGCCACATTTGGGACACTACAACCACATGGTGCTACTGTTCCCAACTAGGTGTTATTGTCCTTAGTCCAAAATCTTCCCAAAAAATACTTTTTAAAATATTTTCCCCTCTTATGGTCAACCTAAGCTCATTTTATTATCCACACAAGTAATAGAACCCTATAAATACAAGTCTAATCCACCTCTATTCATAATATGGAAAATAGATGCAAAATCTATTCAAACTAAAGACAAAGTTATTAAAAATAAAGGTATATTATCCCTATTCTACCCTAATTTCTACATACTACCATATACAATAAACCTAAGTCTAGTTTTGAAGTATTCTAAAGTTTAAGCACATTAAAGGTATCCAATGTCACTCTCATTCTAGCATTCAATTCCACATACATCAAGCACTAGGTGAGAGAACTACATTAGACTTGATACCTTTTCATATTATTGGTATGTAGGCAACCATATACACAGTGGGGTGTTGAGGATGTCCAGTCCATCCTACTGACACACTCAATTCTTTCTCATATCATACTTATAAGAAGAACTAGTGTTTACACATCAAATCATTCCTTCCAAGTATAATACATAGCTAAAAGCTTTGGTCATGCAAGAAAAAAACATACATACATAGACATATGCTCCTCAAAATAGGACTAGTCTCACAAAGGGGACATTAGCACCACATTGAGGACACTACACATGGATGGTGCTACTATCCAAACTGGGCACTACTATCTAGTGAATAGACAAATATTATAATCCTATTGAAAACATTTAGAACTTCTCATATCTCAAATTCCATAACCCAGATCATATGGGATAGTCAGGTTTTAGCTATTTTTTTGTTTATCCTTATTTATTTCTATTTATAGAAATTCAAAAGAAGTAAAAGGTCATAAAAAATTAGTAGCTTAATTATTTTAATTTATTTAACTAATTTAGACATCTCATCTCTTTAACCAAACATATATAATTACACATGTAAAACCTTGGAAGGTTAAATAAATATCATACAAAGTAAGCTTAGGTTTCACAAATCCAGATGGCAAAGGGCTTCCCAATATGTGTTGTGCAAAAGTGTGTAAAATAATGAGAGAATATAAGGCATGTGATATCCCAATGGCGCCCTATTAAATATGTAATAGATTAGCCTATAGATCATGGATCTCATGCATAATGGATTGTATATTTGGAAGAGAGGAACTAGACATAGGATGTGTTGCCATTGTTGAAGGTTCTTGAGTTAAAATAGGTTATTGTATAAGCAAATTTGCCCCTAAAGTAGGTGTAGAAATATTGTTATTTTAGGGAGTGAAATATTGACCATAATTTAATTTTTTAAATCTCTTTATGGAAAATAAATCTTGTAATTATCTCTTATCAGTTTCATTGAATCGATAGTTGAATTATGTCATTATAGGTTGGGAAGTAGGAAAACAAATGGTTGTATATATTGAAACTTTATAAAAAATTATTATACAAAAGATTGTCATAATTAAATAATAAAATAAATCTAAGATTTTATAACTAATATATAGGCATAGAAAACAAAAGGATACAAACCCTAAGAACATATAAGGCTAAGGTTTGGGTAGTATTTGAATTAAGTCAGGTTCACCAAATGAATTAAATTTTTAAGGTTATGGAGTGTAATCCCTAGGTTATTTAAAGGTTTGAGTACAATAAATTAGGGTATAAAATATGTAATAAATATAACCATGTATTTGTGAAATAACTAGGGTAAATTGATATTTCTAATAATATCAATGAAGGAAACAAATGAATACTTAGTTGGAAACTAAGATAAGGGATTTAAAGGTCAAAAACTAGTAAAAAATCTAGTCTGAGTATCACAAAATGGATCCAAGTGTCAAAAACCCTCCTAGATAATAGTGCCCTACCCTAGATAGTAGCACTATGGAACTAGTGTCCACTTATGGTGCTAGTTTCCTTTGTGTAGTAACTATTTTGAAATTCTATGATCACTTATGTCTGAGTTTGCTAAACTTGTTCCTATGTGGACAAACCCTAATTCAATATTTATGACTAATTTTTTAATTTATCCCTAGACTTCCATGTGATTAGGGAATTCTATTTGGCATAAATAGTAAATGTGTGGTTTTATTTGAGTAGGTAGGACATCCTCAGCACCCCACTATGATGAGAATTACCTACATACCAATACTCTGAGGAGGGATCAAGCCAGATGTAATTTTCCCCACCTAAGTGATGGTGCAAGTGTGAGTAAAACTAATATGAATGTTGATATGATTACTTTCAGTGGGGATTAAGACTGGAAATATGTGTATTATAAGATTATGAAGGTTGTACATGATTGTATGTAGAAGTATGGTAGAATAGAACTCAATAACCTTGATTGTGCAAAACATGTTCTAAGCTTGTTTATGTGTATTGGCATCTAATTTTTATCTAGTGGATAAAGGGCTAAAAGTCATGTATGTATACTAATTTGATGATTTTTCAGGGTTTGAGATAGGTTTAGTCGAACCCTAGGTGTCTTAAGTAATGAAAATATATATTTTGGAGTTAAAAAGAGGGAAAAAGACAATAAAACCTAAATAGGACGTTAAAATTATGGTGCTAGTTTCCAATTATGATATTAGTGTCTAGGTGGCATAAATTGAGGCACTAGGGGACTAGATGCCTAAAGATGGGTTTAGGAATTATTTTGAGATGTCTATGTATGTGTGAAACCTATATAAAACATGGATAAGTGTCTAAATAAGACTTAAGATCAGTTTATTTCTAAGTTAAGGATGGCTGGTCTCAAGTAACACTCTTGGCACTCAAGTGACATTTTTATATGATTACACCTTCATGAATTGGGATTAGACCTAAAAAAAATATTTTATTGATTTAAAATTTATATATATAATAGTACTTGGGAATGTATTATTTTTATTTATAATTACTACAATTTTAATGATTATACTTTTAGCTATTGATTAGTAATTTTATGTCCTTGTAATTTAAATTTTAAGGGATTACTAAATGTAAACCCTAGGTTGTTAAAGGGTCTGAGTATAGTAAATCAAGGTATAAAATATGCAATAAATGAAACCACTAATTTTTGAAATAATTGACCTAATTTTTTATTTTAAAAATATCAATGAATGACACAAACAAGTAATTATCTAGAAAATGACGGAGAAAGATGATCTGGAGGTTAAAAACTATCATAAAAGTTAATCTAAATGTTAAAAAAAGGTTCCTGATGTCATAAACCCTCCTAGAGAGTAGTTCGGTACCATGGATAGTAGTGCACCATACTATTATCCTAATTTATATGTTAATTTCATTTTGTGTATAAATTATGTGATATTCTAGGTGTACCTTTGACTAAATTTGATCTACCTGTACCTATGTGGATGAGCCCTAATTCACTAGTTATGCACTATTTAAGATTGATTTAGGAGAAAACAATAGACCTCTATGTTTTTAGGGTATTTGAGTGGCACAATTAGCAAAATTTTGATGTTATCTAGGTAGGATAAACATACTCAACAACTTTCTATGTTGAGATTTACCTACATATCAATACTCCAAAGAGGGATCAAGCCTGATGTAATTTTCCTACCTAGGTGCTTAGTGGAAGTAGAAGTGGATGCTAGTATGAATGTCAATTTAAGTTATTTGAATGAGGATTGATACTATAAATATACCTATTTTGGGTTTGGGATGGTTGTATATTACTATATGTATAATTAATAAAGAATAGGGATCAATAACATTGATTGTGCACAAATTGTTATATGCTTGTTTGTGTATTTTACATCTGATTTCCATCTAGTGGATAAAGGGATAAAATTCATGTATTTATAATGATCTAATGATTATTTAAAGTTTTAACTAGGTTTAGTATGACCCTAGGTGTATTTATAATTTAAAATATATCCATTGGGGTTTAAATTTAGTAAATGAGACTAACATTGTAGCTTTGTCACTAGTACGGGGTGCTAGTGTCCAATGAACCATGCTAGTGTCCAAGTGGTAGTACCTAAATAACTAGGGTCTTGGATCCTTAGGTAAAGGTTTGAGATTAAATATAGGATGTCTAGGGATGTGTGGTACCTATATGAATATTAGATAAGGTTCAAAATAGGCTCTAAGATATGTCTATGGATAAGCTATGGATGGGTAGTCTCAAGTGACACTCATTGCAATTAAGTGACATTATATATGATTAAAGTTTCCCCCATTTATTTTATAAATATATCAAAGTGAAATGACTAGGATAAAAGAAAAAAAAGTGTACCTATACTTACCTATGAGGTGAAGCCTATGATTTTGGGTCTGAGTATGTGAATCATGCTCCATTATGTATCTTACAAATGAAACATGTGAGAATCAGTCCTTACTTAAGGAATATAAAAAATAAATAAAAAATTAGTAAATATATGAGAGATAGGAAAGGAATGAATACACATCACTAGGTACATGAAATCATGTAAAAAATTGGTGACATGTTGTGTGTGTAACTAATGATCAAATTGATGAATAGCTTAGACTGAGCTAATGGATTGTTCAATCCCATGTGTGGGTGGCTCAATAACTCAATCCAATTTTGACTCCATCATTTCTCACCCATGCTTTGTTGATCATACACTATGAATAACTTGGATTGGAATGATGTCTTCTCTAATGCTCCTATGTGCATGGCTCAAGAACACAAGTAGGCTATGATTCCATCATTAACTACCCATGTGTAGTAGATGTATCTATAAATAAAAAGGAATAATTTAAATAAAATTATGTAGGATGGATTGATTCCATTTATAAACTTTGAAATGAAAAATTATCAAGAGGCTTCTTATCACTTGGGAAAGTAGCTCAGGGACCACAAAAAATACCAACCAATGCAGATAGAATAAAGCATCAATCTAGTATGAAACATGGTGCAAATGGTGTTTGAAGTATATAATTTAGAGAATGAAATGGATTTTTTCACTCCATGTGATATGATTTGGTGCAAAATTGATCATGTGAAAATAATGTGTCATGCACATGCCCCCAATTTTGATATATATACATATGGATTTTTGACTAAGTTATAACAATCTATGTTTGGGTACATATGAAACTAAAATGGGAGTGACCATGTCTTGCATGATGGACCAAATATAATCAAACTTGGTATGATTCTATGTAAAACTAAGCCTAAATTGATCAAATTTGATAACTTGTGACTAAAATTATGTAAATATAGACTATAACTACTATGTTATTTTGTCAAATCTAGATTTTCCTATTTTTGGGATACTAGATAGTAGTGCAGTTCTTTGATAGTAGAACACCACATTAGTGTCCTCATATCATCTCTAGTGTCTTCTATGTCATTTTTTACCAAACTAACTTTGATCTTTATCTGACTATTTTCCACTATGTTTTCCTAATTTTGATCTCTATTATTGTATGTTTGTGTGTTGAAAATTGTAGTTTGAGTACACTCAAATGGATTACTCTCTATGAAAAATCTTTGTGAATTCCCCATCTTTTATGAATATTCATGTACCTATGAAATAAATATCCTCAAAATAAAATCTCTACATGATGTGTTCTAAACTCAGCATGTATGATATTTACGTAATAAACCAAAATAATGTGTATAGATGACATTGGAATGTAAGATAATTTGAGCATAAGTTGGTAATATATGATGTATTTTTGATCTAGAATTAAAAAAATTTTAAGGATAGATATAATAGTGTAAAAATGTGTATGAACTACATAATCTAGGAATAATATGTGTAAACTACCTAAGGGATAGGGTGTAATGTCTATCAAGGCACCCGAGGAGGAAGGGAAGATGCATGAGGTCCCTTATGGCATCTAAAACTGGGGTAAGTGTAATAATAAAGAGATAAGTGTCATGGCCATGATGCATACATGAAAGCATACATAAAAACACATGAGGCATGCATAGTAGGCCAAGGGGTCAAAATACAAGGGTCATGGGCACTAAATCTGAGAAAGAAAGACTTACAAGGACATGTTCAAACATATGCATACACAAGCAAGAATTAAGGTGGGGTTAGATCCACATGGAAGGACTTATTCAAATTTTTGCATACAAAATCAATAAGGCAGGACATGAGTACATGTCCAAAGCATATACACAATGAAAAGAAGTGGAATAGAGTCTTAGAATAATGGCATAATTAAATTCCCTTGAAATGATGTAGAATCAAAGAGAGAAAATGAATTCTAAACTAGGAAAGTTATAAATGAAGGTATTCATGAACATGTAGTATAAATATGTATGATAAAAATATGTACATAAACTAAGTCTATAGTAGTTGTATTCAGCAAAAAATCTAAGTAGTATGGGATGATAAATATGAAAATATAAACAATGCTAAATTTGTGATATAGAGTATAGAAAATGTAACCTAACAAATCATGATCTGTGTATTATGGTGCCCCCAATAGGTGAATGTATCAATAATGAATCATTGTATTTGTGTATGTGCCCCCAATATGTAGATAGTATAAAATCTAGATTGGTGTGCTAGACCTGAGTCTTGTAAGAATATAAAAACACCCAAAAAAAAAGTGAAGCATCTATGTATGATAAAATTAACTATACTAAGATGGCTAGCATATTTAGTACTTGGCAAGTATAAATAATGTAAACATGGATATGTAAAAATTATAAATTTTGTGTTTTTAGAAATATTTGAATGTTTTTATATTTTAAACATATTATATTTTTTTGTGTTTTTGAGTATATAAGCTATGTACAAGGAATCATGAAAATGAAACTATATACAATGAATAATGTAAGAGGATAGATACTACTAATTGATGAGTCTCACAAGAGACTCAAATTAAATGTGTACTATATTAAATACAAGTATAATGATCATGTGTGATATGTAATGAGGTATTTGGGATCCTAGAATTAGATGCACTAAGTGATCTATAGCTAAAACTACATTTGGAGTAGGCTCTAAATTTGTAAATTTGACTCAACTAGTTTGTGAACTATGGTGTGTTTGGGAACTCATCTAGTAGAATAAGTTGTAACTAGAGTGGATTTTCTCTACTATAACATTGATCTATGTGGTGGTGGAGAGAGAGGCCCTCTATAATCCACAACATGTCTCTGATGCACAAGTCTCTCTAATAAAGGTCTCAGTGGGAGAGTATGCATACGTGGTACTAATGTAGGTGTAGACCTCACTTGCACTAGTGTATCAACTAATATTGGATGCATGTTAATAAACTCTATATACTTAATGGTAACATGTGTCTATTGTATAACTATTTATGTAATAGGTAAATGATACTCATATGGAATGTCCTCAACTATAACTACATGATTAACATGTATATATTTTTGACATATGTGTATGGTGGATGGAATGGATATAAGCTATTATATCCAAGACCTACCCAATTACATGTCAAATTTGATATCACTAGGTACCACTATGAATATAATGGCTACATGTGTGGGCCTAGCCTATAATGGTAGTATTATCTCCTTGATAGAGCTAGGAACATGGCCATTGAAACCACAAATAATAATATGCCTAAGAAATGTCCTACTTTGAATAAGACAAGTGTTGTAGAAGTGTGATAGTATACATCTTTGTAGTTTACCTATTATCAACCATGACATATTGAATAGGATGATGATCAATGTAGGCTTGTACAAAGGTGCATATAAATTTGTGTCATTATCAACTATTTCCTACTCTAAAAAAGTTTTAAGAGGTTTAATTGACACTGTAGTATGATACACCCAAATGATATTATTTAGAAGGTGTGTGTCCCTCATTTAAGTATGATAGGATGTTGGTGGTGGATGTGCCTGATAAGTATATTGAAAACCTAAAGTGCTTGTTGTCTCATTAGTTGTATGTTTTTGAAATGGATCTAAAAATATTTTCAATGATTTTGCTTCCATTTATTATTATCTATGTGCCTTTATAGGAGTGCTAATATTAATAATATTAACTTATATCAAATATTTATATCTTATGTCACAAGATATTGCATCTATTTTTAGTATTGTCTTAGTGCCCTATGATAGTCATAGCATGCATTAGAATAATAGTTCTTTGGAAGAGGCCTAGTCATATCAACCTCTTTGATGGGAAGGAGAGATATGACATTTCATTTAAAGAGATGATATATAACCCATGATATTTATATAGGAAGAGTCATAAAAGGTATCCTTGGAGGATTTAATATGACCATGCAAGGAGGTGGCTTTGGAGCTACATTAATTGTCATTTTTGAATCATTCTTGTTGTCATTGGGATATACCTTGTATGGGGCTTATTAAAAA
>JARHVA010002312.1:2650000-2657487 GCA_037957365.1 Torreya grandis
TTCCTTAATTCTAAATCTATAACCATCCTCTCTTCCATTGATGTCAATTATTCTGTTTCTCCTCTTGCAGAATTTATTCTTCATGATTTGTGTCATCTTCTACATCATCTTCTAATCTCCTTTGTATTTGATTCACAACAATAATAATTAATTATTCTACTTGCATATGTATCTCTTTCATAGTGCAATTCATCTGAGTGATTCCTCCTAATCCTCTTACTGTCTCTTACGTGTCCAGGATTTGCACTTGCTCTGATACTAAATATTGAACTTGAATACTATCAAGACAAATAAAAATCCAATAAGCCAAGATTTTAAACAATAAACAATATTGATTCGTATTGAATGATTCAAATAATTATAAACCATGCATAAAAAAGTCTCAACTTAGAATTAGAGTTGACGTAAAAAATTTAGATCTCTAAAAATAAATAAAAATTGACTTAATATTTTTATCAATTGTTAATATCAGTAAGTTTTACATGAAAATGTGCATAGATTTAAAAATCTCCAAAAAATAAATTAAACACTAAAATTAACCTATCAGATTAATTTCCACTAAATTTTAAGTTTGCTTACAAAAATAAATAGTTTTTAAATTTAGGAAAAATTGAAAATAATATTAAACTATAATTTTAACCCTTAAATGGTTATGTATGGCCTTTAAAAAATATTGAAAATGTCCTATAATAGAAAATATGGATTATGTCTACATTAAAAATTTTGTGATGATCATTTTTGTTCAAGGATGGGCTCAAACAGAGCTATGGATCAAAAGTTGTGGCCTCTGAAAGTTTAGCCTCTTTTTATGCACCAATTACTTATAGTTTATGTATATTTCCCCTATTTTTCCTTTGAGCAATCTATGCCTTGCATCACTCATGGAACTCATGCATTCATTGTATGGGAGATCTTGGCATTATTTATTTTAGCACTAATGCTCATTATAATAACATATTGCATCACACTCATGGTTTGCCTAATTGATGAATAATTTCATTTATTTGTATGTTACTTTCAATATTATAAATTCTTAACAAAAAACACAAATAATAAATAATATTTTTTAGGAAGACTTAAAGTTTTTTAACCTAAGAGTTATCACACATAAAATTCTACTAAATTAGGACCATAAGCCATTGAGAAAAAAACAAAGGACAATTAATCCAATCTTGGAACCCTTTATCCAAAAAGTACAAAAACTGTTAAATTTTAGGATAGTGTTCTACATCAGGGGTTCAACCTCAATTGCCAATTTGGTATCAGCTAGAAATAAGAATGGGTAAATAATATTGTGTGTCAAGTTTAAGAATCTAAACAAAGCCTCTAAGAAATACAACTACCCTATGCCTTCTCTAGATGAGGTAATCTAGGTACTAAGTGATTTTGGAATTATGTGATTCTTAGATGGTTTCCCACATTATAACTAGGTACCAGTGGAATTTAAGGATAGAATGAAGACTGCATTTACTAAAAAATGGGGTACTTATGTGTAAAAAATGAAGACCTTTTCTTGATTAATGCAAGAAACACTTTTCAATGGATTATGGATCATGCATTTCAAGGATTGATAGGTAAATTCATAATCATTTATATGGATGATATCACTATTTTATCAAAGAATAGAATTGACCATGTAGGCCAATTACAGTCAATCTTTCAAAGATGTAGAAGGTTTAGAATTTCACTCAACCCTAAGAAGGTTATATTCAATGTCACTGAAGGAAAATTATTGGGACATATCATCACCAAGGATGGGATCACCATTGATCTAGATAGAATTCAAGGAATATCAATGATAACATTCCCAAGAAGTAAGAAAGAGATAAAGTATTTCTTTGGTAATATCCATTTTGTGAGGAAACTTTATCTCTGATTTTGTAGATATTTTAAAGCCTTTAAATACAAAGATCAAACAGGACACGAAGGTAGAATAGACACTAGAAGTCTGAAAATATTTATAAGACATTAAGGACACCATTACTTAGGCCCCAATGTTGATCAATCTAGAGTTAAAAATTTATTTATTATTATATTTATTTTCTTTAGAGCACACAATTGTTTCTCTAATTATCCAATAAAGGGATGAAAGTGAACAACTTATTGTGTTTATTATCATAAATATGAAGGAATTACAACTTAAATACTCTATGATAAACAAACATGTTAATGATCTTTTCAAAGTAGTAAAGAAATTTTGGCATTACACTTTAACGATTAAAACTATTCTTATCATGTTGGATCCAACTATTAAGCTTAATTTAGAAAAAAATATTTAGAACATAAGGGCCAATGGATGGAAAAATTATAGGAATTCAACATAGAGATCAAACCTCAAAAAATTGTTAGAGGCAAAACATCATTTAAAATATGATTGAGCCTAATCCACACATCACAATTTATGAAGTGTTTGACATCCAAGTATCAATATGTGACCGGTAAGTTAATATAATTCAATAATTACTTAAAGGTACTTGTCCTCTTGAACTAAATATAGAATAAAAAATTATCCTTAAGGCTTAAATTTGATCATTACATGATTAGAAAGGGAATTATTTATATAATAAATTATGAAGGTATCTATTTGAGATGCATATCACAATAATAATCTCATGAAATCATTGATAATCTATATCAAAAGATAGGTAATGGTCATCTATATGGAAACATCAAAACATATAATATTTTCAAAATGGACTATTACTACCAATAGTCTTCAAGGATGTACACAAACATGTGATAACATGTCATGAATGCCAAGTATTTGCAAAAAAATATGTACATGAAATAATTACATTGCAATTGATTATTTAAGGATGAACATTTATTTAGTGGGTATTGGATTTCATTGGTGTCATCAATATAAATTCCTCAGTCGACAATATTTTTGTGCTTATAGCTATAGACTACTACACTAGGTGGACTAAAGTAATAACAATGAGGAATTTGAGAGCATAGGATGTAATTATTTCCCAAAAGAGAGTACCATAGTAAGGTTTAATACATCCATATATTTAGTTTGTGAAAATGTTCTAGCATTCCAATCAATTGAGTTTACTGAAAGGGCCCATGAAAACATAATTACCATTAAATCATCATGAAATCATTACATGTAGGGAAATATATTGGTCAAATATATCAATGAGAATATAATTAAAGGCACAAAGAATTTAGCTATAGATAAACCAAGAGAGTGGAATCATCTATTGAATTATGCACTGTGGGTAAACCTAACATGATACAAGCAAGCCCTTAAGGCTTCACCATACCTACTAGTTTATTGATGCCAACTAATATTCTCAATTATGCTCAAAATAAAAACATATAATTCCATGTAGGAATATTTAAAACATAATGATAAATTGGAGTCTTGATTGTTTGACATAATAGAGATGGAATATTCAAGGATAAAAGCTTTGTACAATTTTAGTGAGTATCAACACCTAGTCAAAAAAAGTGTTCGACAAAAGATCAAAACCTAAAGGATTAATAATATTTTCTATAGTGTTTTTATTGAACAAATCCCATGAGAATAAATGACATCACAATAAGTTCACTCCCTTATATATTAGGCCTAATTATATACTAGAGATCTTGGGCAACAACACTTTCCATTTAAAGGACCTTCAAGGTAATGAACTAACATATCCAATCAATGGGAATTTTTTGAAGCACTACTTCATGGTTGTACCATCTAGATATGTCCCTAAATGACAATGAATGCTAAAATAGAGGAATTATTAGAATAGGTTCATTGCTTTCCTAGCTAGCTTTCCCAATTTTTTATTATTTACTTTCATTAGGGTAGTTCTCATGATTTTTAGATTTTTTTGTGCTTTCAACATTTTGTTACCTTAGATTAATTCCCTATTTTCTAGAGTATATATTTTTTGTTACATGATAATTTGATTGACTTATCCTATTATAACCAAGCTAACATCGAATTTATTATGCTTCTCATGCATGCTTAATCTTGTATATTGAGTCTATGAGGACAATTCAAACATCGATAAAAAGAGTATGTAGAGCATAGATGGAAAACACAATTGGTTCGTTTACATTTTTACACCTTTGTGTTTGAGATTTTCAAAATTTTGGTATGAAATGAGAACTAAACTAAGGTTATATCATAATTGTTTTTTTTATCATGTATGTAAATGATACTCTCATAAATTCATAAAAAATTATAAATCCTTTTCATTTCTTTGGATCAAACAAACTTTTCACATTAATACTTGTTTGAGGTAATAACCATTGATGTGGATGAGGTTGGTAGGGACATTTAGGTACATTGATATTTACTCATACACACACTAGCTCATAGTGGTTTCCACCCACCTTATTCCATTCATATTCTTAAAAAAAGGAAGAAGAAAAGGACCAATGCATCCTAAATAATGATTAATAAATCTAAAGAAACATATAAGGATAATAAAATACCCACACGATCAAATAAGATCAAAGTATCACGCATCATGCAAACTTATGAAAAGATAAAGGGGGGAATCAAAGGTATCTCTGGTAGGTCTATTAATGCTTGAATGGCATTAGAACAATGCCTAAGTTTACCTTATTTTAATATGATTTAAGAAAAAACTAGAATGAAACCTACAGTTTGTTCTTATTTTTTACTAAAATATTCGAAGCAAGGGTAAAAGAACATCAATTTATCTCACATAAATCCAAGGTTTAATCAAGGCTAGTATATTTCATTAATTTTTTAGAGCCTCTTTCAAGTTTTTGGTTTAATTATTATTTTTTGGTATGATTCATGTTTGATCTATAGTTACGAACTAGAGATTATGGGTTCTCGAATACTCGAAAGTATTTCCCCTATAAGTCACCATTTGTTGTACTTAACACACCCCACTCTCAATTTTTTTTCCAATAGGGGCCCATTATTATCTTAAATCCTAGTTTCTAATTTGAAAATACTTTACATTTTTGATCATATGGGTATTTAACATAATTCTCAGGTTTCAAAGTTATTAATCCCTGTGTTGATGGTTCTTGTTAAATGCATTACTCTATGTTAATATAATTTTTATTTTCCCCACATCTATATTTTTTCCACTTTGTGTGATTTATTTGGGATAAAATATTAATATATTTTAGATTTGTTACACATATGCAGGTTTTCTTTAAATTTTCAAGATGATTACAGTCTAAAAATCACGTGTTTTGGTCCTTGCAGATTTGGCTTTCACATATTTTTAAATTTCAAATCCTTTGATATTCATAACTTTTAACACTTTTAGTCTTCATAAATTTTGGTTTTCATGGATTCAATTATTCATAACATTTAATCATTGTAACTTTTACACATCATATATTTTGGCATTTTGTAACTTTCATACTTCATGACTTTCAAGTTCTTGCTATTTTGGTCTTCATAGATTTTGACATCCCTCAAATTGGTATTTGCATCTTCACATGTTTTGGTATTCATTAATTTTATCTTCATGTATTTTTTCAAAATTTAAAAAGAGTATTCTGGTAAAATTTATAACATGTGAAATACGTGTGTCTTCACTTTTCACAAATCCAAGGCATTGCATGATTTGGCTAAATGAAATTTGACAAAGGTTACAACACATGTCTTTTGAGATTATGTTTCATGGTAAAAATACATAAACACATAACTAATTATTGAGTGACACTTGTCTTAGGATGACATCATGACATTTTTCAAATACATAAGAAGTCTATGTGGCATACATGTCAAAGTAAATTTCCAAATTCAAATAAAATAAATAAAATAGGCCTGAAGCAGTTGGATATTAATGGTTCATGAACTAGAATTAAAGTATACATAATTGAGATATATAATCAAATTCTAAAGAGATATATCCCTTATTGATTACCAAATATCCTGAGCAAACTTGCATTCCATGAAGAGCTAAAAAACACTAGTTTTTTTGTGATTGCTTACAAATTATCTCCATCAAACTATAATTTGAATTTTTGCATGAATTACATAATTAAAATAGAATTAATATAAGTATTCATCCTATATGTCATCCAAATGAGCTCTACTACCATAAAAAATATCCATCAATAATTTAATTAAATATATAGATATAATCTTTGACTTGATTATGTTGGACAGTAACTATGCAAATTACATATATGTATGGAACACCTAGAGAATGTTTTTTCCCACTCATGTAAGAAAAAAAATATAAATTGAATAAAAATAATTATTAGTGGATTTTATACCATTGAAATGTTAATAGTTTCATTTCACAATAAAAAATCCTAAATTGATGCCTTGTATTGACATACTTTGGGACTTGTACTTCATAAGCAAGGTGTCTGATGGATTACTGCATCATGTATACAAAAGAATGATCGTGTCATATATTTTAAGGGATTTTTTCAAATATACATATATATTACCCTTAAAAATGCTGCATATGATGGGATGAGAATCACATTGTAGAGGAAGAACAACACCATTGACGACATGTTGAGAAGTTGGATAATACTAGGAGAGAAGGTAAGCCTTAAAGACACTTCTCTAGTGTCAATCAAAATTTTATAATGGGAATTAACATTAGGATAGATTTCATGAATATATTGTATGGGTGTGTTAACATCCATTATGTTTGACTTGAATGGATTCCACTACTAGACCTATTGCTAACATTAAAATTAGCTTTTCTCCTTAGGTGGGATAATTAGTATCAAAATCAATGAGAAAATGTTTAAAAGGATAATATGATAGTCAGTGGTCACTTATTCATGATGTCTTAATTTATGGATGTTTTCATGGCTACAATATATGTGCATAATGGATCACTGTGGAGCCCAACCCCAAACTTCATAAAGAATAGTGTATGTAATTTTTATTCCTTCTTACACATTTACTCTTACATGTGAAATATTATTCAAGTTGATAATAAGGTTTATACATAAGTATAGAGGGCCAACCATGAGGAACCACTGGATTGAGTCTCATATCTTATCAAGAATACACTATGGCCAAGGAGAGACTATTGGCTTTATCCTGACTATCTAGTGATAATGATTTATGCTTGCCCAACTATGTTCTAGATAATCTCGTGGAATAGAAAATGGCATATCATATATGGTGGATCATAGATGAATATATGTGACATAAGCACAAAGGCCTTTTCCTTGGATATTCCTTGATTCTAAGTTGAATTAATTACACCGACATGAAGCACTTTGGTGATGTTGGAGGCACAAGGAGTTGTATTCATTGGCATCTCTACCAAAACTAGGATTAGGACCCAAGAGGAATAATTTAGAAGTATGTCACTATCCTTGGCATGCCATACAAGCATGTACCCTACAAACATGAATTCATCTTCCTAAATTCCAAGGATGATGTTGAGGTTTTGACCATGATGCATATGACTAGTATATAGAGGACTTTATGAGGGTAATCTAGAAGGACCCATCACTTAATATTATCTATGATCAAAATAAAATCCCACCTCTAGGTGGATGAGATTCAACCA
>JARHVA010002313.1:5000-7500 GCA_037957365.1 Torreya grandis
GTTGTGTAAATTTGTCAATGCACCTTTGTAAATTTTAAGCTGTGTTTTTTTGTAAACATGATTTTTCAAACATACCAAACATAAAAAGGGTGTTTATACGCCATAACCATCCATAATAAGTTATAAATACAACTATTGAGTCATTTGATGGACTTTTTCGATAGAGAAGGAAATTTTTGCAAGATCAGAAAAAAGAGACTGTGTATACCACTCTTTGAAGAATCAATACAAAGTGAGTTTTTATGAATTTATGATATAAATTATTTTTAATGGATTTTATATGTGTGTATGTTATTCTACTTTATTCGTCTTCTTGAAATATTAATAAAGTTTATTGTTAAATTATCAATCAATGTAAATATTTTAGTGTAGAAGTTATTTTGAATCTACATTAAGGATATTTGTTGATATGAAACATTTGTGAGATTAAAAATAGAGTTCATATCTATTATCATATGGAAATATGAGGTTTTTTAATCTTTTTTGCTTAAGCTAGTCAATCTCCTTGGTGTATGCATTTTAATCATATGTTTAAAACATGCCTTTCGCATCTCATTTCTATGATAAAAGTTCCACTTGTTAAAATTTTAAGTCAGAGATCATTCTACAAGGTTTATGTGTTTGGTTGTCTAGATTTATCCTCTCCACCCTCTTTTCCTTTCCATCTATTTTTCCCCTCTTTTTACACCTTTCCTTACATTTCCCTTTTCTTCTAAGTTTTCATACTTTTAGGTTGAAATTGTAATACCTATATAAAGAAAATATTTTTTAATGTAAATAACTTTGTACTCTACATCATTCTTATTTTTAATAAAGGTATCTCTGCTTTGCAATAGGAGAGGGAATTTTCCCCCACACTGTTGACCAAAAGCCCATTTTTGTCTCCCTAACATTTTTTCAGCCAATAAGGCATCACTTAGCCACTTAACAAGGGGTTAATGGATTTATCTCAACCCATCTTATTCAATCCTTTTTTAAAGTTCAATCAAGTACCATGGGTGAAAAAAAGGGTTTTGATCAAAATAGAAGAAAAATATAGTTATTCACATAGATCCAAAATAATATCAATACACATGAGTTATTTTTAAATGCAAACATAATGATCCAAACTATAATAGATTTTCAGATGTATCCTAGATAAGTATGACAAAGTGTATATAAATATAGTTATAATATGTATCAAATCAACACAAAACTCATCCTATTAGGTTTCACTATTTGTTTCCTAATGTGATTCAACATAGAGCCCCTACAAATCCTTTTTTATGACTCTACATTATTATATAACAAAAAAAAATTAAACAAGCTAAGTACCTTATATTCTATGTAATATCCAAGATTATTAAATTATGATAAATTAGCTATGATTTTTTTTTTATCATCAATTTATTTTAATTGAGACACATACTATATAATGTTATTAGACTCATTATTTTTTCTTATTTAGACTACCAAAAATAAAATTAGTTAAAATATATTGGTGAGATCGATATTTGTCTTGAGCACAACAAACCATAGGATTCCTTATAATTTCTTATGATTTCATATTTATTTATGTAAATATCATTTTCAAAAATTATTTTTGATTTCACCTCATAAGTGTTCTTTTTATCTGACGGTTTCCATCCTTTGAACCCTAGAGTTCATTGTCAAACACATCATAACCCTAGGCTCCATTATACCTTATTAAGGTTTTAAATTAAAGTATTAGGACTTCAAAATATAATTTATAATTTCTCCATATTATTAAAATAATTAATATATACTCTTAAATTTGATGATGTATACTGGTAATAATTAACTCAATATATTCCCATGAATCTAGACTTGCATGACGAATTTGTACATGTAACTAGAGATGAAATGAAAAATAATGTTAATTTTATCACATCTAATGAAAAACATTATTCCTTAACAGATAGTAATATAAATTTTATAGATAGGGACAATACTATAATTTTTCATACTACTACCAAAATTATTGTCTCTACAACTATGGTTACATGTGATGCCAACCCATGGTGTGACGAAAACACAAAGGTTTCTTCAAATTATTATGTCTCTACGTGCATAAAATAATTTCATACTTTATAGGGTTTTAATTAATTTATTACCATCCACTTCTACATAGTTTTCTATGCCTAATGCTTAGATTCTTATGCAGTTGGTTCTTAATCTTTAGACTATGTTTCTAAAATTAAAATAAGGTTCTTATATAATGGGTCATGCCACTAATTTTTATTCATTATTACATAATCCATTAGATTCAAAGATACTATTTTATCCCTATTTAAAAAATATGTGTCCCTTAAGCTTATATTATCTGATGGTAAGGGTGATCTTGAACAAAACCTTCAAGCTCTTCATGTAGCATATTTAGACTATACATTCAATTAAAAGTAATTAACTAAGTTGTTTCTACAAAGTACTAGTTACTATTATTTTCATTTGTTTTATGACCTCCATTTTATATATATATATATATATATATATATATATA
>JARHVA010002313.1:12500-62500 GCA_037957365.1 Torreya grandis
CAAGTCCATATCATTCAAGATTTAAGTTAGTCACACATTGTTTTACACCATAAATTGATGTCACATTGTAAGGGAACTTTCAGGTAGTAATTTATACCTAATTTAAACTTTCAACTAAATATTTCGTTTAAAATGGGGCTTGTTTTCAAGTTTATGTAGGAGCTTAGCAGGAGTCATTGGGAAGTTTCTAAGAGGATAATGAAGTATATTAATGGTATTACTTTGATGGGTATCTTGTACACTAGATGGGGTGTTGAGTGCTTAGTGGGATATACTAATGTAGATTGGGTTGGAGAATTAGATGAGAATCGTTTTACCCCTAGATATGTGTTTCATCTTGGTTTGAATCTTATATTTATTGGTGTTGTAATAATTTGAAGACAATTCCTCACTCATATATTGCAGTAGAGTTTAGAGGAGTAGCACTACAAGATGTTGATTCATAAGTAATTATGAAAGCTTGCTATTTTATAGGGTTCAGGTTAGATATTCTAATTGAAGATGATCAATGCACTATTTAAATTTCTCACAATTGTATTGTCCCTTCCATCTCAAAACATATTAAGGTTAATCAACATTGCACTAGGAAATGCATTCAAGAGGAGATGCTAGATTTTATATTTGTAAGGTATGATTATTAGATTATAGATATATTCACAAACCCACTTTGCTGCAAATTTCATAGGATTGCATGAATTGCTTAGGTTTTTTTGGTGATGTCATCAAGGGGAATGTTAGTTAACTTCCACTTCTTTTTGAAGGTTTTGATTCCCAATGTCACTTTCTTTTAACAATCGAAGTTGTTTTTTTTTCTGAGGAAATGTTAGAATGTAGAACCTGTCTTATCGAGTATTTTTGAGGTATCAATGATTTTGGCATAATATTAGATTATGTGGAGGATAGTGTTTAGCTTGCACTCCATATATATTGAGGTTAAACAAAGTGTTTTTTGGGAGTCGACTTACACTTATTTAACTCGTTTATAGAAATATAAAGAGAGTCGATGTCTCCTATCTATTAAAGCAATAATTATATTAATCTCTTTTTCTTTTTCTTTTTTCTGGTTTGTGTTGATTCTTTTTTCGGTACCTTTCAACACCACTAAATATTTACGTTCGATTTTTGCTTCAAAATTCTATTCTTATTTAATGTTTATAGCATTTTTATAAGGAATAAGTTTTCCATTGTCTTTGATTTTCAGCGGTTCAAAAAAAAAATTGCAAACCACTTTGATATCAATAGATAATTTAAAATTGTTCAATGATATGAATCACATATCAACAATGTAAATATAGAATATATGTTGGAGATGCATTAGGTACCCAATTAGCTGACAATGTTGGTAACCGTCGATTGAATAAAACAGCCCCACCAAGTATTAGATGATAAGAAATTATTTTCTAGAAAAACAAGAACACCTCCATTCTTCAACTTGCAAAATCTCGTTTGGAAGAGCATAGCTGTGACAAAAGTGACATTAATGGTTTCTGATCTTCCAGTCATTGATCTTTCTCTACTTCCCTTGATCTTCCAGTCATTAATCTTTCTCTCCTTCCCTCCACATTTGGATAGAAACAAGATATCGATTTCGAAAGAGACAACGACATAAGAAAGCTGAGAGAGGCGTGCCAGAAGCTGGGCTTCTTCCGTATAATAAACCACGGAATGGACACACATTTCATTCAGAAGAGTGACAGTGTTGGCCGAGATATGTTTTCCCTGTCAGACGATGACAAACAAAGAGCCATATTTCCCAAGATTAATACGGGTGATTGCCCACGCAAAGCAGGACTCGATGTAAGGGATCTCTGCAAAACCGTGGCCTCATGGAAACAACAGTTTCCGGTATACTATTTTTTTTTCTTTCAAATTTTAATCGCATGAATGGTCTCTAAGAATGTTTATTTGAGAGTTACAGTGTTGACACAGTCCATATAATTATATCTATTACTTTCTTGGTGATTTATTGTTGTAATGATAATATGCAGGGAGAGAGTGCACGCATACATTTCACACATGACAGAGCTAGCACACAAAATACAAACTCAAAGGACGAACAAGAGGCTCACAATGTTCTCAAAGCTCACAAGGATCTCAGCTGCGTTACTTTTCCGTAACAAGATGACGTGGGTGGGGGGCTTCCGATCCGAACAAAACAAGGCGATTGGTTTAATAATAAGCCCTTGCCAGTAACCATCGTGGTCAACCTTCGCGACTGCTTACCGGTAATTCAAGCTTTATATATTCTGAAAACATGAACAATATTGTAGATTATATTATATGCCTCGAGGTTCAAAGTAAACTATTCATATTATGATCGATCTGACGATAATTGCAGCAGTGAGATTTAATTAATATATTTTATTTTTTTGGGTGGGGTCATTTAAATTGCTCCCAATATTGCTGAATCGATTGTTCTGGGATGATGTGTCCGTCGCATATATCCTTTATATAATTAATATTTATTTTAATTTTTGTTTAACATTGTTTTGTCTTTCACTTGAGTTATCTTGTTCAAAACCTTGCTTTGTTCAACGTATAAAAAACACAAAACAAATGCAAAGTCAAAACAAAAGTAACATGCCAAAATTATACGTTCTATCCAAAATTATTAAATTACTATAAATTAGTTATGCTTTGTTGTTATGATCATTTTTTTAAATTTAGACACATATTATACAATGTGATCGGACTTATTATTTTTTCTTATTTAAATTACCAAAAATAAAATCAATTAAAATATATTGGTAAGCTCGATCTTTGATTTGAGCATAATAAACCTTTGGTTTCCTTATACTTTTTTAAGGTTTCATATTTATTCATGTAAATATTATTTTCAAAAATTATTTCTGAATTCACTTCATAAGTTTTCTTTTTATCCAAGGGTTTCCATCCTTTAAACCCTAGAATTAACTGTTAAACACATCATAACCCTAGGTTCGATTAGGGTTTATTTATACCTTCTTAAGGTTTCAAATCAATGTGTTAGGACATCAAAATCTAGTTTATAATTTACAATTTATCCATATTATCCAAATAATTAATACATAATCTTAAATTTGGTGATGTATATTGGTAATAATTAGCTTAGTATATTCATACGAATCCAAACTTGCATGATGCATTTGTACATGTAACTAGAGATGACATGAAAAATAATGTTAATTTTATCACATCTAAGGAAAAACATGAGTCCTTCGTAGATACTAATATAAATTTTATAGATAGGGACACTACTATAATTTTTTATACTATTGCTAGAATTCTTGTCTCCACAACTATGGTTACATGTGATGCCAAGCCATGGTGTGCGGGAAACACAAGGGCTTCTTAAAATTCTTATGTCTTTCCCAACATAACATACTCTCATAATTTATAGGGTTATTACTCATTTAGTACTATCCACTTCTACATAGTTTTCAATGCCTAATGCCCAGATTCTTATGCAATTGGTTCTTAATCTTTAGACTATGTTTTTAAAATTGGAGTAAGGTTCTTCTAGAATGGGTCATGCCACTAATTTTTATTCATTATTACATAAGCCATTAGCTTACAAGATATTAGTGTATTCCCTATTTAAAAAATATGTGTCACCTAAGATTATATTATATGATGGTAAGGCTGATCTTGAACAAAACCTTGAAGCCCTTCATGTAGCACATTTAGATTATGCATTCAACTAAAGGCAATTAATTAATTTGTTTCTAAAAAGTCTAAATTACTATGCTTTTCATTGGTTCTATGACCTCCATTTTAAATCTATACATGTCTTCAATCCTTTGGACAGCTAGTTTTCAGAACCATTTTCACTCAAAATCAGTGAGAAGAATTCATGTCGTCCAATTGTAAAAAATAAGAAAGGACCCAATGAGCCTATCAAGTAATATGTGATCCATTAAAATATTATGCTATCAAAAATGACGAATCCAATGGCTGATAATAAGGTACAATATATATTCAAATAAATATTTTTTTCCATAGTACATGAGTCCACTATGTTCAAATATTTTAACTCTTTTGATGACTTATGCCACATAGTCAAGGGCCACATAGTTAAGCTCATTGTTATGGATAAACTAGAGTATGGATCTAATCTTTGTCCACTTCTGCTACAAATTATTAGAATAAAACAAAAATAAAAAATTATTAGAATAAACTAACATTCAAATCAAACATGAATGATACTAATAATGATGAAAAAAACGTAGTTAATGTTCAAAGTTACAAGAACCTCCTCATAAGATACCCAAAAAATTATTTGAGTGTAATATTATATGTTTACATACCTAAAAATATGTAAATATGATTAGGCATGAATCTAATCTATAAAAAAATATTGCATATTGTGATTATTAGAGAAGTGCAAGACATTCAACTAATAAATGCACTAGTTTACAACATAAGATACAATATTTTATAGATGGCAATATTATTGAGCTCATTAAACCTAAAACTATTTCAAGGACACCTAAAATAAAAATCAAATTTAAAACATTTTCCAAACCCTTTCCTAATCATGTAGCATACGAAGATAAAACTAATCTAGAAGTGCACATGATTTGTAATTCACATATTCCTCAAATCTATTATGACTCTAGGAATGAAAATGAAAATCAATTGGATGATATTCTTGGTACACTTGAGAGATATAGATACGCATACCTACTAACATATTTGACAATGAAATTGTTGAAGATGACTCCAGTTATGTACCATTATTTGTGCACACCACATTGATTTGTAATCTATCCATAATGTGAAGGTAGATAATGGTTCAAATGAAAACATTTTCACAATAATAATCCTTATTACTCTTAGACATATCCATAAACACTTGATGACTATAACAAATATAGTCAAAGTATTTTATTAAAATAGATAAAAAAACATATTGGGAATATTGTGCTACCCCTTAAGGTAGGCATTGTAGTATTTTCTAGTTTATTCTTAGTCCTAATAATTACAAAGGCACTTGAAACATTGTTAGGGCATCCTTATATACATAATGTCCATTGTTAGGGCATCCTTCTCTCTCTCTCTCTCTCTCTCTCTCTCTCTCTCTCTCTCTCTCTCTCTCTCTCTCTCTCTCTCTCTCTCTCTCTCTCTCTCTCTCTCTCTCTCTCTCTCTCTCTCTCTCTCTCTCTCTCTCTCTCTCTCTCTGTGTGTGTGTGTGTGTGTGTGTGTGTGTGTGTGTGTGTGTGTGTGTGTGTGTGTGTGTGTGTGTGTGTGTGTGTGTGTGTGTGTGTGTGTGTGTGTGTGTGTGTGCACGTGCACATGTGCGTGTGCTTGTGTGATGTATATAAAAATCATGATTTTCATTATTTAACAAGAGAACTAGGGTATTGGTGATACAAAAATTGGCTGCACATGAACTTACATAGAATTATTACATGAATTAAATTTCAAAGATAATATGATTTTTTATTAAAAGAATATTTGTACACATTTATAATAAGGTTTTAAGTAATATAAAATGTATGAAAAGTAATAATATATATTAATAACATCTATTTATGGATTTGAAAGCATGATATAATATAATAACATATAAAATATATATTAATCAATGCTATTTTCCTATGCATTATTATAAAAAACTTAAACATATAAAATATATAAACAAATATCAACAAATTTTTTTATGATAAATGGCTAGGGTTTGAGAAGTATGATTTTAATAATGAAAGCCTTAGAATATATCACTATTAAAGCACATAAAAAATTAAATTGTGCAAGAACACCTTTAGGGTTTAATTTTTTTTAGAAATTGAAAACAGCCTAGGTCTTGGGTTTAATAAAATCAATTAAGATGAAGGTGAGGCTATTGGAATAATGCTGAAATAATTATATCAACCCTATAAAAACTAGATGATTTAGGATCTAACAAAATGACACAAGACCTAACCCTATGGGGTGAAATCAATTTTAATTTTTATGATAAGGAGTATAAGAAAACATGATGGTTTGTAGCTAAATTATTCAATAAAATAAATAAATTACAATAGTTAATTATCATAATACATATATAATATATTAATAATACCTAATTAATTAGTTACACTAATCCATTTTAAATAATGATTAGATGACACTCATCTAATTATAAATCTTAAAATGCAAACCAAAAATTAGTAATTACCTCTCATATAGATTCAAAAATTATCAAAGAGATGTGAAAAAGTGTTGGTGGCACTCCAAACATTATTGATTTGATTACATTCATATGGTATACATATTCAATTCCTTTTCTTTAATCTTCACATTTCAACACATGTAACTTGTAAAGAAAATGTTTTTTACCATTACCTAAAAAGGTAAAACTATATATACTTAAAAAAAACAAAGTGATGTTTTCTGTATTACTATTATGGTTAGGGTTAAAAAGGTTGTAAAACACCATATAATTTTCAAGCACTTAAATTGTAAATTATGCTATGTAACATTATGTATAAAAATAATAAATTGTATAGTTTAAAAAAACATTAGTGATATACAAAACCTTGGTTCATGCATCAAAAGTGCTCCATGGGAAACATTGGCTTATTGATAACTTTAAATGTATTTATGAACACTCAATAGATTCCCTATAAATTCTGAATTTTCATTATTACTAAATGAAATTTAATTCATGTGTATTTATTTACAAATTAAATTTAAATAAGAACCCATAGTCCCCAAAAAAGACATCAAATAATCTAAAAGTGAAAAATATGGGACAAATGGGATGAGCACACTTGGACACGGTGAAGAACAATAGGGGACCAAAAGATACCCAAAAGTGCTAGGGGTATTCTTGATAAACCCAAAAGTGTTCAGTGTTCTCTAGATATAAATCTCAAAATAATGAGTTAAATAAAAAATACTATGTCAAGTATCGTACATATAGGGGACCCATTTTTTGGAAGTCAAATTTCTAATAGAGTTTTTTTTTGCATTTTTTTACTTACACTCTAATTCAGATCTACCCTGCATGCCAACATTCCTCTTTTTATTCACCCAAATGAATCTCCTTGATGCCTCTAGTTGTTTGGCCATTTTAAGTGCTAGAATTTTTTATTTTCTCCGTGTGTCAAGTTGATGATGTTTTTAAATTTTGCACTTCCTCAAATTTTAGTAAATGACTATTTTGGACACTTGTCCATAGGGTTCATTTAGAAATTGCTTGTAGAATAATCCTCCCTTGTGTAATTCTTGTCCCATAAACTTTAGTATGCATCAGTTTTCATAAGGTGGACAATTAAATTACACACCACATGAGCAATGGATTTAGATTTAGATTTATTGTTATCTCCTTCCTCCTCCTCATCCTCTTAGTACTTATATTAATAATGGAAGTTTTAAATTTTATTATCATCTTAAGAAAGTGAATTTTCACCTTTAGTTTTATCATTTTTTAATTTTTGTTATCGGAAACATCTACAATTATATTTATTGATGTTAATGGTAGTGGAAACACCCTTTTAGGAGCAACCTACAAGGCCAACCATTTGTAAATGGGCCAGGGATTGAAAAGTGTCTTAATAGAGAATGCCATAACTAGAAATAAATCTTGATGGGAAAATATGTTGAGAGGTGATAGAGAAGGAAGCAATGTCATGAGTACTCTATATATTGTGCCATTGGGTGGGACACACTATAGTTAATTGTTAATTAAATACAAAGTTTTTTATTTATTGTTAAGACACTTAACATTCTATTATCACTTCCTTCTAAGGTGGATAATAAGATTACTCACCACATGAGTAGTGGATTGACATTTAGCTTTATTTTTATCTCCATCCTTCTCCTCCTCCTCCTAGTCTTTTTGTTAATAATGTAATTTTTAAATGTTTATTATCATCTTAAAATAGTGTAAGTCCACCCTTCATGCTATCAATATTTATATAATTATTATTTGAAACAACATCAATTATTTGTATTATTGTTAATGGTAGTAGAAGCACCCTTTTAAGAGAGACCTAATAAGCTAACCATATGTATATAGGAATCATCAATGTTATCCCTCTGTAAGTAATTAAAAGTGTCTTAATAGAGAATGCCATGACTAGAAAGAAATCAAGTGGAAAATATTTTGAGAGGTGAGAGAGAAAGAACAAATTCCATGAGTACTCTAAATATTGTGAACTTGGGTGGGATCCACTACCATGAAATGTCAATTGACTTCATAGTTATTTATCTATTGTTAAGACACTTAACATTTTACTACCACTTCCTATTTCAACATGCCTACTAATTATTACTATAAATTTAAAAATATTAAATATTAATATCAATATTTGTAATGAATTGAAGCTATTAATTCAATCACATTAGAAACTGTGCAACCAATGTAAGGAAACTATTTTTTCATATTATTGAGTTTCAAAATTAGACTCAAAATTTATATGCTAAGTGTGAGCAAATTCTTGGTGTAGGGTTTATAGTGAAATAAAAAAGTTGTAGCTAGTAACCAAAGTGTTCCATGGGATCACATACACCATGGGATAACATATTACACACAATCACTTTAACTATGGCCTTACAAGCTCATGGTACATCAAAGTCTCAAAGCTAATGAACTCTAAACATTCTTCTTAGTAACATGGACTAGTTGTTTACTATTAGCAAATCTAAACAAAAATAATCCAAAATATTTATATAGAGAGTTATAAAAATATTATATAAATAGGTAAATGGTAATTTTCATATCATAAATATGATTTTTATAATTTTTTAATCTTAGACTGTAACCTTATATCGACAAATGCATTCAAAACAATTTTATTTTTCATTTCAGAAAGGGATATCCCCATATAATAGTTTAAACTATTCATGTGACTCTATATATTTTTTAAACATAGAGTAAAAAATAACCAAATACTTTTCATATATAAAAATGAAATTAAAAACTACATATTTGTAGGTACATGAAGACTAGTGAAAATACATGCAATGAAAACTAACTTAAATAGTGAAACCACATATTTGTATCATAATAAAAAAAATATAATACATGAAAAATAAAATAATCTTGAAAAGTTGTACATATGCACAAAACAATGTGTGTGTGTGATTGTGTGTGTGTGTGTGTGTGTGTGTGTGTGTGTGTGTGTGTGTGTGTGTGTGTGTGTGTGTGTGTGTGTGTGTGTGTGATGTGTGTGTGTGTGTGTGTGTGTGTGTGTGTGTGTGTGTGTGTGTGTGTGTGTGTGTGTGTGTGTGTGTGTGTGTGTGTGTGTGTGTGTGTGTGTGTGTACATGAACGCAAAAACTCTAGCAATTCAATAAGACTTAGGTCCAACTCAATTTCATTTCTGGAAGTTTAGAGGTAATCAATAAAATATTATAATTCCTCTAAAAATTTGATGTATCATATATAATCTCTGACTATTGATACCATAAAAAACAATAACAACAAAAAACTATTAAGAAGAAAACATGATATACGTTGAAAATTGGTTAATAAAGGAGGCCACATCTTTGTATCACAAAAAATATTAAATTAAAAAACAAAAATAAGCTTACCAATACAAGAAGTTGATTTTGGTACATGAAAATTAAACTATAAACTGCACATTTACATGTAGAAAGAGCTTGACCTATTCAACAAGACATGGGTCCATCTCAATCTTCTCCCCTAGAATATATTCTATTGCCAACAAATTTTCTCAATGTAATATTAAACTTCCTATAAAATTTTGATATATAATATATAAACTCAAATTTTTGATGTAACACTTATCCAAACTGAAAAACATCACACATATCTCTACATATTTATGCATGAATTAATATCTACTGTATGTATATAAAGTAAGGCCATCATCCATCTAAAATTATTAATGTCATTTAAAATTTTAATGCTCAATATCTATTAGTAAATCACCGATAATAATTTTATAAACTAAAGTATTGTTGAATCATATAAACATTATGAACACAATCAATGATCAAAACTGTTAAAATGGTCAAAAGATAAATCAACAACCGAGATTAATTTAATGGTTGAGTGAGGTAGCTTAATTTCACAATAAGTAAATCTTTTCAATTTATAATGGTTTTAATAATTTATATCGAATAAATAATAATAATTCTTTTCTAATTTTCATTATAAAAAATAATAATTTTATTATTGAAAATAGAATGCCACAATAGTGAGTATTACCATAAGAAATCATTGCTAAAAACATAAAATTCATCAAAGATTATATTTGATTTACATGATAATATAATCTTAAGAGATTCAAAGAAACAAGAGATGTGTAGTGGATTTATTTATTGATGATATAAAATAGATCTATTTTGGTCTTCTACAATTATTACATGACCTTTCTATCATTTTTTTGTTTTGATACTAGTAAGGGTAGGTTTAGCTGATCTATCTTTGTCTTTGACTTGGGTTCCTAGAGGTGACTGCGTTGTGAAGAGAGTTCTGGGTGCTTAGAGGTGACAAGGTTGTGCTAAGACTACCAAGTGCCTAAGATGCTACAGGATGACATCATCTCAGGCACCTAGGTGTCAAGAGGTGATGAGGTTATGCCCAAGCCCCGATTCCCATATGTGATGGCATTGTGTTGAGATTATCAAGTGCCTAGGATATTTTCACATGGCATCATCCCAGGCACCTAGACCCAAAGGTCTTGCCATTTATTTTTTCACCATTTATATTTGAATACTAATTTTAAAAAGACATTTTTTGATTTGAGGATTTAGGTATGCCTATAAAAAAATTAAATATTAATTTTACACTTCTTGTATGTTTTAGGGCATTATCATGTTACATATAATTTTCTTGGGAGGATATTTAGATAGTATTTTCTTTGCCATTTTTATTTTCCCACTGATTTTAATATATAATATTTCAAAAGGTGTTTTTTTTAATAAATAATGAACTTTTTCTACCCATGGTTTTTAAATGAGAAGAGAATTTTGGGTGGAAACTCAATTATCAAAAACATTAAACTAAAAATTTGGGTTGTTGTATGGGCTAGTGAAAGGTGTATAGTGTTTTTAACTTTTGAATATATCATTCTTATTAATTAGTATATGTTTCATCTTATGTTACATTCAATGTTTTAATGTGTAGATCGAAAATCATTCTTATTGATTAATCCTCTATGCTAAGTTTCATTTACTCTATATAACTTCTGCATCTTCTACCCCTATATGGTCTGATTCACTACGATCTAATTTTTTTCTTCCCATATTTTGTTATTTATTTTGATGAGAAATAAATAAAAATAACTAGTTTAGTGGTCATCCTACTGGGAGCCTAATGTTTTGGATGTGGTACACACAATATTTTCACCTATTTTTGACTCGATTTTTACATAAAATCAATTCAATGGAAAGACACTTTTGAAGCTAGAGAGACATTTTTTTAAATTTATATTAAGTTATTACAAAGAGAATTTCTTATCTCTTAAATACTTGTGATGCATGTTGTAATGCCCAAAGGTGATTGAAATATGTCAAGGCTCTCATCTGACCATAATGGTGCCACATAGAAACATCTCAGGCACCTTAGGGAATTAAGGTGACAAGGTAATGCAAAGATCCATGAGTGGTGGGGATGGTGCCATGTGGTAGCATCCCATGTATTTGGATACCTAGAGATGATTGGGTTATGCCACCACCCCCATGTGGTTTGGATGGTGCTATGTGATAGCATCCTAAGAAACTAGGTGCTTGGAGGTCTATTAAGTTTGCAAGATCCTCGATTGCATAAAATGTTTCCATGTGACACCATCCCATGCACACTAGTGTTGGAGGTAATTGGGCTAGGCCCAAACCATAGGATTCCTAAGATGTTTCCACGTGCTAGCATATTAGGGGCCAGAAGGTGACTAACTTAGATGAAAGTAAATATCTAGGTATGCTATTGAAACATGTAAAGTATTAAAATAAATACATAAAAATGTTGACTATATTTATTTTTATATTCTTATTTTTTAAACTATATTACCAAGTCTAGATTAGTGTTGAATGAGATTTAAGTTTTAAATTAAATTTTTCTCCATTGACAAATTTTTATGTAACATGCAACACCATTTATGTTTTTAGATAGATAAATATTTTAATAATGAGACAAAATTAATTTATGTGATTTTAAGATTAAAATGTATACCTATAGAAGTGAATAAGCCATTAGAAGAAGACAATATTTGCAAGCTTAAATCTATGTTATTTTTTTATTTTTAAAAGTTCATTCTTTTGTTATGGATTTTAGTTAGAAGTTTTCTTTTTTTTCCAATGTTTTATCAATAGATTAAGTTCAACATATAATTTAGCTGATCTATCTTTGTCTTTGACTTGGGTTCCTAGAGGTGACTGGGTTGTGAAGAGAGTTCTGGGTGCTTAGAGGTGACAAGGTTGTGCTAAGACTACCAAGTGCCTAAGATGCTACAGGATGACATCATCTCAGGCACCTAGGTGTCAAGAGGTGATGAGGTTATGCCCAAGCCCCGATTCCCATATGTGATGGCATTGTGTTGAGATTATCAAGTGCCTAGGATATTTTCACATGGCATCATCCCAGGCACCTAGACCCAAAGGTCTTGCCATTTATTTTTGCCATATATTTTTTCACCATTTATATTTGAATACTAATTTTAAAAAGACATTTTTTGATTTGAGGATTTAGGTATGCCTATAAAAAAATTAAATATTAATTTTACACTTCTTGTATGTTTTAGGGCATTATCATGTTACATATAATTTTCTTGGGAGGATATTTAGATAGTATTTTCTTTGCCATTTTTATTCTCCCACTGATTTTAATATATAATATTTCAAAAGGTGTTTTTTTTAATAAATAATGAACTTTTTCTACCCATGGTTTTTAAATGAGAAGAGAATTTTGGGTGGAAACTCAATTATCAAAAACATTAAACTAAAAATTTGGGTTGTTGTATGGGCTAGTGAAAGGTGTATAGTGTTTTTAACTTTTGAATATATCATTCTTATTAATTAGTATATGTTTCATCTTATGTTACATTCAATGTTTTAATGTGTAGATCGAAAATCATTCTTATTGATTAATCCTCTATGCTAAGTTTCATTTACTCTATATAACTTCTGCATCTTCTACCCCTATATGGTCTGATTCACTACGATCTAATTTTTTTCTTCCCATATTTTGTTATTTATTTTGATGAGAAATAAATAAAAATAACTAGTTTAGTGGTCATCCTACTGGGAGCCTAATGTTTTGGATGTGGTACACATAATATTTTCAACTATTTTTGACTCGGTTTTTACATAAAATCAATTCAATGGAAAGACACTTTTGAAGCTAGAGAGATATTTTTTTAAATTTATATTAAGTTATTACAAAGAGACTTTCTTATCTCTTAAATACTTGTGATGCATGTTGTAATGCCCAAAGGTGATTGAAATATGTCAAGGCTCTCATCTGACCATAATGGTGCCACATAGAAACATCTCAGGCACCTTAGGGAATTAAGGTGACAAGGTAATGCAAAGATCCATGAGTGGTGGGGATGGTGCCATGTGGTAGCATCCCATGTATTTGGATACCTAGAGATGATTGGGTTATGCCACCACCCCCATGTGGTTTGGATGGTGCTATGTGATAGCATCCTAAGAAACTAGGTGCTCGGAGGTCTATTAAGTTTGCAATATCCTCGATTGCATAAAATGTTTCCATGTGACACCATCCCATGCACACTAGTGTTGGAGGTAATTGGGCTAGGCCCAAACCATAGGATTCCTAATATGTTTCCACGTGCTAGCATATTAGGGGCCAGAAGGTGACTAACTTAGATGAAAGTAAATATCTAGGTATGCTATTGAAACATGTAAAGTATTAAAATAAATACATAAAAATGTTGACTATATTTATTTTTATATTCTTATTTTTTAAACTATATTACCAAGTCTAGATTAGTGTTGAATGAGATTTAAGTTTTAAATTAAATTTTTCTCCATTGACAAATTTTTATGTAACATGCAACACCATTTATGTTTTTAGATAGATAAATATTTTTATAATGAGACAAAATTAATTTATGTCATTTTAAGATTAAAATGTATACCTATAGAAGTGAATAAGCAATTAGAAGAAGACAATATTTGCAAGCTTAAATCTATGTTATTTTTTTATTTTTAAAAGTTCATTCTTTTGTTATGGATTTTAGTTAGAAGTTTTCTTTTTTTTCCAATGTTTTATCCATAGATTAAGTTCAACATATAATTTAGCTGATCTATCTTTGTCTTTGACTTGGGTTCCTAGAGGTGACTGGGTTGTGAAGAGAGTTCTGGGTGCTTAGAGGTGACAAGGTTGTGCTAAGACTACCAAGTGCCTAAGATGCTACAGGATGACATCATCTCAGGCACCTAGGTGTCAAGAGGTGATGAGGTTATGCCCAAGCCCCGATTCCCATATGTGATGGCATTGTGTTGAGATTATCAAGTGCCTAGGATATTTTCACATGGCATCATCCCAGGCACCTAGACCCAAAGGTCTTGCCATTTATTTTTTCCATATATTTTTTCACCATTTATATTTGAATACTAATTTTAAAAAGACATTTTTTGATTTGAGGATTTAGGTATGCCTATAAAAAAATTAAATATTAATTTTACACTTCTGGTATGTTTTAGGGCATTATCATGTTACATATAATTTTCTTGGGAGGATATTTAGATAGTATTTTCTTTGCCATTTTTATTTTCCCACTGATTTTAATATATAATATTTCAAAAGGTGTTTTTTTAAATAAATAATGAACTTTTTCTACCCATGGTTTTTAAATGAGAAGAGAATTTTGGGTGGAAACTCAATTATCAAAAACATTAAACTAAAAATTTGGGTTGTTGTATGGGCTAGTGAAAGGTGTATAGTGTTTTTAACTTTTGAATATATCATTCTTATTAATTAGTATATGTTTCATCTTATGTTACATTCAATGTTTTAATGTGTAGATCGAAAATCATTCTTATTGATTAATCCTCTATGCTAAGTTTCATTTACTCTATATAACTTCTGCATCTTCTACCCCTATATGGTCTGATTCACTACGATCTAATTTTTTTCTTCCCATATTTTGTTATTTATTTTGATGAGAAATAAATAAAAATAACTAGTTTAGTGGTCATCCTACTGGGAGCCTAATGTTTTGGATGTGGTACACATAATATTTTCACCTATTTTTGACTCGGTTTTTACATAAAATCAATTCAATGGAAAGACACTTTTGAAGCTAGAGAGACATTTTTTTAAATTTATATTAAGTTATTACAAAGAGACTTTCTTATCTCTTAAATACTTGTGATGCATGTTGTAATGCCCAAAGGTGATTGAAATATGTCAAGGCTCTCATCTGACCATAATGGTGCCACATAGAAACATCTCAGGCACCTTAGGGAATTAAGGTGACAAGGTAATGCAAAGATCCATGAGTGGTGGGGATGGTGCCATGTGGTAGCATCCCATGTATTTGGATACCTAGAGATGATTGGGTTATGCCACCACCCCCATGTGGTTTGGATGGTGCTATGTGATAGCATCCTAAGAAACTAGGTGCTCGGAGGTCTATTAAGTTTGCAAGATCCTCGATTGCATAAAATGTTTCCATGTGACACCATCCCATGCACACTAGTGTTGGAGGTAATTGGGCTAGGCCCAAACCATAGGATTCCTAAGATGTTTCCACGTGCTAGCATATTAGGGGCCAGAAGGTGACTAACTTAGATGAAAGTAAATATCTAGGTATGCTATTGAAACATGTAAAGTATTAAAATAAATACATAAAAATGTTGACTATATTTATTTTTATATTCTTATTTTTTAAACTATATTACCAAGTCTAGATTAGTGTTGAATGAGATTTAAGTTTTAAATTAAATTTTTCTCCATTGACAAATTTTTATGTAACATGCAACACCATTTATGTTTTTAGATAGATAAATATTTTAATAATGAGACAAAATTAATTTATGTGATTTTAAGATTAAAATGTATACCTATAGAAGTGAATAAGCCATTAGAAGAAGACAATATTTGCAAGCTTAAATCTATGTTATTTTTTTATTTTTAAAAGTTCATTCTTTTGTTATGGATTTTAGTTAGAAGTTTTCTTTTTTTTCCAATGTTTTATCCATAGATAAAGTTCAACATATAATTTAGCTGATCTATCTTTGTCTTTGACTTGGGTTCCTAGAGGTGACTGGGTTGTGAAGAGAGTTCTGGGTGCTTAGAGGTGACAAGGTTGTGCTAAGACTACCAAGTGCCTAAGATGCTACAGGATGACATCATCTCAGGCACCTAGGTGTCAAGAGGTGATGAGGTTATGCCCAAGCCCCGATTCCCATATGTGATGGCATTGTGTTGAGATTATCAAGTGCCTAGGATATTTTCACATGGCATCATCCCAGGCACCTAGACCCAAAGGTCTTGCCATTTATTTTTGCCATATATTTTTTCACCATTTATATTTGAATACTAATTTTAAAAAGACATTTTTTGATTTGAGGATTTAGGTATGCCTATAAAAAAATTAAATATTAATTTTACACTTCTTGTATGTTTTAGGGCATTATCATGTTACATATAATTTTCTTGGGAGGATATTTAGATAGTATTTTCTTTGCCATTTTTATTTTCCCACTGATTTTAATATATAATATTTCAAAAGGTGTTTTTTTTAATAAATAATGAACTTTTTCTACCCATGGTTTTTAAATGAGAAGAGAATTTTGGGTGGAAACTCAATTATCAAAAACATTAAACTAAAAATTTGGGTTGTTGTATGGGCTAGTGAAAGGTGTATAGTGTTTTTAACTTTTGAATATATCATTCTTATTAATTAGTATATGTTTCATCTTATGTTACATTCAATGTTTTAATGTGTAGATCGAAAATCATTCTTATTGATTAATCCTCTATGCTAAGTTTCATTTACTCTATATAACTTCTGCATCTTCTACCCCTATATGGTCTGATTCACTACGATCTAATTTTTTTCTTCCCATATTTTGTTATTTATTTTGATGAGAAATAAATAAAAATAACTAGTTTAGTGGTCATCCTACTGGGAGCCTAATGTTTTGGATGTGGTACACATAATATTTTCACCTATTTTTGACTCGGTTTTTACATAAAATCAATTCAATGGAAAGACACTTTTGAAGCTAGAGAGACATTTTTTTAAATTTATATTAAGTTATTACAAAGAGACTTTCTTATCTCTTAAATACTTGTGATGCATGTTGTAATGCCCAAAGGTGATTGAAATATGTCAAGGCTCTCATCTGACCATAATGGTGCCACATAGAAACATCTCAGGCACCTTAGGGAATTAAGGTGACAAGGTAATGCAAAGATCCATGAGTGGTGGGGATGGTGCCATGTGGTAGCATCCCATGTATTTGGATACCTAGAGATGATTGGGTTATGCCACCACCCCCATGTGGTTTGGATGGTGCTATGTGATAGCATCCTAAGAAACTAGGTGCTCGGAGGTCTATTAAGTTTGCAAGATCCTCGATTGCATAAAATGTTTCCATGTGACACCATCCCATGCACACTAGTGTTGGAGGTAATTGGGCTAGGCCCAAACCATAGGATTCCTAAGATGTTTCCACGTGCTAGCATATTAGGGGCTAGAAGGTGACTAACTTAGATGAAAGTAAATATCTAGGTATGCTATTGAAACATGTAAAGTATTAAAATAAATACATAAAAATGTTGACTATATTTATTTTTATATTCTTATTTTTTAAACTATATTACCAAGTCTAGATTAGTGTTGAATGAGATTTAAGTTTTAAATTAAATTTTTCTCCATTGACAAATTTTTATGTAACATGCAACACCATTTATGTTTTTAGATAGATAAATATTTTAATAATGAGACAAAATTAATTTATGTGATTTTAAGATTAAAATGTATACCTATAGAAGTGAATAAGCCATTAGAAGAAGACAATATTTGCAAGCTTAAATCTATGTTATTTTTTTATTTTTAAAAGTTCATTCTTTTGTTATGGATTTTAGTTAGAAGTTTTCTTTTTTTTCCAATGTTTTATCCATAGATAAAGTTCAACATATAATTTAGCTGATCTATCTTTGTCTTTGACTTGGGTTCCTAGAGGTGACTGGGTTGTGAAGAGAGTTCTGGGTGCTTAGAGGTGACAAGGTTGTGCTAAGACTACCAAGTGCCTAAGATGCTACAGGATGACATCATCTCAGGCACCTAGGTGTCAAGAGGTGATGAGGTTATGCCCAAGCCCCGATTCCCATATGTGATGGCATTGTGTTGAGATTATCAAGTGCCTAGGATATTTTCACATGGCATCATCCCAGGCACCTAGACCCAAAGGTCTTGCCATTTATTTTTGCCATATATTTTTTCACCATTTATATTTGAATACTAATTTTAAAAAGACATTTTTTGATTTGAGGATTTAGGTATGCCTATAAAAAAATTAAATATTAATTTTACACTTCTTGTATGTTTTAGGGCATTATCATGTTACATATAATTTTCTTGGGAGGATATTTAGATAGTATTTTCTTTGCTATTTTTATTTTCCCACTGATTTTAATATATAATATTTCAAAAGGTGTTTTTTTTAATAAATAATGAACTTTTTCTACCCATGGTTTTTAAATGAGAAGAGAATTTTGGGTGGAAACTCAATTATCAAAAACATTAAACTAAAAATTTGGGTTGTTGTATGGGCTAGTGAAAGGTGTATAGTGTTTTTAACTTTTGAATATATCATTCTTATTAATTAGTATATGTTTCATCTTATGTTACATTCAATGTTTTAATGTGTAGATCGAAAATCATTCTTATTGATTAATCCTCTATGCTAAGTTTCATTTACTCTATATAACTTCTGCATCTTCTACCCCTATATGGTCTGATTCACTACGATCTAATTTTTTTCTTCCCATATTTTGTTATTTATTTTGATGAGAAATAAATAAAAATAACTAGTTTAGTGGTCATCCTACTGGGAGCCTAATGTTTTGGATGTGGTACACATAATATTTTCACCTATTTTTGACTCGGTTTTTACATAAAATCAATTCAATGGAAAGACACTTTTGAAGCTAGAGAGACATTTTTTTAAATTTATATTAAGTTATTACAAAGAGACTTTCTTATCTCTTAAATACTTGTGATGCATGTTGTAATGCCCAAAGGTGATTGAAATATGTCAAGGCTCTCATCTGACCATAATGGTGCCACATAGAAACATCTCAGGCACCTTAGGGAATTAAGGTGACAAGGTAATGCAAAGATCCATGAGTGGTGGGGATGGTTCCATGTGGTAGCATCCCATGTATTTGGATACCTAGAGATGATTGGGTTATGCCACCACCCCCATGTGGTTTGGATGGTGCTATGTGATAGCATCCTAAGAAACTAGGTGCTCGGAGGTCTATTAAGTTTGCAAGATCCTCGATTGCATAAAATGTTTCCATGTGACACCATCCCATGCACACTAGTGTTGGAGGTAATTGGGCTAGGCCCAAACCATAGGATTCCTAAGATGTTTCCACGTGCTAGCATATTAGGGGCCAGAAGGTGACTAACTTAGATGAAAGTAAATATCTAGGTATGCTATTGAAACATGTAAAGTATTAAAATAAATACATAAAAATGTTGACTATATTTATTTTTATATTCTTATTTTTTAAACTATATTACCAAGTCTAGATTAGTGTTGAATGAGATTTAAGTTTTAAATTAAATTTTTCTCCATTGACAAATTTTTATGTAACATGCAACACCATTTATGTTTTTAGATAGATAAATATTTTAATAATGAGACAAAATTAATTTATGTGATTTTAAGATTAAAATGTATACCTATAGAAGTGAATAAGCCATTAGAAGAAGACAATATTTGCAAGCTTAAATCTATGTTATTTTTTTATTTTTAAAAGTTCATTCTTTTGTTATGGATTTTAGTTAGAAGTTTTCTTTTTTTTCCAATGTTTTATCCATAGATTAAGTTCAACATATAATTTAGCTGATCTATCTTTGTCTTTGACTTGGGTTCCTAGAGGTGACTGGGTTGTGAAGAGAGTTCTGGGTGCTTAGAGGTGACAAGGTTGTGCTAAGACTACCAAGTGCCTAAGATGCTACAGGATGACATCATCTCAGGCACCTAGGTGTCAAGAGGTGATGAGGTTATGCCCAAGCCCCGATTCCCATATGTGATGGCATTGTGTTGAGATTATCAAGTGCCTAGGATATTTTCACATGGCATCATCCCAGGCACCTAGACCCAAAGGTCTTGCCATTTATTTTTGCCATCTATTTTTTCACCATTTATATTTGAATACTAATTTTAAAAAGACATTTTTTGATTTGAGGATTTAGGTATGCCTATAAAAAAATTAAATATTAATTTTACACTTCTTGTATGTTTTAGGGCATTATCATGTTACATATAATTTTCTTGGGAGGATATTTAGATAGTATTTTCTTTGCCATTTTTATTTTCCCACTGATTTTAATATATAATATTTCAAAAGGTGTTTTTTTTAATAAATAATGAACTTTTTCTACCCATGGTTTTTAAATGAGAAGAGAATTTTGGGTGGAAACTCAATTATCAAAAACATTAAACTAAAAATTTGGGTTGTTGTATGGGCTAGTGAAAGGTGTATAGTGTTTTTAACTTTTGAATATATCATTCTTATTAATTAGTATATGTTTCATCTTATGTTACATTCAATGTTTTAATGTGTAGATCGAAAATCATTCTTATTGATTAATCCTCTATGCTAAGTTTCATTTACTCTATATAACTTCTGCATCTTCTACCCCTATATGGTCTGATTCACTACGATCTAATTTTTTTCTTCCCATATTTTGTTATTTATTTTGATGAGAAATAAATAAAAATAACTAGTTTAGTGGTCATCCTACTGGGAGCCTAATGTTTTGGATGTGGTACACATAATATTTTCACCTATTTTTGACTCGGTTTTTACATAAAATCAATTCAATGGAAAGACACTTTTGAAGCTAGAGAGACATTTTTTTAAATTTATATTAAGTTATTACAAAGAGACTTTCTTATCTCTTAAATACTTGTGATGCATGTTGTAATGCCCAAAGGTGATTGAAATATGTCAAGGCTCTCATCTGACCATAATGGTGCCACATAGAAACATCTCAGGCACCTTAGGGAATTAAGGTGACAAGGTAATGCAAAGATCCATGAGTGGTGGGGATGGTTCCATGTGGTAGCATCCCATGTATTTGGATACCTAGAGATGATTGGGTTATGCCACCACCCCCATGTGGTTTGGATGGTGCTATGTGATAGCATCCTAAGAAACTAGGTGCTCGGAGGTCTATTAAGTTTGCAAGATCCTCGATTGCATAAAATGTTTCCATGTGACACCATCCCATGCACACTAGTGTTGGAGGTAATTGGGCTAGGCCCAAACCATAGGATTCCTAAGATGTTTCCACGTGCTAGCATATTAGGGGCCAGAAGGTGACTAACTTAGATGAAAGTAAATATCTAGGTATGCTATTGAAACATGTAAAGTATTAAAATAAATACATAAAAATGTTGACTATATTTATTTTTATATTCTTATTTTTTAAACTATATTACCAAGTCTAGATTAGTGTTGAATGAGATTTAAGTTTTAAATTAAATTTTTCTCCATTGACAAATTTTTATGTAACATGCAACACCATTTATGTTTTTAGATAGATAAATATTTTAATAATGAGACAAAATTAATTTATGTGATTTTAAGATTAAAATGTATACCTATAGAAGTGAATAAGCCATTAGAAGAAGACAATATTTGCAAGCTTAAATCTATGTTATTTTTTTATTTTTAAAAGTTCATTCTTTTGTTATGGATTTTAGTTAGAAGTTTTCTTTTTTTTCCAATGTTTTATCCATAGATTAAGTTCAACATATAATTTAGCTGATCTATCTTTGTCTTTGACTTGGGTTCCTAGAGGTGACTGGGTTGTGAAGAGAGTTCTGGGTGCTTAGAGGTGACAAGGTTGTGCTAAGACTACCAAGTGCCTAAGATGCTACAGGATGACATCATCTCAGGCACCTAGGTGTCAAGAGGTGATGAGGTTATGCCCAAGCCCCGATTCCCATATGTGATGGCATTGTGTTGAGATTATCAAGTGCCTAGGATATTTTCACATGGCATCATCCCAGGCACCTAGACCCAAAGGTCTTGCCATTTATTTTTGCCATCTATTTTTTCACCATTTATATTTGAATACTAATTTTAAAAAGACATTTTTTGATTTGAGGATTTAGGTATGCCTATAAAAAAATTAAATATTAATTTTACACTTCTTGTATGTTTTAGGGCATTATCATGTTACATATAATTTTCTTGGGAGGATATTTAGATAGTATTTTCTTTGCCATTTTTATTTTCCCACTGATTTTAATATATAATATTTCAAAAGGTGTTTTTTTTAATAAATAATGAACTTTTTCTACCCATGGTTTTTAAATGAGAAGAGAATTTTGGGTGGAAACTCAATTATCAAAAACATTAAACTAAAAATTTGGGTTGTTGTATGGGCTAGTGAAAGGTGTATAGTGTTTTTAACTTTTGAATATATCATTCTTATTAATTAGTATATGTTTCATCTTATGTTACATTCAATGTTTTAATGTGTAGATCGAAAATCATTCTTATTGATTAATCCTCTATGCTAAGTTTCATTTACTCTATATAACTTCTGCATCTTCTACCCCTATATGGTCTGATTCACTACGATCTAATTTTTTTCTTCCCATATTTTGTTATTTATTTTGATGAGAAATAAATAAAAATAACTAGTTTAGTGGTCATCCTATTGGGAGCCTAATGTTTTGGATGTGGTACACATAATATTTTCACCTATTTTTGACTCGATTTTTACATAAAATCAATTCAATGGAAAGACACTTTTGAAGCTAGAGAGACATTTTTTTAAATTTATATTAAGTTATTACAAAGAGACTTTCTTATCTCTTAAATACTTGTGATGCATGTTGTAATGCCCAAAGGTGATTGAAATATGTCAAGGCTCTCATCTGACCATAATGGTGCCACATAGAAACATCTCAGGCACCTTAGGGAATTAACGTGACAAGGTAATGCAAAGATCCATGAGTGGTGGGGATGGTGCCATGTGGTAGCATCCCATGTATTTGGATACCTAGAGATGATTGGGTTATGCCACCACCCCCATGTGGTTTGGATGGTGCTATGTGATAGCATCCTAAGAAACTAGGTGCTCGGAGGTCTATTAAGTTTTCAAGATCCTCGATTGCATAAAATGTTTCCATGTGACACCATCCCATGCACACTAGTGTTGGAGGTAATTGGGCTAGGCCCAAACCATAGGATTCCTAAGATGTTTCCACGTGCTAGCATATTTGGGGCCAGAAGGTGACTAACTTAGATGAAAGTAAATATCTAGGTATGCTATTGAAACATGTAAAGTATTAAAATAAATACATAAAAATGTTGACTATATTTATTTTTATATTCTTATTTTTTAAACTATATTACCAAGTCTAGATTAGTGTTGAATGAGATTTAAGTTTTAAATTAAATTTTTCTCCATTGGCAAATTTTTATGTAACATGCAACACCATTTATGTTTTTAGATAGATAAATATTTTAATAATGAGACAAAATTAATTTATGTGATTTTAAGATTAAAATGTATACCTATAGAAGTGAATAAGCCATTAGAAGAAGACAATATTTGCAAGCTTAAATCTATGTTATTTTTTTATTTTTAAAAGTTCATTCTTTTGTTATGGATTTTAGTTAGAAGTTTTCTTTTTTTTCCAATGTTTTATCCATAGATTAAGTTCAACATATAATTTCACTATAATAATAACCAAAAATATGTTTAATATTGAATATAGACTACAAAAAACTAAACTAAATTTTTTTGAGGTAGTGGAGACACTCTTGAATGTTTTTGTTGATGCATTGTAAATTAATTCTTTGCAAACATGTGATTAGAATTTAAGTGCAAATGAATAATATTTATTACCTATGAAATATACAACCAATAAAGTCTTAGAATATCATAAATTATTAAAAAAATCTTTTAACACTCATACATGAGCATTCATAAAGTACAAGAAAAGTTGATTTGTTTTAGCCACATTTTCTAACTATGGCTATAAATAATAAGAAAATTTTATGAGGTAAATAGATAGTCCTTTGCTACATATATTCATTTTGTAAATTATATTATCTAGTAGGTATAAACAATGAGTAACTAGTAGCATAATTAAAAAAAGTAAGTGTTTGAAAATTTAGAGCATTAGTTTTAATAAAGTTCTATACCTTGTATGAGGAAATTAGTGAATATTCATATGGATTATTTGCATTGATTTTGAAATCATAGAAGTATTTAAATCATTATCAAGATAAAGTCTTCAAATACTTAGGCACTTGTTCTAAAGATTGAATTTATTGAACACATTATAATACAATATGTAGAAACAAGAAATAAAATAAAAAGATTTATATAAAATTATGAAATCATTCAATATTGTGTTTATGAGCATATAAAAAATTAATTACCAAATAAAGAGGTTAATCCAATACTATAAAATGAAACAATACTAATACCAATACTCATATATATGAAATTTTATCAATAACATATGTGATATAATCTATAATCACTAGATAAAACTAGATTAAGTAATAAAAACATGAATATTTAACTCTAATACAAAATTCAGATATTAATAAATGATATTTACTTGGAAAGAAAACATATCAACATGGTTTTATATATAATATATTTATATTGTGTCTGAGTTCTATGTTTACAAAACATTGTAATTAAAATGTGAGAAATTGCCTTTTGTTAAAACATTGTCAATTATCATCTAAAGACTAAAACAACTAGATTTAATACAAGCTTAGTCCATCAAGAAATATTCTTATTAGTAGTGGATGAAATATCCATGTTCTTAAGGCTTAGAAAATCACTATAAATTATAGATAGAAAATAAAGTCTTATGCGACAAAAAATATGTGTAAGTAATGTATTTTTAGATTCCATTAAGGATTTTGGCCGTATCATATCGACTATAGTTTGACATGTTATATACATAAGGATTTTTATACTTAGGTTAATGGTGGCCTATACAACAGTGGAAAATAGACCATGCCATTAGTTTCTATTTGCAGTCATAGATAATCAATAACAAAATTAAATTTAATATAATCATATGACTAGGAATTTACAAGTTAAGATAATATTGTCAATTTTCTCAACTATTTAGTATTGTAATTAATTTGACTAACTTGATAATAGATATGATGATATTGTTCATGGTGATTATGAAATATCCAAGTAGTTGGAAGCACTACAACAAAAAAACAATAGCTAAAATATCTTGCTTATATTCATCAAAAGGAGATTTTAGCTAATTATAGGAGGTTTTACTTCAAATGTGTTGTCTTTAAAATGTAATCAATTTTCCCATTTTATATTTTTAGAATGCATTGGAAAGAATGTCAGTATCTATATACATTTGATCTTGTTGACAATTTTTTAAATATGTAAATTCTTATGTTGAAGCCATGTAAGTGAATACCAGTTACCCACACTCACTATAAAATGGTTCGAAAGCTAATGCATGGACATTTTTTTATTTTAAAACACCTTTGACCTATAAATAAAATTTTTTATTTGTCATTATGTGACATTATAGACATTCTTAAAACTATCTAAACATTATTTTTTATAAGGAAAGTAATGAATCCAAAATTGATGCTTGGCTGAATATTTTCTTTTGGTAGATTTTATAGATGAGCCTTTATATATTTATCATTTAGTATATCCATAAAAGTGGATTGACTTGGATGTAGCAATGGAGTGCCTTTAGTTTCATTCCTGATGATATATTTGAACAACATTGTTGGCATGTTTGCTACTAACATTATTTTTTGTAGGCTAGGATGTAGGTGTTTGTAATTATCATTGATTGAAAGATAAAAAAATAATTGTTAAATATCAGTGCTTTGGATAATAGTATGCATGTGTATAAGTTTAGATAAATCAAATGATATTTCAAATGATAAATAAAAATAAGCAAGGTTTTTTTTTAGTGTCATTACTTATTATTTCCAAGTCTTGCTAAATTTAAACATATTTAATCCATAATTCATATTGGTTGCATCATTTTTGATAACGAATTACGATGATATATAATTAACCTACTACATATGTGTTATTTTATTACACAAGATCATGTATATTAGCATTCAAATTAAGCATGTGTTATTTGCATATGATTGCAACATTTTCTATATTGGTTTTTGTATTTAATATAAGTAAATTTAATATATGCCACTTATTTAATATTGGATTCTATTTTTATAATGAAGTTTATGATTTGATCACTTTTACTAGGTAAGTAATATGGCAATAATTTCTCAACTTTTTGTTGTTCATGTTCACAGTTATTATCAATTGACCAAATTTGTCAATGAGATCAACATGCACTATTTATACATTTTGATGGTGAATTTGGATTATTTGTGAACCTAGGACCATAAACAACCAACACATCAACTAAAAAAACATTGCATATTTTTTTTGATTAAATATAAATAATTGAAACCGAGGCATGTTGTCTTGTGTTAATGCTACATTGCTCTTTATCAAATGAAACTTTTGAGTACAAACATTTTATGGAAAGATATAATAGTTCTTTGTTGAGTTTTAAAAGTCATAGAAAATAGAGAAGTATACAATAAAAATAGAATGGTTTTTTTTCCATTAGAATTTTCGATATCAAATGGGGAAAACAATGATTATCATTTTTTCATATCTTGTTTCTCTATTTTTATTTGTTGGTTGATGTGATTTCCTAGCTCTATATTTAGGTTTCTATTTACAAGGTTGTAACAATATTTCCAAATCCAAAGTTTGAATATAAATATTTGATACTAAAACATTATAACCTTTCTTTTAATTTTAAAAGACAACAATTTTTAGGTTGAACCCCTAAAAACATTGTTTTTGTGTATTATAATGTTCCATAGGAAATGCTAAAAACAAAATATTTGTCATTTTGTTATTGCTTCTTGCTCTATTTAAATTTATTGATTGCTATGTTTTTTAGGCTCCATATCTAGTTTTATGTTTGCATTATAATAATGGTATGAATATATTGTGTTTTGAGAGTGTTAAGAAGATAAAACTAAAAGACAAAAATTGTGAGTTTGAAAAAGGAGTAAACTATGATAATTGAAAATAAAACACTATCATTTTGGTGCCTTTTATCCTATTTCTTGTGCTTGTTGATTATTGTATTTGTCTAGATCCGTATTTTGTTCTATGCAATAATTTTGATTGTGCCTAAACATTTATAAATTTCAAAGGATAAGACATAAAAAAACAAAAAAACATAAGATAAATGGTATAAACTATGATTTTTTAAATTTTTTCAAAATTATTCTTATGTAATTCTTATCTATTATTTCCATGTTTTTTAATGCCAATGTCATGATATAAGATATAAAAATGGTTTTGTATTTTTACAAACTAATCATTATTTAATTACTAAATAGTTAAACAAAGACAACTTACAGGATGATCAATCCAACAAACATCAAAAATGCTAAATTGAACACCTTTGATATTGATGATTATCTAAAATTGGTCAATTAGAGTCCCTACGTGTGTTGTTGGTAGATTTGATATTAAAGAGATTTTTTCTATGCATTGTGTGTAGAAGTTGGTTATGTGATGTTGTTTGATCAAGAATATCAATATCAAAATTTACAAAAAAAATATGACCTCGGTATTGGGTGGTAAATATAATGTTATTATTTTTATGAATTTCAATATATCAATAATTAGAGCATGTAAGATTAAGTATACATCAATTAATTATATTTACATGTATAAATAAATTATATCATGTGTCATAGTTTTCATGTTTGATGTTGGAAATATTTTGGTGTTTCTTTATCATAATGATTTTTATAAAACATGACATTATTCCATTAAGTTTCATTGAGAAATATCAATGAAAAACATGTGTAAGAATCGATTTATTTGGTGGTTATGTAGTTATATATTCTTCAAAGCATAAAAAAATTGAATTTATAAAATCATAGTCATGAATTATGCTTTATAAATATAATTAAAAACTTTGTGTATTCAATTAGAAAATTGTAAAACTATATGTGCTTCACTAGTAACTCCAAAAGGTGGTTGCCACTGTGCAAAGTTCTACAGTGTTTGGATTTTAATATTGACTTTACTAGACATGAAAAAGTTCTCAGTCTCTAGTTTATTGATAATATATAATGATTTGATGTTTTTTGCTCATGAAAGTACATTATAGACACAACCATGGCACTTGAAACTAATTATCGATCCTTGTGATCTATTCATTACTCATGCACATGTTATTTGTATTGGGAACTGGTCACATATGATAATTACTGGTTTTTGGATCTAATTTTTTCTTGACATTCCTTTTGTGGGAGTCCAAGTTTAAGAGATCTTGTCATTGTATAACCTTTTATTAATTTTTCATTGAATTAATCCAATTTTTGTGCCATTAAATTATATCCAAATTATGTGTAGTTATCCACACATATAGTATTTGACAATCCCATTAAAAGCATTTACTAATTCATCTTGTATGTCATAGTTTCCACCAATCAATTCAACCAAAATGTTTTGTTTCAAGATTATTATGTCAAGCAAGTGATATGTAATTTTTTTTATCAATATCATTTAATGTACATGTTTCTCATTTGAGGATGGAAAACATTTGGGCATTGTGTTTTTTAACATCATCACTTTTATGAAATAAGAATGGAAATGTTCAGTATAAGGACAAGGTCTATGACATATGCTATTTAAGAATTCAATGTCAGATGTAGTTTATTAATAAGCTCTGAACCAGATTGGAATGGAATTAAATTACCCATTACTTTATCAAAAAACTTATTGTAGGTGAAATTACTTAAAATTATCAAGTCAAAAATTAAATGGAATTGAATCTCTATGCAAGACTAGTTATTTAAAAACCCATTTGTCTCGAATAAATTCTATTTGATAAAATTCATTGATAAAGATAATGTCCATATTTGAAAATGGTTTTTTGATGTACGCATGAATTCTTGAAGTCTTTTATATATTTTAAAAAGCATATGACTTCACACTAGAGATATTTTATCAATGAGTAGTAACCAAAATTATTCATAATGTTTGCCTAGGATGTAAAAAGTATTTGAATCTAATGGAAACATTTATGTAAATGTATATGAAAATTTAAAAATAAAATGTACAATTAGTCCATCTACATTGTATACAAAATTTTTAGTGTATGCAACAATTATTCCATTTATTTTCAAAATATCATTTTCAAGTTGATTTCCATAGAACCGTGCTAATGTTTGGTATAACACTTTTGAATTGAATGCTTTCCCTATGCTAGTTTCTCCATTTAAAAAGAAATAGACTAGGGTATTTGGTTCTAGTGCTTTTATTATTGAAATGTCTTTGACAATGAGTTGATGTTCTTTATTCAATTTCATTCTCAATTTTAAGTACTCTTCTATGATCACTAAAAATGGTTGGATGGTTATTTATAATGTTTTCAATTATTGATTCTTAAGTGATTTTATATCTATATGCAATTAAGATAAATTGTTATGTCACATGCTTCACAATCACTATATTTTTGATTCGTGTATTTGTCTTTGTTAATGGCAAACACCATGTTAGAAGAAATGTCAAGATTCTCTATAGTAGTTTCAATATTACCTCAATTTTCTATTTGTTTTGGACAAAAAATAGGTTCAATTTTGTCTATATGTGCTTCACGAATAAGGTATGTCCTAGCCCATGTATCGAAACCTTTTTTTAATGTATCTTCATTACCATGATACAGTAAGAACAACATCCTTTTTTTAATCAATATTAGTTTTTAGGATCCATATGAATATTGTATCTAAAAATCGAATGAGACGTGGGTTTTTTTCTATATTTTTAATTTTTTAAATTTTTACTAAGTAAAATGTTGCGTATTCAACCAAAGATATGTTTTTTAAATGCATTAGTATTGCAACAAATTTTTTTATAGTAGAAGCACATATTATGTTTTCTTAACTATTTGGTTCTTATACTATAGTTTTGGACTCTTGAAAATACAAATTATTTTTATATGTGGTGATGTGTTTATGAAAACTATTTTTATTTAATTATAATATAGCAATAATGAAATTGAAATGTGGAAATCTTGGTGACTAGACATTTGTTGATGCTGTAGAGGAGCATTTCTAAAGTTTATAATGTCATGTAATTTGTTGTCATTATGAAAGGTACTTTCATCATGCACTTGTTGAAATGCATTTGTCAATGTGTGATGAAAATTTATCATATAGGATCAATAATATGTTGCAAAAACATATGCATCTAGAATAATTTTTGCATCTATGTTAGCATACCATAATCTAGACACTTTTTTGGCATATGAATTTATCCAGATATCTGATGGATGTCTTTTTAGCATTATGACATGTCATGAAATACAAGATCATAATGAAAATATGTATTGTATTTTAGACAAATATTGATCTTGTAAAAAACATTAAATGTTGGGATTTAGGTATATTTTTTATGCTCAAGTTTATAAAAAAATCTTGTAACATTTTATTTGTAGATGTCATTGCTTTGCTCTAACGATTCTAATAGTTTGGTTTTCTGCATTGAAGAGAGTGGAAAATCAAATCTAAAACAATATTTTTTTTTACTGTCATGTATTTGATTGTATGATGGCATGTTTTTATCCTTTCCAAAGTATCAAATGAAGTAATGGAAAATAAAAGGATATGTAGTTTTCTATAAATTTTCCAATTTCATTATTTGAGAAATGCTTATAAATAGGCATGTCATGCACCCAAAGTATGAAATGCAAATGCTTAATCCCTCTATTTTTAAATTCCATCACCAAAAATAATACAACAATTTTCCAAATAATTGTTTATTTTATAGATTCAATTTATTAAATTCATTGGATCTATGGTTAAAATAATGGCTACAAAGAACATGGTTTTTTCTAATCATTGTATCAGTGGTGTTATTTTTAATTATCCCTTATGCTTATTTATGTTTTTGGTAGGAAATTTTTTTAATGCATGATGTATGGGTTCCCAAAAATATCCAATAGTTGTTAATCTACGAAAAAAATTGGTTGGACCGATTGCCTAATCATTGAAAAAATATTTTTTTGTTGAATTTTAAAAGTAGTCATGGATGTTCAAATGATTTAAATACTTTATCTATGTTGCTTTTATTTATAACATATCTGGTATAAATTTTTTGGGAATCTAATTCATCTTTCCAAATGTGTATACAATCATAAGATGAAACATAATGTATAATAATTTTAATAGCTTTGAAAATGATATTAATGATGTGAGTTGTAATATCATTTGGTAGCTTGATAGAATTTTTTATTGAATGTAAGGGATCCATTTATTTTACTACGTATCATTGTTTTTATATAATGTAATGAATTTTGGCATTTGTTTGTGCCAATTTTTAGTTGTTATTTCAAGACATGTTTTTAGTGTATGTTTTTATGGTTTTTTCATATGCCTATTTTATTTTAAAGAGATTAATGATATTAATTAGGCATGCTTAGATTCAGTTTTAATTGAAATGGAAGTGCCAATTTCTAGTGTTTTTTTTCAATTACATGATGCATATCCTATATTACATGAGCTCTATAAATTAATTAAAATGGATCATAGAGAATATGACTTGTATCTATCTCAAAGAAAAAAATGTTATATGTTTTCCATTGTCAAGCATAATTATAATATTTTTCTGAAATGATTTGAGTTTGCTCTAACCATATTTGAATTCTTTTCTAGAATGTTTGAAAGCCATGAATAAAAAAGGCATTACCTTCAATACTACTTTGATCATACAACTTTATAATAGTTGAAATATATATTTTCCAGCCATAAATGGTTTTAGGATTTTATTTTTATATTTCCTTCTTACAAACATCCAAATAAGTCAACTCATTATTTTCAAATCCCATAATTGCATTAAAAAAATATTGGGCCAGATATCAACAATGATCATGACCATCGAATTCATCTTTAGCTAACAAACTAATGGAATTGAATAAGCTTTCTTCATGGTAGGAGTCAAATGTACTAATTATATATATGCACCATGTACTGTTATTTAATCAATAATGGCACTCAAACACAAAACAATGTTATTACAAGTATCTGATACTGTTGTACTAAAGATTGAATTGTCAATGCATAGTTTTTTTAGAAATAACAGTTCAAAATGGCTATGAATTGAATCTATATCATGAAATAATATTGAGTATGGTGGAATACAATCTATTTGTTAAAATACATATTTTTGTTATTATAGACCATATACAAATTAGTATATCCAACCATTTAGTCATTGGATACTAAATATGTCACCCTAAAGACCAATTTCACCTTGATTTATAGGTTATTTTGTAGAAAAATTCATTCTATAAAAGTATGTGCTTTGGTCATGTATTTGATGTAACTCATATAACATGGTTAGGTGTAGTTGATAAGCATATGAAATTTTCACTTCTGGTTCATTTTCATTTGAAGAGTTTATAAATAGTTAAAGATTCCAATCTATATCATATTCTATGGGTAATGAAAATGCATGAAGACTTAAATTATGCCTAATGTATAATCAACAATAGTATAATTGAATAATGCAAACCTAAATAAATTTTTATCCTTCAAAACATCATCAATCATTGCAAAAGATCATGTCTTTTATTGTTTGTATGAATCTAAATTAATTAAAATTTATAAGCGAACTCATGGGATGTTTATTTGTTTGTCTTTTTCATTTTTTTTAATGTATTGTAAGATCATGCATAGGAAAATTTTGAATATATGAATACAGTTACATATGTTAATAATTAAAAACTATATGAAGTGACCACCATATGTATCTCAAAAGAAGTAAGTCATATTTCATATTTTCACCTATTTTTTTCAAACTTGTTAATATTACCATCCCTTGATTGTTATGAAAAACAAATTGAATGGTTCCTAATCTTATTTTACTCTCCTACAATGCTCTAATGTAAGGTTCATGGAGAAAATTTATAAATTCATGCGAAATCATCCAACAAACAATTAATAAAGTATATATTCTTTGTATTTTTTACAATAATGAGATTAAAAAGTCAATGTATAAAACTAAAAATATAAAACAAAAGTTTAATTCGAATGCTAGTAGAGATTATTCTCCCTTGAATTTCTATTCTCATCCCACATAGATCTAACATCTAAATAATCTACAACCATATCATGAAATTTTATTTGAACCCCCTTCTTATATCCTAAACTTAAAAATGGGTTTACAAAAGTGCAAAGGCATTTTGTAGATGTTGTTTTGGGAAAATGAGTTATTCAAGAGCATGATCACATCCCTTCATAATTGGATTGTCTAGAATAATTTCAAGATTTTTTGGTTTTGTTTCACCTCACAGTCCCAAAATTAGAATTGGTGACATTGAAAGGAAAATAGAAAGATTGTAGATAAGATTGATAAATCTATAATAATACTGAAACAAATGAATCTATTTCATTGGCATCACTACATGAATTCCTTTTTGAATTTTTATTTTTATTATTAAAAGGCATATCAAAATGACTACTGACAAAGAATAAGAAGTTATCTTCTCCAGATGGGATATTACACTTAAAATAACTTATTTTATGATAAAAAGACTCTTATTTGTCAACAATTAAAACAAAAAACTAATTTATATGATAGATAAATCAAAGTGTACACATGTCAAGGCTGAAATTTATTAGTCTAACCCTGATAGATATATAAAAAAAGGATACATATTAGTATTCATTAGTACAAATTAGAATATATAAGATTTCAAAATTCACCTTACAACTTGGTTGACCACCATAGATGAGGTAAACCATAAAAAGTAAAGTTATGGTTGTCAAGAGCCTAGTTGGCCAACCCATCCATTATTTTATTAGTTTCTCTAGGAACATGGTTGAATTGGACCTTTTATAACTTGTATTACAACCTATGAATTTTCCAAAACTCTCTTTCTATTTACTAATTGTTGCTATGATCTCCCTTAGGATCAGATAACAAGATAACAATTACCTTAGAATCAGATTTGATTTGGAATTTTTTTCACATCCATTCATAAACTAATTTGATTTAAACTAAATTTATTGGTGATATATCCCAAATTTTTAGTGAAAAAGAAGGATTCATCCCTATCATAAGCTCTGTCAATGCATCCCATACTAGACTACCCCATATTACATCTTGAATCACCATGAATATTCAACATAACATACCCAATTAGATGGGTTGTCCAATGTCTATCTATTTGAGTTTTCTTTTTAGGTCGATAGGTGGTCATAGTTTAAGTCTTGGTTTCCAAAGAGAGTTTTTTCACAAGTTCTCCCATTTTAATGCAATAATTTTAGGGATATAGGTCTTATGTTTGATATTTTATGCTAAATTAATTTTAATTTTCTCCTAAACATAAGTAATATCCCTACTGTCTTGATGGAAAATTGTGTTGTTTCATTCCTTCAAAATGTTCTAAAGCAGTTCAGGGTGATGCCAGACCACATAATGAGAAGAAGGTTTTGACCCCCTTGGGCATGTGTCTATGCCATTCTCTAATCACATTCTCTAATGATTGAATGCTAACCCAAGAAAGGTGAAATACTTTGGATAAAATCTTCTAGAAGTAAACCACAAATGGACATTAGAAAAATAGATGAGCTGTGGTTTTTTCATTATACAAACATAAATCACATTTAAAGGGGACATGAAATCCATGTCTGATGAGCATATATCTAGTTAAGACTTTCCTCCTTAAAACCAACCATACAAAGAAGCTTAACATGGGCCATAAAGTAGTCTTCCATACATGTCTAAAGATATCCTTAAGAGGATGAGAAGTACCCTTACTTATAGAATCGTATCCTAAAGAAACTATGTAGGCATCTAGAGGACTTTTCCCGCTATCTTAAGGTATCAGGTAATGGGGAAGTTGAAAGAGAATGGGATAAAAGAATATTACTAATATGTGACTTCTGATCTTCCCTAATTTGAATTGGTCATTCTAGAGTAGGAACCCAACAATATCCAATCTCCCAAGGATGAGTAGTGGACTTATAGTACTTTACAACCTTAATCTTACTCTGAAAATAATGACTCTAGATTGTTATTTATTAAATGTTGACAAAGTAAATGAATTTTTTCCTTTCAAAGAAAGTGAATAAATCATCAAAGAGTGATTGTGGTTAGTTTTGGCCATATCAAGAAGAAATTTCTCACTAGTAATGTATTTTCTATGATTTCATATGCCATTCTTGTCTAATAATGCTCTAATCATATGATAATATTTTTTGGTAACAACTCAACCATTATATACATGAGAAGTTTTAACTTCTTGGAGCTCATTCCATCTTAACTACTAAATCTAGCATAAAACATTCTTTGGAGATTCTTCACCATTTTTTGTGATTGCAAAATCACATTCAACTCTACCAACTTTTAGGTTTGATTGTACATCCTTCATATAATGCTTACTATTGTTTATTTAATTATTCAATTGAGCACATTCAATGAGATTATTGTAATTACCTAAAGGAAGATCAACTTCATATGATATTTATTTTACTATGGTAGTGTGTGTATATATATATATATATATATATATATATATATATATATATATATATATATATATATATATATATATATATATATATATATATATATATATATATATATATATATATATTTTAATGAGGATGATTGTGGAAAATCTTAAGATCTTTTTCCTATTCAATATTTTATTTTAGAACCATATTTACCAAAAAATTGAGTCTCATAGCAAAAATATCTTAAATGTATAATTATTATCCTTTGCTAAAGTACACATATATAAATTTGGCTTACAATCACCCTTAATGCATACACATAAGGCTTAAAATTGTTTCTATTTTACTTACCACTTTTCGACACCAATCATCTCACTACCCTAGTACAAGTGTATAAGTTGGATTCAAGGATTGATCTATGAATCATGAATATTGATCATCCCTGACTTTTTTATAATGCACAACATGTACTCTATATGATTCCTTATGAACTTATTTTCTTTCCAAATGCATGGGATGAAGAATTCACTAGAAATTGTAATATTGATATTATCAAAGGATTTACCCTTATTATATCTCAATATATCACTTAGGTCCCATATATAGTAATAAATTTGAAATTGATTCAAAGAATCTAAATGACCTGTGTTACAAGTTGTATCATTGACCCTATCCCCATTTTGAGAATACTTTACATGACGAAAAAAACTTGTAATGGAATGCTATGAAACAATAAATCTGAACTATCACCCTCCTTTTCATACCTTGGTCTATAATCAAAGTGTTCATCTTCCTTTACTAAATTATAATCTATTGAGATATCCTCAACACCCTCATCCTCATGACTCAAAATTTCAGAGTTAGGATCAACATCCTCCTCAATTATATGTTTATCACCATGCCTATCCTATTATTTGATCATATATGACAATGAATCACCTTTTGGAAGTTTGATGGGTGGTTTATGGATTGGTACATCAATTTACATCTTTAACTCTTTGCATTCATCTAGTGATGCCTTTTGCAACTTGATTTTATGTAGCTGTTATTTTGATTGAGTGGATATCAATATAGCTTCCTTATCTCTCCTTAAAAATTCGTCACACCTCTTCTAGGTCCTCATTACATCCTCTATGTTTATTTGTAATGTGGTTTATTTATTTTCAACCACAATCTCTTATTACCTTTTAGGTATGATCTCCTTTCCTTTGACTTTCATGTTGAATTCATTTTACTCCTCTATAGGCTTTTGAGGATCAAATTTTGGCTTTTTTTTATATTTATTTCTAGTCAAGTCCTTATATCCTTTTAGAATTCTTAAATATATTGTAACATCTCTAACATGGATTCTTACATTATCCTCATGATTCATAGGCTGAAAAGATCAAAACTTTGATACCTCTGTAGTATCTATTTTATGATAAATTGTGAATTCTAATTTTTATTGCCCTAAATTTCTGAAAATTCATTTAAATACTAGAATAATACATATAATACAGAGTACCAAAATCTCACAAGTTTTCTCTTTATTTCATTCAATTACATACATAGAAAACATTTTGAGAAAATTTATGGAAGATACAAATAGCATAATAAAATCAAAGTATTAGTTTTTATTATTTTTCCACCAAACCTTAAGCTAGGATAGTAAAAAAGCAAAATATTTTCTTCAAACCTTAGATAAAAATGTTCTATAATAGTATGACAACATCAAAATACATAAAAATTATATTTCTCTTAAAGACCCTTGTTGAAAATAGACATTGAATAGTATGACAACATCAAACCCTAGTTGTACTAATACAATAGCCCTTAAAAACTACCAACCAAGTCAACAAAGTCAAACCTTAGAGTATAAAAGTTAATGCCCTTATATGATAGGCCTAAAACATGAATGAACAAGTACAATAGGGCCTACAAATTTAATTCCAAGCTATTATAATGGACATACAATGGTAAAAACATATTTACAATGTTATGGCCAAACCTTAGGTGTAGTGATTTACCTTGGAAGTGTGACACCCTTGTCTTAGGGATAATGATTTCCCTAGAAATGTTATGCCCAACCATTGGGCAATAGAAAATATTATTCTATTTCTCTAAAACCATTTTGATAAATTCTAAAAATTGTTACTTGCTTGCAACCAACATTGATCTAAAAATATCTTGTTTATCCACGCAATTGTAACCTCTAGATGAAGTCACCTCTAAAGGTTGGAGGGTTTTTTGTCCTCCCACCTGTTTGTAATGAAAGGTTTATGTCCTCAAAACTGAAATTTGAATAAATTATTAATCTAATCATAAATAATGAAAAGAGAATAATGAATCTTCTATAATGATTGCCTCTTTTACCCTTATATAATTTCACTTTTCCAAACTTTTCCAATTCAACCTAAAAGTAATTAAAATTAATCTTAATTAAATATTCATTTTTTCACCGTCAAAATAATAATTACTTGTAGCCATCTAATTAATATTACTTTTGGCATCTTTTAATAATAATACACATGTGTCATTTTTCCATATTATAACATAAAGTAACTTTGGACAACTTAAATGAATTATTATCAAATCATTTCTGTTACAAATTTCCCTTTAATTTGTGAGAAATAAAAATAAACTTTGGTCCCCTGATTTATTTAGCTTGAAAAAGGGACATTACACTAAGCTAGTACTCTCCAAATATGAATATGCAAACTATGATTTCCATTACATGGTCAATGATGTAATGCCACTTCCATGTTCTTTTTGCTACAATTTAATGTCATTGTGAGACTAGAATTAATCTCTCTAATTAAATTAAAGATTTTAATTTTTTTGACTAACAGATTTATGAGTCATAAAGAGGAGGTAAATTGTTCATAAGTGATTTGATTTCACTTGATGCTCTTTTGAGTTAAGATTGTTTCCGGAATTTTTTGGGATCTAACATTTTGAATCTCATCCACGAAACAACATTTATGGAAAGGACGTCAAAGAAAGATTACTAAAGTTGGAGAGAAGTGGTGATGAACATGCTGCTTACATACTAATGCAACGATTTTTTCCTCCAATTCGCACTTCGTATCTTGTCTGTGATAGTTCTTGTCAACAAAGTGAAACTGTCTGAACTTGACATATTTAGTGCTTATATAAGGTATGCAATTCGACTTTTTTTTAATAAAAAAGTATCTTGGTCGCAGAAATATTAGGACATGGTTCATAGTGTGTGTGTATATATATATATATATATATATATATATAAAGATAAAGTCCAGTTGACAGTAAAGTCTCTTGAATGGAGCGTACTAATGGAGAAGCTGCGAGTATGCTTTATGTAACCTGAAAGATCTTTACGTCAATGAATAATTTATTTTCAGTAACAGAGACAACGTGCTAATAAATAACCAAAGTAACTATCTTGCATGAAGTAAACTTTCCTTGTCAGACGAGGGTGGCATCGTTGCAGGCTTTGTTGTTCTAGATAGTCTTTATCATGGTAATAAATAGCATTCCAGTAATTAGTTTGCATTTTTTGTTTCTAAGTTAACTGCTTCAAGAACTCATATACCTGAGTTAGCATGTGGCACTATTATGCCCATCTATTGATTTGAAAGGACAGATCAGTACATTAACAACTAGAATTTGCAGTTGGGCCTGCCTACAAATTTATAAATTATAAACATGAAGTACTTATCGGCTGCTGATTGCTATTATTGATAATTATATTGCACCCACAAATTTTCATATGTAGAAATTGCCCCTTTACTTAAATACATGCATGTGTAACATGTGCAGAAACAGTCTATTCTTCTTAACTACGAAATCTACGTCCTTTGCTTCACAATAGGGAATGTTTCGGAGTGTGTGGGTACATAAAATCCTATAATGTTCCATAGTAACCACATGCATTCCGATCGAATGCTTTGCATAAAATTGTTACATGCATGCCCCTTGCTGTCAAATGGATTCTCTCAAAACATGCATGATCTAATTCGTTGCTATTAACCAAAAGATCATTAATATAGAGGGCCGAATGCTGTTTCAGAAGCTTGTATGCCAGACATGTTTGAGGTGGGGCTGCAAAATTAGTAAAAATGTTAAGAGAGAAGGATTTTTTAATATTGGGTATTAAAAATGTATAAAAGAATAGAAAGATAACTCTGATAGCAAAGGGTTATATGATGATTGATGAGAGAACTAATGCGGAAAGTAATATATTGTCAAATATTAACTACGCCCCTTATACATTTTCACATTTATGATAGCATCCACTACAAATGCATCGATGCATGGTTAATATTACGATATACATTTTTTATATTGGATGTGAATTATAATTCATGGAATGATGATAAAGATTGGCTTAGGTATCTATATTAAAGGACATACCCTTAAGTATTAGGAATTCTACCTAGCTTGCCCACAAGGGGTTCCAATTAACATTCAATGGCACTCAATCCAAAATTGAAGGTGGCTCCCTTAAGAAAGAGAATTATGTAACAGTTTATCTGTATAATATACTTTTAGGGTATAAAAAGTTCATCAATACTAGAATATATAGACCATACCAACACTAATTCTTTCACTAAAACTTAAATAAAAAGTTCACTTTTCATGAAAAATATTGAATAAGTGTTTTAAATACATTTACTACATGATTGAGTATAGTGGAACTGAACTAGATAACATGGGCATGTGTAAAGGAAACCCTGATGATAATTTTTTTAAGCATGCATGCAATGCAGAGGGAACCACATACATTCTATGTCAATTTTGGACTCATATTTAGAGTATTATGGATTATGATAATCTATTTATTAGACGTAAAGATTCAAACTCTATGTGCATTTCTAATAATTTTGAATTTTAAATAATGTAATAACAAAACTTAAGTGATTTTGATCATTTCAAACATGTTTAGCATGTAAAGATTCCAACTTTATTTGTGTTTATTATAATTTTGAATTTTTAATAATGTAACACAAAAAATAAAGGGGTTTTTTTTCTGTATAATATACTTTTAGGGTTGCAATAGATAACAAATACAACTTGTTAAATTTGAGTTTGACTTGGAGGTTGCCATTTTTGGGGGCATCATGATTGATGGAAAGTTGTTAGATTATGTTTACATACACACAATAGATATATCAACTTACACAAAAATAGAAGAAAATTGAGTTAAAATATAAGTGAGTACGAAATATTTACATTTTGAAATGACTACTTTCATTTAATAATAATTGTAATGCTAGAGCGATAAATAGCACACATGAGAGGGAGTAGGTGGAGCAGATAGATCGACTAAGAGAAGTTTGCATGGGAGGTGGATCACACAAATTGGGATGGGAAAGTAAAGATTGTGGATTTTGATTTTGTCTTTCATGGGCATATTGAAAAGATTAAATAAGTGGAGGCAAAGATCAGGGTAGTAGAGGATTGACTAGGTTTCAAAGATGGTCTAGGTGTAGGAGATGTAGTTTTATCTAGAAAGGGTGAGGCATAGGAGTATTGGTCAAATGGATTTCCCCCATTTTCAGGGTCGGTAGTTCAAAAAGTGGCAACTAGTGCCATTAAACTACACATTTAGGGGAAGTATGCATTTAGTAAAGATTTTGGGGAAACTGATATGCCTAGTCAAGCTGAGTTTTGCAAGGGTAGCTCACTATAAAGGCTGATGATCAAGGAAGTTATTGAATTAGTTTGGGAATTTGAAGCCTTCATAGCGAATTTGTAAGTAATGTTTGAGTGTGCCCTAATTATCAAAAGTGTTGGTATGTGTCCAAAAATTATAGAAGTGGAAGCCTAGGTGTGTAAGAATTAGGGGAATGATAATAAGGTTAGTTTCTTACCCAAGGGATTTTAAATTGTTCTTTGCACTTCTTTGTAAACTCATGAGAAAATTATGAGTCTCACCCACTGCTCGCTTGATGGGGTGGGGATAGGTTGCAAAGATGGAATCTAAACTTTGATCCTTTATCAGCTTGTAATAGCTTATTTCAGGTTTGGATTCATTCTTTGGGATTCCTTTGGAATATTGAAGTAAAATATGTTTGCAAGCTTTGGGTAATTATGTGGGAGAGTTCATATAAATTGGTCTTATCTTTATAGAAGGTGTTTTAGCCTCCTATCCTCATGTAAAGATTCTGAATGATTTGGACATAGAGATTCTAGAGAGTATTGTTATCAAGGATAATGGTCAAGTTTGGAACCAAAGTGTTAACATTAAGAAAATTCCATTTCATTATTTCCATTGTCATCATTTGAGGGATGTTCAGAAAAATTTTAGTTATAGATTTAGATTGAAAAAAATGAATAAAGATTCCACTTCCCCCTCTTGGAAACCCAAAAAGGGAATTTTGATGGTGGAGGTAGACGATGTTGCCAATTTAGTTAGAGTAGGTGGTGAGGCAAGTTCAAGGGGGATCTGGAGGATGGTCATGCAATTGGAAATAAGGCAGGTTTTATTGTAAAAATTAGAACAAGGTAGGGCCTTCTCTCTAGAAACCATGATCAAAGGTTATGAATATATTGAATCTAAATCGAGGTCTTTAAAATCCTTGCTTCTGTTTGATGGGAATGAGGGGGATAGGGTTTTGGAGTTGGTGCTTAGCATCTAGAGAAGGTGGTTTCTAAAGATAATGAGAGGGGGTTAGAAAGTAGACCAAATAATGAGGAGGAAGATGAGTTTGAGGAAGAGTTGAATTTGAGATAAGTGTTGTCCATTTTATAGGTGCAATAATACTTATCATCTCTTAATTGGGGCCCTAAAAATTTGAAACAAATAAAATTAAGAGTTGAGAAAGCAACAAGATAAGTTATGACAGGTAAGCAAGGTATTATATATATCTTTTTGGATGATAGAAAGTGGGGGGGGGGAGGGGGGGTGGAATATCCTCCTTTGTTGGAATAAAGGTTTTTTCCTTCAATGTTAGGGCTTGAATACCCCTAAGAAAAGGTGTTTGGTGAAATACCTAATTTTTAAAGAGGATCTTGATATTCTTCATATCCAAGAATTGAAATTGAGTATCTCTGAAGTGGAGTTTTTTTTAAAAAAATAATTGGTTAAGATGGAAGGGTGCTTTTTTAAGGCACCTAGTGCCTTAGGTGGCTTGGTGGTTGTTTGGGCCCTGGCTCACATTTCTATAAATTTATTGGATTTTAGGTATGACTGGTGGTTGTTTAGGTTATCCAATTTTTCTAATGATATACTGTTTCTTAGAATGAATTTGTATGTTTCCAATGAATTAGGTCATAAATCTCATATTTTTTAATAACTTACTTAGATTATAGCTAGGTTTCCAAATGAGAATTTTTTAGTGGGAAGGATTTCAATGTTATTTTGAATTTTGGAGAGAAATTGGGGGTATTAATTTCCCTATAAAATCTCGGTTAGATTTTAAATTTTTTGTTTCTAATAATGAATTATTGGATATCATTCCTAATTTAGGTTGGTTTACCTAAAATAATAGATGGGAATGTTTTAGTAACATAGCAAAATGGCTGGACAAGTTTCTCATCAATCCTCTTTGGCTCTCATCGAATTGGCTGGTGGACAGCTTGGTCATCTCTTTTTTTGGTTCAAATAACTTTCCTATTTGTCTCTCTTATGAATGTGTATCATCCATTGGTCTAGTGTCCTTTCAAGTTCAAATTAATGTGGTTTTGAGATCCTTCCCTCTTTAAAAATTTTAAGGATTGGTTGGTAAATTGGCATCCTTAGTATGGATCTCTTATGTAGTAAATGACTAAAAAATTACAATTTATTAAGCACCAAATCAAATATAAGAATAATGTTCAGTTCAAAAATATTTTTGAACAAAAAGATAGGGTGGAAGAAGAGTTGAGCAGTGTGAATATGTCAATTTATAAATCTGGTATGGATGCCTAGGACTTAAAAATATAAAAATTCTCCTACAAGAGTATCATGTTCTCAAGGAAGAAATCTATTGGAAGTAGAAATCAAGGGTTTGCTAGTTAAAAGAAGGTGATAGTAAATTTTTCCTTCTTTCATAATTTAGTTAGAGATAAAAGGAATGTCTCTCAAATTTTGAGAATTTAATAGAGTAATGGGGAGTGGGTGGACTATCAATAAGGTATTCATGGGAAAGTGGTGGGTTCTTTCAAATCTCTTTTAGCTAGGTAGGAAGTGCCATGGATTGTAGTGCAAAAACCTTTTTTAGAGTCATCGACACTTAGGTCATGTAGTGTCAAAATAATATCCTCATGTACCCATTTTCTCTTGAAGAAGTTTAGGTGGTGGTTTTATCACTTGGTAAAGATAACTTTGTAGGTCTTGATGGTTTTTTGGTTTCCATTTTAAAAAATTTATAGGAGATATTTGGTAAAGATGTGATGGCAATGGTGGAATAATCATGTATCAAGTGAAAGGTGGCCCTTAATCTCAATGTAATGTTCATTCTCTTTCTCCTAAATGTGCTACCTAGGTGATTTTCAATTTTTTTTGTTCCATCTCTTTGTGTAATGTTGTGTATAAGATAATCTCTAAGTTGGTGGCTAGTCAGATAAAAATTCTTATGTAATCATGGATCTCCCAAGAGAAAGTGAGTCTCATGCTTGGTGGGAACATCCAAGAAGGCATTATTGTGGATCATGATATTATCAAGTCTCTTTCTCATAATCACCAAAGGGGATGATGATAATATTAGACTTCACCAAAGCGTATGATCATGTTAATTAAGATTTTTGTTCAATTTTCTAAGTAAATTTGGCTTTGGGAGAGAATAGTGTTAATGGGTGTCAAGCTCTGAGTTTGGAAAAAATTATTAGTTTTAATCAATGTCTCTGAAAAAGAATTTTTTGGGGGATTATAGAGGGTTGAGATAGGGATATCCATTCTCTCACTTTATTTTCATTTTGTTGGATGAGGCTATGGGTCATTCAGTGCAATAGGCTAAGATAGAATGGAGATTGCATGTAATCAAAATTTTGGAAAATTTGGATAGTCTGTCTCATCATCAATTCACTGATGAAATGTTTTAATTTAGTAGGTCCTCTTTGGAAGAGGCTATGAAAATGAAAAATATGGTTTTAAGCTATGAAGAGGCCTTTAAGAAAAAATTAAGTGAATTCAAATCTAATATTTACTTCATCTATTGTGAAGACAAAGAGAATCTTGCGATTATAGGGGCTATAGGTTTTTAAATTGGTTATGTTCCTAGAAAGTATTTGGGAGTACCTCTCTTTGTGACATGTAGTAATTTTTGGCTAGCATGAGGAAGTTATCAATAATTTTAAGGTGTATTTGGCCTCCTATCAAGAAGGTGGCCGACTTTGGCTAGTAGATTCACCTTAATCAAGTATGTTATGAGTGCCTCACCTATCTATTATTTTTCGGTGTTATAGCCTCCCATAATGGTGGTTACAATTTTCAATAAAATCATGAAATATTTTTGTGGCAGGTAATATTGGAGAAAAATAAGATCCCCTTGCTAAAATATAATCACATGCATATATGTAGTAATATGGGTGTGGATACGATAAAATATATATACCTTCAAAATGTAACTCCTAGGGCCAAGCTAGTTTGTAAAATGGTTGAACAACCAAAGGCATTATAGTGAAAGATACTTCATAGTAATTATCTAGTCTATGTTAGGATGGAAATCATGGTGGTAATTTCCAATCCCTCTAAAGGTTCACAAATTTAGAATTTTATGCTCAATTATAAGAACATTATTGTTGATCATGTTTCTTGGATGATCAATAATGGTAAGAAGGCTAATTTTTGGTTTGTCTCCTAGAATGGACATAAGCCTATTATAGATTCACTTAAGGTTTTTGTAATCAGTTTGTGCTAGAATATATGTGGGGTAATATAGTGGCATACTATCTTTATCCTCAAAGGAATGATAGTGTTGGCAATTGGTTGTGGAAAAGTTTGGCGAACCTCCTAGTGCTCGAAGCCCAATGTCTAAGCCTTTATAGTTGTTTGGAGAAAACAAAAGTTTTGAACAATCCAAAAGAAGATGATATATATTAGGTCATAAAAAAAATTGGTTTTTATTCAATAAAATGTGGTTATCAAATGGCATAAATAGTTGATGTGTTTCTAGCTTATGATAATCCATTATGCTGGTGTAACGAGGGCCTTCCAAACATAAGTGACTTTACTTAGCTGGGTGTTTAGTAGAGTATTTTGATGCAAGATCATCTATTTAAGAGGGGTTTTTTTAGGTCCATCCAGGTGTTGTGGTTATAAACAAGCAAAGGAATCAAAAAACCATTTTCTTTTTAATTATCCCTTTATGATGGTTTGTTGGGCTTAGATTTCAAATAAGTTGGGCTCAGTTTGGGCCTCATTGTCTTTGCTCTTAGTTTCCTTTTACTTCTTGGCCAATGGGTGATTTTAAGAAATTTTTAAATAGTCTATGGAGGTTGATCCTGACTATTCTCATTTTGATGATCTAGCAAGAAAGAAATCAAATATTATTTTAAGGAAAAGAGAGGCCACCCTGAAAAGTTCTAAAGAACTTGAAGGTCTCTATTTTGGAGGTGGTCCTAGGTAAAGTCCAATGTAATCAAGGTTGTTTATCTAGCTAGGACATGAGGATGAGTGTATATAGAATTTAATGATTACCCCCCCATTAATGGGTCAATTTAACTAGAAATGGAAATTTTAATAAATAGAATAGTGATGGAATTATTTGGAGAGATTCACCATCAGGGTGCTTCAAATTCAATTTCACTTAGGACTATCAGGGGAATCTGAGTACTTTTGGGTTAGGGTGTGTGATCAAGTATTATAGTGGTTCACTTATTAGAGTTGCATCTATCAAATTATTTAATGGGACCAATAATGAGGGTAAATCCCAAGCCTTGCTGGTAAGTATTGACCTAACACTTCAATGTATGGTGTTCAATTTGGATAATGAAATCAATTTTCAAGTTGTCATTAAATCCTTATCCAAATTACAGGCTAACTATTGGAATCTAAAAAACATCCTTGGGAATGTGTGGGGTGATGTTTCTAAATTTCATAACTAGAAGTGCTCTCATTTCTATATGGTGGCCAACTAAGTTGTTTATTTTTTGGCTAATGCTAGAATTGAGTAGATCAAAGTCAAGTTGGTGGATAATGTAAGGCAACCTTGGGAAGATTTTAGTGACTTCAACAACTTTAATTTTTTAATGATGATAGTAGATTTATAATGCATGTGGATAATGGTGATGTGTCATAATTTGATGATCTACCATTTATTATCATTCATTGGGTTTGCATAAATTGTGTGATCGATAATCATATCAATTGGTGCTAATTAGTGGTGGTTTATGTATATATTTGGTTTTATTTATTTATTTCATTTTTTGTTTTCTTAAAATGAAATGTGGGGATCTAGTAACATGGAATATATATCTTTTGAGTCTTTAGCTTTGCCTATGGTTTTTGGGCATAGGGAAAATTGAGAAATGGGTTTTATGGGCATTGTCTCAATGACATGGTTGAAACACATTTTTTGGTCTCCCACCCTTGAATTGGCTCAAACTATTTTGGAAGTTTTGGGTGGTGAGATGATATAAAAGAACCTAAAGTGGTGGGTTAATTGGGAGATATCCTGCTTATTTTTTATGAATCTTTTGATGATCATTTTTTATAAATAACAAGTGATGGAATTGGTTGAGTTTTTTGTGGCCTCAAAATATTGAGAGGATTTATTGGTGAAAATATCAAATTTTCCAAGAGATATTTTGATTTTATCCCCTTATTTGGTAAGGATAACTTGGGTTTCATCCCTTTGGCAGTTTTTGGGGGATAGAGAAGTGCTTTATTTCCCTTACACATTTGGATGAGGAATTGGAGTCAATCAGATTTGAAGAAAAGGATGTGATTAAGGAGATGATAATTCCACATATTAAAGCTATCAAGTCTCCTTTGTTAGGCTTAGAGGTGTGGCAAGATGACTATAGTTCTAAATAACATGTGTCAAAAGTAAAATTATTAGGGCTTCCTAAAAATACTATTTTCATCCCCAATATGGAAATTATAGGTAATGAGGGGCTAGGGATCCCATCTAAATGAGGTAATTTGGACGTGGTTCAACAAAACATTTGGGAAAATAATGGAAATTTGAAGGAGTAGGAGTTGGTAGTGTTACCATCAAGTGGTTTTTCAATTTAGTCCACTTACAGAGCAAGATATTCTTCTTAGTTAGGTTTTCAAGCCTTATGGGATAACAAGGTGGTTTGTAATAGTGGGGTTATTTTGTTCTCTTAAGTGGTGATCATCTCAGATTAAGACTTGATTATAATTTTTTTGTTAGTAGGTTATGGTTTTGGGGTCATCTATTAGATATTTTAATAATTTTTTTAATCTCAAATAATATTAAATATAATAGTGTTTTGGTTATGGTTTTTGATGGTGTTTTGGTTTTTATGTGGTCATATGCCTTGTAAGAATTCTCTTCAAGATAGGAAAATGGTTTTCTCCTTATTTTTATTGGGTAGGGGTCCCTCTAACCTTGAAATCAAACAAAAAAATAAATACTTACATATTTGACAAGCAAAGAGAAGATTAATTTATATAAAAAAAGACACCAAATAAAATAATTCATATAAAATTTTATGCTTCTATAACACCATGTGGATTTTATATCTATAGTGCATTCATATGGAAATATGTTTGCACAAGATTTATAACATATCATTTCCTTTTATGTTATTTTTAACATTTTAAATATGCCTTTTTATGTGATGGTTGGTTTATTAAATATACATATCCTTTGCTAGGTGGGTACACATACATTCTGAGAGTTTTTTAATGCTCATAAACTTTGTGCAAGAAAGAGACAAAAAGGAAAAATTTCCCAAATGTTTTGTATCTTAGTAGTAGGCAAAATGGATTTAATAAAATATATCTATAGTGTATTTGTATGTATAACCACTTACACAAGATTCAAAAATATACTTACATTTTAATGTGATACTTAATATATTAAATATGTCATTTCATGTGATGCTTAACATTTTGAATATACAAAAATTATGTTAGGTGGTTACACATCATAATACATACTATTTTCCTAATTATTCAAAACCCCCTTAAAAAAATTTAGAGACAATAATTTTTGTCATCCCCATTAATTAAGTGTAAGAAAAAAATAAGGTAATTTTGTTTAAATATTTTGTCTTAGCATTAGGTAAAATCATTTAGTAAAATTGGGTCATATGTTGGAGTCATAAATGTGGTTATTCAGTACATTTGACACATAGGAGATAGTGGTAAGCATTCATATACCAACCAGGAAAATATTATTTTTAAGTTAATATATTATTTTTTGTTTTTAGGTGCAAGATACAAAACACTACATGAATGATATTAGGTGGAACATTTAAGCATCAAAAACTAGTCTTGAGAAGTCAAATGGAACTATGACAATCAAAAAACTTAAATAGTTGTAGGCCCTAAAAGGGTATGCAAATAATGAAAACCCTCCATTTCTCAAGGTCCCTAGGTGCTTTAGGTTGTATGAGGTTGTTGAGTTTTGAGTTAGAAATTATGTTAGTCATGAGGGGTTATTTAAGTTTTCTAATTTTAAATCCATTTTATAATAACTAAATCAATAAATTACACTAAGAGGGCCACTTATTTTATATATGTGACAATAAAGTTAAATGTTGGATCCCTTTGCCATGCAATTTTTAGCCCACTCCTCGATAGGGGGTTGTGAGGGGTAGTTCCCCCCACTATTTTTGAATGGGGCTCCAAGAGGAAGGGGAGAAATTTCATGAAACCCCATAGAAGAGGTTAGGGGAAAGTGCCCTTGAAGAAATTTTTTGAGTCAAACCCATGTTTCTAGGACGATGAAATATACTAAATTCTATTCTTAGGAATGAAAGCCCTGATGGTATTTTCCACCCTATGTTTAAGAGGAGGAATATTAACAGTGCTTTGTCAATTAGGTGTATTTTTTTTTTTTTTGAGTTTTCATACAATCTATGATAATTTGGCATGTAATATGTTTATCTTGATTGAATAAATATTGATATCTTACATCATGAACATTTTATTATTTCTACTAAAGTTTTACCATGTAATTCTAGTGTTTTATCTCATGCATGTTTAATTGAATTATCTCTATTAATTTAAACTTGTATTTTGTTGATTTGTTTTTGTGAAGTATCAAGTTTCCTAACAACTTAGGGGACTAAACCATTAAAACCTCACATAAAAATTAAAATAAAATATTAAAACTTGGTTTAAATTCAAGTTAGGTTTCCAAAAATAAATTAAAGTGGTAGATTAATTATTTATTATTAGATATATTCCATCACCACTGTTAGATTATATTTTACCTAAAAAT
>JARHVA010002313.1:65000-97500 GCA_037957365.1 Torreya grandis
ACATAAACATTAATACCAAAATTTGGATTAAAATCTATCACAACACTAGTATTTAAAATTATTTAAACAATTAATAGACATAAAAATTAGTATATAAACCCTCAATTAATGGGTCAAGGGTTCCCCATGGCTAGGGTTATCCATCCTCACTCCTTCACCCTGCATTGTTATATGATGTCTTTACCTCTTCTTCTAACCAAGATGGGCACTTTGAAGTCTTAGAACTAGAACCTATGATGATGTATTATGTCCTTCTATTTTCCTAGGATCCCTAGCATGTCACACCCTATAAGCGGGTAACTCTAAGGGTATTGATGTGTATGTTAGCCCAAAATGTCATAGAATCCTAATTAAAGAGAGTGGGTTCAACCACCAAATATATTGACCCTGTCAACTAGGTGACTCCTTGAGCTTAACACTTGATAGCCATGATGGCCATATATTTATAGTCCGCTATTATTGTGTCAAAATATTCTAGTCTATGTGCATAATACCCAACTCTGGATACCTAGTGATGTATCATATACCACCATCATGTGCCCTTTGTCTAATACAAGGTGTATGATATAGTACATAATGAGGAAAACTCATACATTGCTATGTTATCTAGTCAAAATCCCATTCAAATCATGCACAAGATGAACCCAAATTATCACACCCATAATATATAATGTTCCCTACTCCAACAAGGATTGACACATCATACTAACAAACAAAGGGCTATGTCATTATAATTGTGATAAAAACACACATCTAACCATAAAAATTGTAATATATTTTTGGTTTTATAGAATATGTCAAGTATAAATATTAAAAGGCCACATAATGTGTCTCAAATCATAATGGTTAGACTTTATGGCCCAACAAGCGAGCTCCTACCTATCCACTATAACCCCTAGTTTATCGCATAACATCATGACACCCCTTAGTGTTAAACTAAGTATAATATGAACTTACTTCAAGATGATGGAGACATACATTATGTCCATATACACCTCCCATATGAATGTGCCTATCATCTACTACCTATATGAAATCTACATCTAGATACACCCAAGGCATCTACATGATGCCTCCAAACACTAAACTCACTAGGTTGGCTCTATTCTCCATCAATACTTCGGCCAATAAATCAAGAGATAAAATAACATCTACTTATATCCATAATCATGGTCATATATGTGCATAAAAACACCAAAAACAAATCCCAATCATTTTCCCCTTAGAAACTAATCATGGAAAAAATTGATAAAATCAAGTAAAATTACATAAATTCAATAAAAATAACACAAATGACTAAATCAGTGATTAAACTTATTTAGGAATAATGAATTTTTATTCCTATTTTAGTTAAAGGTCTGGATTAATAAATTAGTACAAAATATAGTAATAATTAAATTCCTCATTTGTCTAATTGTTTATTTTTTTCACCTTTCTAAAAATAACAATAAATAGGAAGAAATATAACTTAGCTAGAAAATAGACTAAGACGGCTAATATATATGCTGAAAATGGCTATCCAGGACTAAGAAGGTGTTGTAAACCTAAATCTAAATTTTTAAGTGAAAGGAAAAGAGTGCCAAAAAGTGGATGCTTTGGTGTCCAATGATGTTGTCCATTCCTGTTGCTATTGTCCAAACTAGTCACAAAGACCTAAAAATTTGTGGGTAGTTGTGATGTGCCTGTGTGAGCATGCCTATGAGAAATAAAGTATTGGTTATCAATATAAATCATTATGGAGCTGATTTTGTATTTAAAACCCTAACCCTCGATTATGACAGATAAAACTATATCTGAGTCACTTGAGAAAGAGGGGGGTTAGTGTGTAAGATGTACTGAACATGTAATCCATACCCCTTGTGTGGAAATGCTACCTATATACCAATACTTTGAAGAGGGATCAATCCATATGTATTTATCCCACCTAGTGTGCTTTGTGAAATAATATGATGTAGATGCAAATGCAAATTTGATAGTGTTTAATGTGGCTAGGAACTGCTATAAGGATTTGAGTAGGTTTGTAGCTGTGTTGGGTGACCATGTGCAAAGAATAGGGAAGTTTTCCTTAGTGATTTGTTTGTATTCTTAATTTCTTTGTGATTTTGGTCACCTCCATTACAAATGATATTTTAATGGGATTTTATAAGGAAAAATTAGCTAGGGGTCAGATGTATTCACACTAGGCCAACCTAATAAAGGATAAGACAAGATGAAAATGACCATTGTGGATCAAAGTGAAAATGGATATGACCACCAAAAATTAGATGATTTGGTTTCTGACACTATAGTACAAATGGCATGTTATTTTCGTATAGGCTCAAGAGCTGGGTAAATAAGATTCATATAAGGAATCTTATCTAGTCGAGGTGAAATCAGGGTTTAGAAGGTTCTAGATGACTAGTAATGAGTAAAAATGTGTCTGGAAGGGTTGAAAGAGCATGAAAAAAGGTCTTATGGATGGGGTGTCATAAGGCACACTCAAACTACCAATTTGGATATTTTATATGACTACATTTACCCCCATTTAATCTAGTGATATAACAAAGTGAAATACAAGGATAAAGGAAAAATAGAAAGTGTACCTAAACTTACCTACAAGGGTGAATACCATGAATATATGTGATGTTAAGTGTGCATACAGATATCATAGCATGAAGCATAAATATGCAAGAGAAAATAAGGAGTAGATCAGGTCTTACTAGACACGTTATGTCTAAAATAAAAATATACAAAGGCTAGGTAAAAGAGAGAGGAAGATAAAATAATTAATATACCTCACTGGGTATGTGAACCAATACAAAACCTATTGTAATGTTGACTGTTGTTGAGTGATTAGAAGTTATTTTGGGTATGTGTTGTACCAAGAGTAATATCATGAACAATGCTGAGTACTCAATTCCCCTAGGGTGGCTCAACAATATAAAAGCTAGCCCTTTGGATCCATTATCACCCACTATGTAGTGAAGCTATGTGATCATGTGTGTGTTAATTGATGTTTAGACTGTGTGTTCCATCCCTCTAAGTAGGTGGATCAAGAATACAAGGGCTAGCTAGTGATTTAGATCCATCATTTCCTAATATGTGTGATGTATGAACTAATGTTTTTATGAATGTGTGTTGTATGAGATGGCTCATGAATATCATAAATGATTTATAATATAATAATGTGGCATGGATATCTGAATGTATACTAAGAACTAGGCCAATCTTGGCCACTCTGAGAGTTGGAGATTAGACTTATATGAAAAACACTCTGAAATTAAGAACTAGGCTTATAAAAAAGCCACTCAAAAATGATGCCAACCACTTGTAGATGGAATAAGGCACATGACTATTAAAAATAATTGGGTAATATAATGATCTAGAAAGAAAATAAGAAAAATTTGTAGCACACATTGCCCCTAATCACTAGTGTCTATAACATGGATTCGGATCTACATGTTGTACCAAGTTCCCAATCTAAAATTAGAAGAGAGAACCATCATATCACACATGATGCCACCTATATCTAGATAATGTGAGTAAAAATATAGTAAAAATGCCAAATCTAAACTGAATTGTAGCTAAAAAATTTGTAATTAACCTTACCTTTCTATTTATTTTTGAAAATTTTGGGTTTTGGGCTATTTGGATAGGAGCATCAAAAAGTGGACACTTTGGTAGCAGGTGATGTAGTCCAAATGGGGAGCTCTTATCCTTTACTATTTTTGATGACTGTTCTATGTTCATCACTATTTTTTTAATCTATTATGCATGTTTTAAATTTTGATTGTTGTTTCGAGTGTTCTAAAAACTAATTTTTTCTTGATAAAGGGCTTTGATCTTTGTTAAAAACCCCTATTTGTTACCCCATCTTTTGAGTGTAGGAATGAAGACCCTATAATGACTTACCTTAGAAAAAATATCACTGTAAGTGTTTTATGTTGCAAAATACATGATATAGCAAAGATAATCCAAAAGATGTCTCAAGATATAGCATAGTTTGTATTGGAGTTTGTTAGATTAATAATGGTATGCCTAGATATATGAAATAATGTAATAACATGTACAAAATACTGAACTAAATCTATAAATATTATTATTTTTGAAAGAGGGATGGAGCATGATGTCTATCATGGCAACTAAGAAATCAAAATAATGCATGATGTGGATCATGGCATTGCAAGTAATTGAGAAGCAAACACTCAAACAAGCATGCAAGGCAAGAAGCAAGAAGCATACCAAAGAGGCCAAGTGGCCAAGTAAACAAGGGACATGGGCACATGTCACTAAAACTAGGAAAGAAAGAATAAAAGGCATGTTCAAATGCCCACATACACATACAATTGCAAACAAGAAAGATTGGTGTAAGGGACACAAGCACATATAAGAGTATAAGCAAAGGACATTGGCAAGTGTCTTAAGGCACACACAAGTAACAAAATAGGAACTGATAACTGAAATCACATTTAGATACTCAGATCAAGAAAGGAAGGCATGAAAATTCTATAAATATTATCACATTTAACTATTCCAATCAAGAAGTGAAAGTATACAAAACATGTATTATAAGACTAGGTAGATTCTAAGAAATACACAAGTGTTATATACTAGTAAATGTGGATAGAATAATCTATTTAAGTTAATAATTAATGTACATTGACATGAAAACTAGAGTGTATGATGTATAAATGACATAACATAGATGGTGTAGTCATGTAGAAGATGCCCCTGGTGGGTAGATATGTCAATGTATGTCTCAAATGTAAAAGAACGATGCCCCCTCAATGCATAGAGTGGAGAAATCAAGGATCTAGGTTTTACTGCACACACTCAAAAAAGATCAAGTAAATCATGGTAATGTAGATAAATTGACAAACAATAGCATATAACAACAAAATATAAGTCTAGCATGGTAGTAGAAATGTAAAACATGAATAATGCATATAGTTAAAAAGTTTTTGGTGTTTTGAGTTATTTGAATGTTTTTGTATTTTGATATGTTATATTATTTTTGGTATTTTTAAATAAGATATGGACAAGTAAGAAAAAGTAAACTATGTACAAGGAAGCAAAAATAAAATATGTATAAGTAACATGATAAATTATGTACAAGTAAGCTGATAAATTACAATACTAATTGATGAGTCTCATAAAAGACTCCCTATCATGGTATCCTATATCAAGGAGAGGGATCGTGCATGATCATGAGGCATTATGGAAGGGTTAAGACTGTGACTCTAAAAGTTATGTATGATGTAAGTGATCTAAAGTCTCTATAGTGGAAACTAATTGTGGGGTACCCCTGTAACTCTAAGAAATGGATGCAAATGAGGGGCTCTTAGGGACCCATCTAATAGTAAAATAAGCTCTTTGAAAATGTGATATATGTGTAGAGGAATAAGACCTAAATGATACTACCCTAGGTGTGAATAATATAGCCATAAACTATCTAGAGTCATTAAACTATCATTGATATAGTGGTCACTCTAAGAGAGGCCTTTGTGGAAGTGTATAAATTCTATGTGTTGGTAAGGAAGGCCTCTACTATGTCTAAACTTTAACTAGAGTAAGAGATGTAACTAGTGGAGGAGCTAAAATGGGGACTAGAGAGTATGAGATGGCTCTCAAGTGGCGAGTGGTAACTCATCCAAAACTCCACCAACTATAACAACATAATTATCATGAATGTATTTCATGCATTTGTGAGCTATAGAAGATATTGCATGAAGTTTATATATCCATGGTCAACCAAGCAACATGTCAAAGAATCCTAAAATAGAAATAATAGTAAATGGTGTGGCTATATGTTGTGGACTAACTTGTAGAGAAATTACAATCTCACCCAATGAACTCTCTATTTGTCTACTAAATCTACTGATAACTTTGTATGTCGGGGTGATATCCTCCTTTGAATATCCCAAATGTTTAGGTAATGTCATAGTGCACATGTTCACACTAGATCCATTATCTACAAGAACACTATGAATGGTATAGTCATCAATGTAATCTTTGATAAATAATGCATAGTAATCCATATCATCTTTAACTATCTCACGCTCTAAAAAGGAGATCAAAAGGTCTAACTAGAACTATGGAATTATACACAACAATCATGTTGCTCAAAGGATGTGAATCAACTAAAGATGCCTAGTATGTAACTAGTGGAGGGTGTGCATGATATGCATGATGAAAACTTGACATGCCCCTTGTCTCCTATTTCAAATTCTATGGGAAAGCATCTAATAAAAATTTTAGAGCTTTATCCTACCAAGATCAATAAGGTTACCATCTATCAAGTCCTATATCTTATGTCACAAACTAATGCATATGTTAGTTGTGTGGCTTGGTTCCCTATGAAAATCATAGAATGCATTTTGATCATATCCACATAGAAGAGGATTTGTCATATCAAATTTCTAATTAAGAGGGAGAGATAGGACATTGCATTCCAATAGATACTATAATACTCTGGCTTGAGATACTGGTAGATTTGTAAAGGCTCACCAAGGAGGCACTGATAAAACCACTCATTGAGGGGGATCTGAAGTCACATTAACTATAAGTTGATTTTAACTTTTACTATCATTAACCTTTACTTTATATGTGACTTTACTGTTACTCTTGTTTGTTGCTTTTGATCTACTTATGTACTTGAGTTTTCTCATTGAAATTAATTTGACTTCCCTTTCCTTTAGTGTATGACATAAGTTAGTGAAGGAAGAAAACGTTTTTGACATTATTGACTGATGCAAAGCTGGTAGAAGACTTTGTTTGAAGAGATCTTGTAATTCTTGATTGGCTTTGGACCTAATCATTTTAGCAAAGATAATCTTATATCTAAGAGCATAATATGTGAGATGCTCATTTGATCTTTGTTTATATTGTGAAACTTGGACATAATAAACATTGTCACATATGTTAATGCTGAAATGAGCTAGGAGCATGTTAGCTAAATGATTGAATGATTTGACTGATTGATTTGGTAGAATATGGAACCATTATAGAGCATAATCCCTTACACTCTATGGAAATAGCTTGGTTAGTAACCATCCATTTGGCACATAGTCTAACCATGTTACATTAAAATGTATCAAGTGTGTCTCTGGATCACCCTTTCCATCATATAGAGTGAGATTGGGTTGAGAAAAACCTAGTGGTAAGAGTGTAGAAGCAATATGGAATGTCAATGGTGTATGAAGTAGAGCAAAAGAGTCCAAATCTTGTATTCATATAGAGGCACATTGCTCAAGATGTAGTGCCTTATATTGAAAAGATTAAATCTCTTGCATAAGGGCAGCCACATTAGGATGCAAATATGCACTAGCCATAATTGGCAGTGCCACATAGGAAGGTTGGGTTGCTATAGGGGTTTGTTGAGACACAGTTTCCCCCGTAGTGTCATTTGCAATTTGTTTTTCTATGGTTTGAGAGGATTGACCATTGCTTTCTTTTTTTTGTTATTCTTGTAGTATTTTAAGCATATCATCTTACATATTAGGATTTTTAATTAAAATATCTTGATGTTCCCTCTTATCAGTTTCATCAAAGCTAGTATATTGGGCCATTGTTAAATAGGACAATAAAGTGTACGTGGATTGAATTTTTTGCAATAAGGAAATGTGATGGAAGGAAATTAATATAATAAAGGAAATGTAAAGTACTAAAAATAGTAAATTAGAATATTCATAAAAAGGATACGAAGCTCACTAACATGTAAGGTGATACCTCAAAAGCATAAGGACCTAGTATACTCAACTAGGGTTAGAAAAAAATGATTGTTAAAATTACTATGGTGATTTTTAAAAATTAAATGTGGAATTATGATTTATATATACAAAAAAAATTAGAAGAATATTGTTAAATTAGTAAAGAATTTTCTCTAGGGTTTTTATTGGCAAACAAAGTAAGTCGGGTTCACCAAATAATTTAACTTATTTTGGAATAATAGAGTTTTATTCCTATTTTAGTTAACGGTCTAGATAAATAAATCAATGCAAACTATATAAATAAATAAAATATTTATTTATGTAATTGCTTGTCTTTTTCACCTTTCTAAAAATAACAATTAATAGGAAGAAATATAACTTAGCTGGAAAATTAACTGAGATGATTGATATAAATGTTAAAAATGGTTATGAATTATTGGAAAGGTGTCATAAACCTGAATCTAGATTTCATTCAGTGAAATTATAGGATCACTTAAAATAGAACCCTTTAGTGTTTGATATTATTGTATCTTCCTACCACTATTGCCCAAACTGATCATAGAGACCCAAAAATTTTTGGGTAGTTGTGTTGTGCTTGTTTTACCGTACCTAAAAAAAAATTAGTGTTGGTTATTGATGAAACTCATTGTGGAGCTGATTTTGTCTTCAAAACTCTAACCCTCCATTATGATTGATAAAATGATATTTGAGTCACTTGAGAAGGAGGGCGGTTAGTGTGTAAGATGTACTAAATGTGCAATCCACACCCCTTAAGTGGGTACGCTACCTACATAACAATACTTTAAAGAGGGATCGATCCATATGTAGTTCTCCCACCTAGTGTGCTTTGTGCAATAGTGTGATGTGGATGAAAATGCCAATTTGATAGTGTTTGAGGTGGCTAGGGACCGGTATGAAGATTTGAGTAGGTTTGTAGCTGTGTTGGGTGATTTTGTGTAAAGAGTAGGTAAGTTTTCCTTAGTGATTTGTTTGTATTCTTGTTTTCTTTGTAATTTTTGTCACCTCCCTTATAAATAATCTTTGAGTGGTATTTTATAGAGAATAATTGGTCATGGTTCAGATGTATTCATGCTAGGCTAACCTAATTAAGGATAAGGACTGGATGAAAATGACCATTGGAGCTCAAAGTGCAAATGGATGGGACCATCTAAAAGTGGATGATTTGGTGTCCACCACAATAGTCCAAATGGGGTACTCCTATCTTACAGGGTTGAGACCTAGGGGAATAGGATTGGCATAGGGAATCTTGTCTAGCTGAGGTAGTATCAGGATTCATAAGGTTCTATATGAATGTTAATGAGTAAAAAGGTGTCTATAATAGTTACAAGATCATGCAAAAATGACCTATGACACCACACTCAAACTACCCAATTGGACATATTATATGACTATAATCAGCCATGTTAGTTATATTAGATCAATGATCTATACAATCTTATGCCAAATCACCCATGTTATCTCATTTTAAAACTAGATTGGATGCTTTAGTTTCTACTAAATTATCCATCATTTTGATTTTATACCAAATCCATCATGTTGTTACTTTTTCAACTAGTTCTACACATTAGTTTCTACTAAATTATCCATCTTTCTAATTTTATTCTAAATCAACTATGCAATAATTTTTTACTATTTATACTTGTTCAAACACTTTAGTTTACACTAAATCAACCATATTTAATATAAAACAATTAGATTGGTTGCTTCCATAATTTTTTGTTATAAAACTAAAAAGGCATGGCATATTTTGTTATTTTTGTAGTGAAAATTTATTCTTGGGCTCTAAAAAGGACCAAAACTTTGAACCAACATTTTTTTCCTCATACACATTATCCATCATAATTTTATCTAAAATTTTATGCTTGTTTCATCAAATTTTGTCATATTAATTTTATTTCACACTAAATTTTCTTAAATTCAACCTATAAACCCAACCCAACACAAATTATATCAACTTCCTCGGTGACATTTGCAATTGGCCCCCAATTTCATCCTGTCACCATAGTCTCTCCACATCATAAATGTTTCCCATAGATCTCAAAATATTAGAATAGTAAATTCATTAAATTATTTTATTATTACCTATTTATAATAAAATTTGAAAAAAAACATTTAGAAAAAATTCTTGTAGATTATATTTTTTTCCCATATATTTGATTTTGTAGGTCTATTTTATGAGTCAAAATAAGTGCTATAAACTAGTGTCATAAGTAATTTATTGTTAATAAGGGACTGATTTTTCAAATTTTTTGATTTTTTTCTTATTTTCAAGCCAACAAGTTCAATATCAATTCTAATTTGGCACCTTACATCATGATTGTTATGCTCCAAACCTATTATTTGTACCACTCTTACACCATATATCATTTATTTTTATTTCATCCATGTAGGTGAAGGTATGTACACTCATATATTTTCTTTAATTCATCTCATTTTATTATCATTTATTTGAACATCTACTTTTATATTTTGTGTTGTTATGTTTCTTTGCCAAGCACTATCCCACATTACACTTTTAAGGAACATGATAAAATTTAGGTGGGTAATATTTATACAATTATATTTTTAATATAATGATTATATATTGTGTATGACTTGTTGACACATGGATCTCTATGAGTGCATGTCTCAAGGAGTGAATTATGAAAGGTGTGGGGTCAATTCTTAGTGTTTTGTAAGTGATGATAATGTTATCCTGTTATCCCTATGTGTCATTGTTCTCATTCCTTAATGCACAAATTTATACCAAAATAAAATTATAGAATTCAAATGGGGAAATGTTAAGTACTATTGAATTTTATTTTCCATTCCATTCACATGTTTCACAAGATGTTAATTAAAAACGTAAGTATTGTTAGACATGTAAAGAAAAATAGGCAAGATAAATATAACCTCCACATGAAGTTCATCAATAATAGCATAGTGCTCTAGGAGATGAGAAGAGATTAGAGAAATATGATGCGGTGAAAAGTAATGAGGAGGCATGTCATGAAATGTGTGACGTTTCAAAATATTTTACTTGTTAGTTGTTAAATGTTAAATTATTAGTGGATTTTGACATTTTATAACATATAATGAAGAAAGTTTAGGGTTTATGTTATGTTTTATTATACGAAATTGATTCTTGTCCATACATGTACTTACCAAGACATTGATGTGCATTGTGTTGTAATTTTTTTATTCTACTGAAATAATGCTATTAACTTACCTTTAAATTTGGCTTTATAAAGAAGTCTAAGTTGATTCTTGAGATATTTATATTTTTTATCATATGAAAATCATGGCTATTAAGGTGAGTATGGTGAAATAAATGCATTATGAGTACTATGCATGCACTATTATGATATATATTGGAGTTAAACGTACCAACTCTTGCGTATACTATAAAATATATTATTTCAATTGATAAATATAGTAGGTTGAATGTTAATCTTAAAGGATCAAGGATAGATGCAAATAAGTTTAGTTTAGTCTTTATTGTTAAGAAAATATGGCATAATAATGTGGCACCATAGTTATTATTGGAAATATTTTTTTCATATTGTTATCTCTCTCTTTTATTTTCATGTATTATTAAAAAAATGGAAAGCATATGTACTTTAGTTTTAAGTTATTTAGTGTAGATTTGGTCAGCATTCACACTTACACCATTAATAGATTAACAACTAGTAATTATAGGACATATTGATTGTTGTATAGCTTTAATTTTAGAATAAATCGAATGTAATTTGCACTTTCTCCATAAATTGGAAATATTAGATTATTATAACATAAGCATGTTGTATTCAAAATTTAACATGGGTGAAAATTTGGTCCCCTATATTAATTTTATCACAATCAATCAATTTTGGTACAATTAGTTTAAAAACATGTGATTTTACAAAAACAAAAGTGTTTAAAATCTAAATGTGTTTATTGAAATAGTTACTATGTGTTTAAAATTAGATTTTTTTTTAAATAATTTAAATATTTTATAATTATTTGGGTTTCTAATATTTGTATTGTAAGTAATTGAACCCTTAGCTATGTTAAATGTATCTCAAGATCTCTAACCCTGGTATACACATCTTAGGATTTTGAAACTTGCTTTGTACTTGTATAGAATATGAAACCAATGAAGACACACTTCAAATTTTTGACACTTACCATCCTTTCATCAGAATATTGACTTTTTATTTACCCCACTCAAGATCCAAAACCCCTACCTACACTTATGCATTCCAAATCTCTTGCTTGGCATCCCACATACTCCATACCATCCTTAAACAAACTAAACTTTCTACCAAATATGTGGTATTTACCCATGAATATATATGTTTCATCCATCTTCCTATAATCATCTTATTCACTCATTTTAATTCCACCTCACTCACTTTGCCTTTTCACTCTCCATATCTATAACCTTATATATTGTCTGACTCTTTTGTCCCATTTTATCTTATAAGTGATCTATTTCAATTTTTTTAGCTACCTTAAGTACTAGGGTTTTCTCTTGTAAAATATTTGATATTTAAGGCATTCTATAAAAATATTCATTATGTGATATTTATCAGTAAATTTTGATTATTATTTAACACCTTCTTGGGTTTTATAACTCCACTTAACATGCTAGTTTCATTTTCATCATTAGTTATAATTTATCAAGTTCTTGAGCATTCTATGACACACAATGGAAGTCTGAGACTTGCATGTGACACCACAAATTTCCACTCTATACTTAATAAATATTGATATTTCAATAACTAAAAAACACATGCCAAAATTCTAAGTAATGCTTAGCATATAATAAATTCATGATAAATACATAAAATTTCAAGGAAATTTGATCCCTTTTTTATATAACTCTAATATCTAGTCCTTTCTAGACATACCATCAGGATCTAACCATTTCACAAGAACATATAAATTTATAATCTTATTTAAAATAATTTTGAGCTCTATTTTATTACTATAGATATTTATCTCACCAAAATATATATCTTAGGAACACCAAATAAGAAGAGTGATAGGAAGTATTATTTTTTAGGGATCATTCCCCCTTCAAATCTAGATTCCAATGTTGACAATATAATATATACGGTCTTGGGACATGTATATCTTATAAAATTCTGAATAAGAATTATTGATGTCAATAAATCTAATTAGAGTTAAAGTATTCATGAGAATGGCCTACCTTAAGATATATATTTCCCATCATCAATAAAACACCCATAATTGGTTTTAAAAATAGAAATGTATTATGATAAATAAGGGAAGTCAGGAATATAAAAGGGGAGTACCTATTTTATCTTTGACCATAATAATTTGATGACATGCTTAAATTATCTAACCAAGAGATATATATGAATCTGAATCAAAGTTTTACTAAAAAATAATGGGAATCAAACACAATTTATTTCTCCAATATAATAAAAAAACATTGGATATTGAAGCCAAATATTTTATTGTCAAGGTTACTGAAGGTCATCTCAAGGATTAAATTCATTAATGAAATCAATAATCTCATTACATTATTAAATAGAGTTGTTGGTAATCCTACCACTAAATATTTTAAGATGTGTATGCTTATGTACATTTAGATAATTTATGAAAATAAATTATACATAAATTTAGATGAGTTGATCAATGAATCTATTAACAAACACCTATCATAAGTCACTACAACATTAAAATTTCATAGGAATTCATATCTAGTCTATTTGGTTACTCATAGGAGGATCTATAGTGGATTAAATATAGTGGGAGATATGGATTAATTTAGGATTTATGATTTATATTATCAACTCACATTTAGTGAATGTTCTCATTAATTTTACATAATCAACAATGCCTTCATGAAATATGCCTTTCAAATGCTTAAATTTAACCCATACAATATCATTCTATCTATTGAAACCTTCAATTAAATAGAAATATGGAGAGTTTAGTTTATATAGTTTTGATCATTCTCATATCTTAGAATATGATGATGTTAAATATCTCATTACATACTTCCAAGATATGTGTATGTCAAGTGGGAACTGATAAAACTTAGATGATAACTAGTTGAAACTTTTAACTTCTTTTCTTGAAAACACAAGGATAGAGCACATTTTCTAATATAAATAATGAGATACACATGTGATTCATTAGTGAAAATAAATTATATTGATGTTTAAATTACTTGAGTCACTATATATTCATTTTATGAAAGTTCATGATGTGATGTCATAGGCATGATTAGAAAATATATTGTCCTTACATACTATCATGTCTCCCATTTTAAATACTTTTGGATGGAATAAGATAATGACAAATAAGTAAAAAATTGTGACTTTTTTTAAAGGTTGTTTATAAAAAACAAATTAGGTAGGTCATAAACTCACCTAACAACTCATGAAAGGACAAAACATATCCCCATGGTTTACTACTTCCATGTCTTGGATTATAGGGTAAGTCATTAGTTGATGTAAAATTATTCCATTTCAAGGGGCCTATTTAGAATAAATTGAGATAAATGATAAGTATGGTCCTTTAGATCAGTTACCTAGAAAATAAGTAAAAATGAGTTTTTCATGAAGATACAATTGATTTAATAAATTTTCATTACATACATGGATTCAAAAAGGCATTAACAACATTAACAAGGTTTGCAATCAAGATAAAGATTATAAATATGGATTATGACTTCAGATATATTCTACGTGTTCTAAAAAATATATAAAAACTAGAAAAATATGAGGGTAAAGAGAAAGATATAAGATTGTTTGTATATAAAATAAATGTGATTCATTTTACATATATTAACTCCATAAAACCAATATTTTGGCATGTCATTATACATGTAACCATGAACATAGATGATGTAATAGAATAAGGTATTCAACTATGAATAAATGTGGAAAAAATCACCATATACATTAACAAATATTGAAAAAAATTATACATAATCTTTTAATTGATAAATTAATGCTTGAAAAATAGTGTTTGGATCAACCATAATCAGGGGAAGTAAATAAAATTATTTACAACAACATTACTTATAAGAAAATTTAACTAAGAAAACAAGATATTGTAAGAAAAATGTCCATTTTCCTACTCTAGTTTCTCATAATAATTGACCAACAATGATCTCAATACAATGATTGGCCTTATATAAATTTTTAACAATATCACCCACCTATCAGGTGGGTGAAAATATTTAATGCATGGGTCAAGATCAAGGGCCCATACTCAATGTGTAAATGGATCATCTGAGGTAACAAATGCCTTAAATAAGAAAAAAAAATCCTCATTAAATCATGGTAACAAAACAAAGGTCAAACTATTAAATGCCCAATGCACATGTCTTCAAGACAATAATGTCTCCTTTAAATGCACCTTTTTCCATTAAAAATTAGTAAAATAATGGTATTAAATTAAAATTTTATTCCAATTCACACAGGATAAAGGTATACCTTTCTCTTATTTATGGATTATTATTGTATTAAATATTGGATCCAACTTTATCTTCAACCCTTGAATACTCTTCTTGATAGTTAACCATGTTCAAACATTTCTTTGTCATTTTATAATTTTAGCTTGATTGATCTCTATGTGCATGCCATTGTCTCACTCAGCCCACTATTTGATATACTTTAGAACCTGTTTCCATAGTAAATTTTTACCATATGACAAGATATTTAATGATTACTTATATTTTATTGTTCTCACAATCCAATTTATTTATCTTGATGACCTAGATGGGTAAAATAGGCATCATATTCAATCTTAGATATTGTTCATGGAGGTCTACATATCAACCTTGGAAATTTTAGACCACATGCCCACTTCTCATCACGTGATAAATATAACATGTTGATAATATATTAGCATCCTTTTATGTGGTGATTTTTAGATAATTTTGAATATTGATTAGGGTTCATATTTACTTGAATTTTATTTCACTATGATGGAGCGAGATCTTGACATGTGGAAATATCTCCCTCACTTAGATCTTAGTAGGTTCTTAATCATTATTTAATGTATTAACTACCTCAAATCCCTGAAATTATCCCATGTGGCATCATATTAATAACTTAATTGATATTTATGTTTTTATACTATTCTTTTTTTTATCTTAGGTAGACAAAAGCAATATAATGGCACATGTCATCATCCCATTCACTTGAAGGGTATACAAATTTATCACTATTTCTTGATCATCATAACTACTTGGGAAAGTAGGATTATACCACATGGTAGAAGATCAGGGATCCATGTTATTTTGGAAATTAAACAATGATTAATAAACTGTAGCACTCTAAGTGAGTGGCATCTTGATACTTTTCAAGATCATGCTACACCATAGAGAAATCAAATTCAAGGAAATATAGACCCCGAGTAAAGCTACAAATTAGCAAAAAGTGTCCACATAAAAGGAACCTGATATATTATGGACATTATAACTTTATCTAGCAATGAGAAGTGGACACGTGGAGTGACCTTTGAAAGGTTGATATGTGTACATCCATGAATAAGATTAAATATTGAACCCAAATATCTTAGTTCAAATGCATTCAAACTTGAATCCAAATATCAGGCTTGATTGAATTCAAATGACAATGTCACAAAGATTAAGAGCACACACCCACACTTCAATCATTTATCTTGCATTAAATTTTTACATAAAGATGAAAATTATAATAATAATATTTTAATGAAATTTACTAAGTTGTCTTCTCCTCTCAACTTTATATGAAAAAACACACTAATTTTTTTATATTGATATCACATGGAGAAGAACACACATAAAAATACATAATGGAACTAACATAATTATCTCCACTCTCAGTTCATGACAATAGTCACTATGTTTATCTTTTAGATGGACACTTTCAAAAATAAACTCTCTTATTTATGCTTTCTCTTCTTAAAGAACTAAAAACTCTAAATTTATCTCCATTAAGGAGTCCTTTATGTTATTGATTTTATTAAAATTCTAAATTATAACATTATCTACATGTTTCATTTTATGTTTTTGATGGATAAATTACAACATTCATCCTACCTAACAAATTTAAAGTCTATGGTAAATTTTTTAGAGGGTGTGTGCTTTAGGAGATACATATTCAAAATATATAACAACATGGATAAGAAAATATTTTGGTTGCATCATTTATTATGTAGGTTTCTCCTTATACCACTTAAGGATGTATAGGAAAATATACTTGTGATATTATGAATAAATATTTTGAGTAACATGTTTTGCATCCTGTATGCACTATTTATATCAATCAGAAGCCTTGAATTCCTATGATATTGACTTAAAATTGAAATGGGTTATTTTGAATGTAATTTCATGTGCTTAAGATATTAATATAGTATGTTTATTCTTTGGTGATCTATATTATTAGTCTTTAGGTCCTAATTGTGATAAAACCTTACTAGATCAAATTCATATTACGAGAAAATAGAATTTTTTATTTATAAATATAAAATTATTGTCAAAATAATTCCCCTAGTTTTGTTGACTCAAATTTGATCATGCTCACAATATGAATTGAAATAAATTATATCTCTATCAAAGTTTTTAACCTATGTCGAATCTATGTCAAATGTAGTATGATAATAATGATATAAAAATTATTGTTATGTTGCATATGTATTTAATAGTGTTGGGTGGTAGAAATCCCTAGATCAATTATTAGCCTTTACTTTTTTGTATCTAATTAATAAAAAATAATAAAATTAATAACCCTCTCTATATTCTTAATATAATGTGAATGAATGATATACATTTCGACTATAACATTATTCTCGATAGAACCCATTTTTTTAGACCATTGATAAAGGAAGTATAAAGAATAAAGTTAAGGGAATATATTTATAAAAATGATTTGGTGTTTATACTAATATTAAATGTAATATTTTTTTAATCCCATCATCCCTCATCATCTCTAATAACTCCCTATCATCCCTAATCACTCCCTCATTGACCCTCACCATCCCTTATCATCCCTAATCACTCCCTCATTGACCCTCACCGTCCCTTATCATCCCTAATCACTCTACAATCCCTCAACATTGATAATCACTCTAATTGTCCCTAATAGTCCATAATCACTCCCTCCTTATCCTTAATTACCCCTAATCACTCCTTCATTGACCCTTAAAATATCTCATAATACTCCCTCACATCCTTAATCAATCCCTAGTTAATCTTCAACATACTTCATCAACCATAATCACTATCTCATCATCCCTCATCATAGCTAATCACTCCCCCCTTATCCCTCATAATTTTTAATCACTCCTTCTTGATATTTATTAGCCTTTACCATCCATTATCATCCCTAATCACTCCCTCATTATCCATAATAACTCCATCACTAACCCTCACCATCTCTCATCATCATTAATGCCTCAATCATTATCCATCATCATTCCTACTCACTGCCTCCTCATCCTTAATCACTCCCTCTAATACCTTGATGGTGGGTGTAGTGTATTCGCTCTTGTACTTGATTATATTATGTTCTGATTCTAAATTTTTCTCAATAGAATAAGGCCCAAGGAAACCTTTCATTCATTCATGTTATTTCACTCAAATAAGGATCTTAGAGATATCATTTGATATCTAGGGTGAAGCAGATTTATGATTGTATTAGATTAGGTTGGATATATATCAATATGGGTTGGGAAAACACTCTATAAAATTAGTGACTTCCTATCTATTTATCTATCAATTTTATCTACTATATACATACTCTCAATGACATATAGAGAAACTGAGAAATCAAATATAGGTTAGTATTGAAATTCTCAACTAGTATCTGTTCACCCATATTTATATAGATATAAAGTTGAATTCTCAAATCTAGGATTGGGATTAATAGTTGCACAAATCTCAATCTATATATGCAAGTAACATAATTTCATCCCACCCTTTATTTGATTTCCTACCTATTTATTATGTCTTAGGGATACAAATACACTCTCTCTCCATGGTCTAGGCATAGATCTTCATATAGATATTTTAATCCCATTAGAAAAATAGCTAATATATATGAGTTATTTATTTGTGTGAAATAGGATGAGTTAAATAAGATTTTGGGACCTATTCAAGTGAGTAAATTTTTTAATTGGAACATAATCTAATTAGGCACAAGATAGAATATATTGCACCCACCATCAAGCTATTGAGGGAGTGATTAAGGATGTGGAGGTGATGTTAGAGAACTCACAATCTTGATTAATCTTGTATTGCAAAAATAGAGTGCATTTTTCTTTTTGTTACATTTTTGTCTTGGTTTTGGTGTGTTTTATTAGAGGAGGTTGATTCTTTGATGTCCATGTTGGCCATTATACTTGTGGATTGTTGATGTTAATGGTTGAAACTCTAGATTTCAACATTCATTCATGTATAAGTATGTTTGTAATGGAGTTTTGGATGAAAAAATCCACCTTTTGTGTTGGTTTATGTTCTATTTGGTGAAATGTTGTGACTTGTTCCTTTTTTATTTGGATTGCATTGACTGATTCACTCTTGGTGAAACATTTTAATAAATTCCTATGATATTTGAGTCCTGTTTCCCAAATTTTAACTCTTGATTTTCCTTATGGACTTCTATTTTTTACATAATCCACAATGATATTTGGTAAAGGAAAACTCACATGGGTCTACAGATGCCTTTTTTATTACTTAATAGTGGTAATCAAATTGGTGAAACCTGCATATATCTTAGAATGTCCTTGTTTTATCTACTTTGGTGATTGTATTTGTTACTTCTATGGAGTCTCTCAATGACTTAAGTAACAAGTGATTGTCTATCTAAGAATAAACACCTGTATAAGTCTATGTTCAAAGATAAGTATTCAAGTAGTGATTGATCAAAGTTTAATTCTATTTTAAGCCTTATACTTACTAATTTGATTGATAAATTGGTATGTAATGAGGTAATCCAAGATTAGGTTGTGAGGAATCAACATGGTGTTAAACTATGTTGTTCAAATTTTGAAAGCCCACAGACATATTATATACATACATTTTTTTTCACAATGGTAAATTAGTTATATAAATCTTGATGGAGTCATGAGCAAGGCAAATGTTTTGATGTAGTGCTATGTACTATATAAAATTGACTAGGTCTTATGTTTATTAAAATAGGATCTTAGCACCCAGAATAAACTTAATAGGCCTACAATTTTTATAATACATAAAATCCCTATTTTGTATTCTACTTAGAATCATTTTTATTTTCTTTTATTATACTCTATGTTAAACTAGATTTGAGACACCTGTGGACTAGTAATCAATTTGGTCTTTCATATGTGTTGTGTGGGTTTACAAAACATATGTGATGATCTTAAATCATTGGGATAAGACAAAGTGATTTGAGGATAATTTAATTAAATTCCATTTCTCATCATTATAAGCAAATATACATTTCATTAGAGGGGCCAGTTAGAAAAATAGAGGAGAAGACTAGAATTGAATGACATTTTGATTATCTTCATCAAGGAGCTCTGCTAGACTACCATTACAAAGGCAAAGGTCAATTTATGAACTATATGTGTTTGTCTTTTTTTTTCCTCCATGTTGTGTATTTAATAAGCTAATAGTTGCATTAATTAAAATAAAATTCTATTTTACTAATGTAAGTATTCTAATTTTTGTTATGTGAACCTCAATTGTTTCATGAAATGCATGTGTGTTTGTTTATGTTATTGAACACCTAGAACCTGAGATTTAATTTTAGGCATAAAATGATATCCCCCTCCTCATATGTGAAATAGGAAGGATGAGGAGGTAGTGAGTAGGGATGATGAGGGATAATTAGAGAGTCATTAGGGATGATGAGGGTCAATGAGAAAGTGAATAGGGATGGTTAAGGATGATGAGAGATGGTGAGGGTAAATTACAGAGTGATTAGGGATGATGAGGGATGAGGATGGAGTGATTAAAGATTATGAGGGATGATGAAATAATGATTAGGGATAATAAGGGATGGTGAGGGTCAATGGCAGAGTGATTAGGGATAATGAGGGGGTGATTACAAATGATGAGGGATGGGGAGGGTCAATAAGGGGATGAAAAATAATGATTAAGGATAATGAAGGATGGTGAGGGTCAATGACGGAGTGATTAGGGATAATGAGGGATGGGGAGGCTCAATTAGGGAGTGATTAGGGATAATGATAGAAGAGTAGGGAGTGATTAAGGTGGATGAGGGATGATTAAGTAATGATTATGGATGATGAGAAATGGTGAGGGTCAATGAGGGAATGATTATTGATGATGAGGGAGTGATTAGGAATAATGTGAAATGAGGAGAGAGTGATTATGGATGATGAGGAAGTTATTAGGGATGATAGAGGGATGTTGAAAAAGTGAAATTAACACAAATTAGTTTTTTGATCTACATCAGTCATCAATGTGACCTATGTTACCCCAATCATACCACTTTGGCTTGAATTCAAAGTGAGTGGTTTGTAAACTTTAATTTTGACAAACCTAAGACTACTATAAATACTAGAAAATAATTTAAAAAGTACAAAAACCTAAAAAGTGACTATATGTTTACCCAAAATGGACATCAATTACAATATTTATACCCTAAAATCCCTAAGTTCAATACAAATAGCCTAAAAATGCCTAGGTGCTAACTATATTAGATTGTTAAAAAATATCTCCCACATTATAAGGCATGTTGCTATGATACCAATTCTATCACATGTAGATTGGACTAAATATCTTATATTTATTAAAATAAATGTCAATTATAAAATTATAAGGATTATAAAAGTAACAATATAAATGTAAACATATACTTAACATTTATTTTAGTAAACTAGACAACTTAACCCTTCCTATAGCTTCATTTTGCTTCATTTTCTCAATGTGTAAAGAAGACGCACACATTAAATAATAATTCATAACAATTTATTTCACATATCAAATAATGCTTGCATGCCCCCTCCATTTTAGTTTTTGCCTATGTCAAAATAATACATATGCTTTATGTACTCATAACATGCACACATTATGGCTAAGAAATCTAAGCCTAAATTTAAGTAATGCATATGTGTTATGTCAAGAATACGTATGTATTATGATCTTAAAACATGTGCATTAGGTTAAATTTATATAGAATGCTCCCCAACTCCATACACTTACCAAAATATTATGTAATAGTGTGGTGCCATAGTTATTATTGGTAATACTTATTTTTTATTATTCTCTTACTTTTTATGTTCATGTATTCTCAAAGAAAAAATAGAAACCATATGTATTTTAATTTTAATTTATTTATTTTAATTTTTTTTCAAAATTCACACTTAGAATTATACGACATTAATAACTATAAATTATAGGACATATTGGTTAATATATTGCTTCGATTTTAGATTAAGTTAATGTTGATTTGTACCCAAACTTGAAAAAGTTTGAAATTTTGATCACCTAAATCAATTTTATTATAATCAATAAATTTTGGTACGGTGAGTTTTAAAATGTGACATTTTACAAAAAATGTTCAACATTTAAGTGTGTCTTTTGAAAAAACATCCTAAGTGTTTGAAATATCAAAAGATTAAAATAATCTAGAAGTATTTTATGTCTTGTTAGGTTTTTCATACATGTATTATAGGTATCATAATGCTAATCCATATTAATAATCTCTCAATACCCAAAACCCCTATCTCTAGGTCTTAGGATTATGAACCTTACTCTCCACACTCATAGAATATGAAACCCTTCAAGTAGCATGTTAGATTTATGACAATTGAAATACATTACTCTAATTCCCAACATATTCTTTACACCACTGAATATCTTGACTCTTTACTGACACTTAAGAGGATCCACATCCCCTATTTTGCATCCCTACAAACTCTACACCATATATTAACAACTTGAACTTTATACCATTATATTGGTAGTTACCCATGTGTGTTGATGTTTTTACCCTCATTTTATAATCACCTTACTCACTCATTTTATTTCCACCTCACTCTCATTCTACCTTTTTACTCTCTATCTCTAAAACCCTAGCCATTACTTGGCCTCTTTTATCCCATTTTATCTTACTAATGATATATTTGACTATGTTATATCTACGTTTAGGAGGTTCTGGGGTTTTTTCATGATATATATTAGATATTTAAGGAACTCTATCATAATTTAAACTATATTAGAGTTCTCAATGATATTTTATCTTTATCTAGCACATTATTAGGTTTTCTAACTTTGTTTAACATGCCATGGTTTCCATAATTGCTTGGAATTTTGTAGGTCTTTTAGCATTACATGACACATAGAAGAATTATGATCCTCAAATAAAATACCATAAATTTATGAGTCATGATCAATGTGTCTTTTAATATTGATCGCTAAAAAAAAATGTGTCATAATTTTGATCAATATTTAGCATACAATACATTTTTTATATCTATAAAACATTGATAAGATCTATGAGATCTATGGATACACCTCAAATCTCCAATCCCTTTTATACATACTATCAAGATATGACCATTGCACAAGCACATCGAATGTTCAATTTTTGTATAAAATATATTTTTAACCTCCTTATTCTTGCTTCATAGATTTGTCTCACCAAAAATTATATGTCATAAACCCTAAATAATAATATTGACATGAATTATCAATTTAAATGGGTTATTTCCCAATCAAATTTCAATTTAAACATTTAAAAAATCATGGATATGGACCTGGGTCATATATATAATATAGAATTATAACATAAAATTAATGTATTAGACAAATATAATTAGTGTGAAAGTATTAATTCTAATGGCCTACCTCAACTTGCACCTTTCCAAACATTAATAAAATATCTTGAATTAGTGTTGACTATGTAAAAGTATAATGATAAGGAAATAATGGAAGTCAAGAATCCAAAATGGGATTATGTGATTGGTCTTTCACCAAAATAGATCAATAACATGCTTAAATTAATTGATCATGAGTCACATGTTGGTCTGACACAAAATTTAGCTCAATAATTATGGGAATCGAACACAACTTCTTACTCTAAGATGATCAACAAACATTGGCTACTGAAGACAAAGAGTTTATCATCAAGGTTACCAAAGGTCCTTTCAAGGTTTGAAATCCTTAATAAAATCAATGATACTATTACATTATTAGATAAAGTTTTTGGTAATGCCTATAGTAAATATTCTTGAGACATGGATGTAAATGTAAATTTTTATCATTCATGAAAATAATTTATACAATAATTTAGGTAAATTGATGATCGAATCTATTCACAAACAACTATCATAAGTCGCTACAACATTAAAAATCCATATGAATTCATATTTGTTTTACACATCTAAAATTTAGGGGATATATAGTGGATTAAATACAATTAGAGATATGGATTCAACTAGTATTTATGGTTTCTATCATCAAATCACATTGAAGTAAATTATTCTTTAATTATATAGAGTCAATTATGCCTTCCTAAAATATGTCAATCAAATGTTTGAATATAACCCATACAATGTTAGACTATCTATTGAAGCCTCTAATGAAATAGCAAATTTGGGGAGATCAGTTTATTTATTTTCAATATTATCATATATAAAAAAATGTGGATGTGAAATATCTTCCTAAAATATATGAATATATGTAGATCGAATGTTGTCACTAATGGAACTTATATTACAACTAATTCAAACTCATAAGTTATTGTCTAAAAAACAAAAGTTTGGTTACCAATGTTTATGCACCTGGGGACATCCATGGACACTAGAGGCTATGGGAACACTTATGTTATGTTCGGAGCTATTTTCCTTATCTGTCATGGATCATGAGTGGAGATTTTAATGTTGTCCTTAATCTTGAGGAGAAAAGGGGAGGATTAGCTCATTTAGACCCCTCATCTAAACTTTTTAAACACAATATAGAGAGGCTGCACCTATCAGATGTCAAACCCATCAATGGAATTTTTACCTGCAGCAACAGGAGAATAGGTAAGGATGTTATCTCTGAGCACTTAGACAGATTCTTAGTCTCTTATTTTTGGCTTTCTAGTGATTTTTCTATTGCTTCGAAAATTCTGGATTGGAGAGGGTCTGATCATTGGCCCATTAAGCTTACAACCAGTTCTATTGACAGGCCCAAGAAACCTCCCTTCAAGTTTCAGCTTATGTGGCTTAGGGACTCATCTCTGCATCTCCTGATGACCCACTGGTGGAAGCAAGGAGGGCCTAAATATGGTACAACTATGTTTTGCTTTGCTAAGAAGCTTCAGTTTGTTAAAAGAAAGCTCCAAGTTTGGAATAGGAACAATTTTGGCAACCTTAATGCTATGAATAAAAAAGCACAAGGAAAGTTGGATAGTATTACCAAACAGATTCTTGACTTTGGTTTTTTTGAGGACCTCCAGAAGGCAGAATTTGGAGCTTTGAGTGAGCTCAATGAGTGGGAACTTTGAGAAGAAATATTTTGGAAGTAGAAAGCCCAAATTGATTGGCTCCAAGAAGGTGACAGGAATAATGCATTCTTTCACAAGTCAGTCTAGACGTGGTGCAATAGGAACTATATAGCATCTCTTGTGTTATCAGACGGTACTCAGGCTGCTTCCTCTCTTGCCATTTCTGAGGAGGCCATTCGATATTTTTTTGAGCTTTTATCAGACGTTGCACCTACATCTGATCTGGATGAAAATTTGGTCTTGTCTTGCATACCTCCCATCATCATGCCTAACATGGATGAAGCGCTCTCAAAGCTGAGTGATAAGGAAGAAGTTGAGAAAATTGTGTTTTCTATGCACCGAGGTAAAGCACTGGGCCCAAATGGTTTCCCTATGGAATTCTTTCAAGAATTTTGGGATATTATCAGTTCAGATCTTGTGGAAGTGGTTCAAGAGTCTTAACACAGCAAAGAGATGCTCAGAGCGCTTAATGAAACCTTCCTGGTGTTGATCCCGAAGAAGGAGTAGGCAAATCTTTTGGATCAGTTTAGGCCCATTACACTCTTCAATATGGTTTACAAAATAATCACTAAGCTTATTGTAGAGAGGCTCAAAGTTTGGATCCCTAGTATCATTTCAGATGAGTAGGGAGGCTTTGTTGCTGGGAAGCAGATTTTAGATGGAGTGGTGATTACTTCGAAAGCAATCCACTCAATGAGCAAATCACAGGAGAGAGCTATGTTTATTAAGCTCAATTTGTCTAAAGCTTATGATAGGGTTGACTGGAGATTCCTCTGAAAGGTCCTTTTAGCCTTTGGGTTTAGCCAGGACTATGTCCGGTGGGTTCTTAGCTGTGTCACCATGCCTTTATACTCAGTTCTCATTAATGGGGCACCCTCAAGACTGTTCAAAGCCTCTAGAGGGCTTCGCCAGGGTGATTCAATCTCTCCATATTTATTTATTATCTTGGCTGAGGGGCTTGGATGTCTAATAAAATTTTGGGCATCTCAGAACCTGATTCACGGATGGCAGTGGGGGAATGGGATCACCAGTTTGACTCATCTCCAATTTGTGGATGATACTATCTTGACTGGGAAAGCCTGCATGAGTGAAGCTCAAGCTTTTTGAAATACTTTGGACACCTATTTATTGGATTTTGGACAAAAATTAAATGAGCACAAACCATCCATCTTTTTCTTTAATACTCCTGTCTCTATCCAGCGTAGAATTGTTGTCCTTAGATTTCAAATGTAGTCTCTTCCGGTGACTTATTTGGGGGTCCCCATAGTGGTCAAAAGGCAACCCAGGCTATTTTGGCAAAATATTCTGGATAATCTAAGGCAAAGAGTGAATCACTGGACCCACTAATGGCTTTCGACGGCTGGATGGGTGACTCTTTTGCAATCAATTATTCAAGCTCTGCCTATTTATCATAGTATAGTCCAGGCTACCCCAATGTTTTTTCTCTGCAAGTACGATGCCCGGTCTCAGCAATTTCTTTGGAGCGGTAATCTTTGGTAGTCTAAATGGAGTCTTGTGAATTGGCAGACTGTGTGTAGGCTTAAGAAGGAGGGGGGGCTCGGTCTTAGATCAACTATCCTTTCTAGCCAAGCTCTGGTAGTGAAGCTATATTGGTGGTTGTGTACCAACCAATCTCATCTATGGGCCCGGATCTTGGCATCGAAATATTTCCCAGGGGCCACTCCAGCGGAGATTCCTAGGCTTCCCTTGGAAGGATGTGGCTCGATGGTTTGGAACACCCTCAAAGTGGGGGCTTCTTTGGTGCAGTCCAAGCTTTTTTGGATCTACAATAGTGGTACAGAGATGTTATTTTGGGAGGATTATTGGAATGGTGCTCCGCCCCTTCTCTCCTCTCATCCCCACTTGCAGGCCTTGTGTGACACATTTCTCGCTGCTGGATGGGACACTGTTGAGCACTATAAAGAAGCTTTTAATCTGGGGTCTATTGTTGCTTATAAATGGAAGGATGTGTCTGACTCGCCACAGGGAGGGACTAAGGAAAATAAGCAGGAATTATCCCATCTCTTGGCTATCAGAGGTTGTAGCTCCTTGCGTGAGAGTGATATCCTGGCTTGGGGAGGTGACTCAACTAGTCAGTATTCTATTTCTTCTGGTTATCTAGCACTGATGAAGCAATGTTTTAGTGAAATTGATTTCTAATGGGGTAAGATAATTTGGAATTCGGCCTCTTGGCTGAAATGCAACTTCTTTGTTTGGACCCTTACTTATAATCGCTGCCTTACTTGGGATAATATCTACAAAAGAGGTTTCCAAGGACCATCAATTTGTATGTTCTACTGTGATAATGAGGAAAATGGTGAGCACCTCTTTTTCCATTGCTCCTTTGCCAAAAGATTGTGGCATTTGTGGTGGGAAGCTTGGGAGCATCCCTATTGGTACGTGGTCTCCTTGGTTGAATTTTGGCAGCGTCTGGAATGACCTCCTAGTAGGGCACCTATTTTGAAAAATGCGTGGTCTGTTGAACCTATTTTTATCCTTTAGAACCTCTGGATTGAGAGGAATAAAATAATTTTCCAAGGGCGCTCATTGAGTATAAGGGAGCTGTGGCTGAAGATCCTTATTGCACTCCAAGAGACTATACAGGTTAATTCAAGTAGGGGTGAGGACTTGGAGCTGACGGATGCTCGCGTGCTAAATTGGCTATCCCTTGTTACACCCTCCATTGGTGTCCTAGGCTAGCACACTCACCCCTTGATTTTGACCAAACTTAGGATGTGTCAAATCAGCCAGATAGGGAGATGGACTCTACCTCAGGAGGATAGGATGAAGGTTAATGTAGATGGCTCCTCCTGAGGAAATCTTGGCGATGCTGGGATTGGTGGCATTGGGAGGGAAAATTTTGGTACAATTATTTTTTTGTTCTCAGTTTATAAGGGCCATTATACTAATAAATATATGGAGGTGATGGCTATCCTAGAGGCCTTACAAATTTGCTGTCAATAGGGATGGCTTAGTATTATCTATGAGTCAGACTCGCAAGTTATTGTTAACTTGCTGAGGAATTGTAATTTTGATGATGTGAATTGGCAGCTGGCTACGATTATCAAGCAGATTCATCAGATTAGTCTGGCTTTCGAGTCTATTTCCTTCAGGCATATTCCCTGTGAGTGGAATGGTGTAGCTGATTGTCTTGCTAAGTGGGCCATAGAGCATGGGCCGAATTGGTTGATTCATGATCAGGATAGGCTTCCTGGTAGGTTAATCCCCATCATGTCTCAACTTCTGGAATAGGTTATGATGCTGTAATCTTCCCGGTTTCGAGCTTATTTGAATAAATTTTTACCCCTTTTAGTTGCTAAAAACAAAAGTTTGGAATATATTTTATAATTTATATAGGGATATAAACATGTTATTCATTATACAAAGCAAAGGCTATTAATGGTGAAATGAATCAAGTCATTCGCTAGTAATTTAAAAGTAGGAATTTATTTTATGTCATAAGTATGATTGAAAATTATCTCATATTTACATACCAACACGTCTCCCATTTTGGAGACTTTTGGATGGACTATGTTGATGACAAAGAAGTCATAATTTGGGACTATTCTCGCTTCAGCTTAGATAAATTCATCAAGTTCAAGATAATAAATATTTTAGATAAATTTGAAAATAATTAAGATGTTGTATATCCTATCTATGAATAATATTATGATATTTAATCTTACATGAATTTATTGGAATACATTATAATCTATATCCTTGAAGAATAAAACTCAAGTAGTGTTGGACAAAACACCCATATATGGATTAAGAGAAAAGCAATTAATGTGGATAAATTAGTATTCCCTCCACCAATTAAAGAGAATTATTTGGGTAGTTTTGATAAAAAATAATCAGTGGCAAGTACCTCTTTATACGAGAAGCTAGTGAGGGCATAATTTATACACATAAAACAAAAAAGGTGATATGACTCCTAAAACTAGCCATGTTCAAAAGTTGCCTAAACTAAACATCAAGAGGAAAAGTGAAGGATCTTTAAATACTTTTATTAATGTTTCATCATTATATAATCCACTTTTGGATGTGGATCATTCTCAAATTTTAGTTATGTATTCTACTCAACAATTCTTTATTTTAGATACTTTTATGTTATAAATCTTGTATCTAATTCTCCCAAAGTTGATATTCTATTATCTTTTTAGTGAGTTTACCTCATATTTAAACTGATAAATTTACATTTGAGTCATTAAAATTAGATAAATGTAGTTCTATACACATAATACCTCAATTATTTTCAAATCCATCAGATCCTTCTGACACTTGAACTCGAATAGAATAGGTAGATATTCAACATCAGCAAAGTACAAAAATTCCATATTGGCTGAATGAGGTAGTAAGAAAGAGAAATAAAATACCAACACTTCAAAAATTTATTTTGTTTAATTTACTAATCATACACCTCATCTGATAAACAAACTAAAAATTGTTTCTATGATAGTAACAAACAATTAGGGAGAAAGATATGTTAAGTTCACATTTCCTCATCCAAATAAGGACAACTATAATGTAAGTGCTACAGATCATCAAATATCAAAATTAATTCTTGGTAAATCTACATGGGAAGGAGTTAAAGAGGATGATAATTCAATAATATTTATTGTATTTAAAAATATCTATCAAGATAAATAAAAAAACTAAGGAGCATCTAAAGGAAAAAATTAAACAACTTGCATTAGTTATACATTAGCTAGTAAAACTAATTCAAGCTTATTATTATGGAATTAATCCTACGATGTTAGATGAATAAAAAATAAATGTGTTTGATATATTGGACACATGGGGATAAAAATTAAGGAACGGTCTTAAAATATCTTCACCAATAAACTAAAACTATAAGCAAAGCCATGACTATTTACAGTGAAATAAATTTGAATATCACATTTCTAAGGAAGTTTAAGATGAATATGAAATTAAAGATGGAAATAAATGATACCATAAATTTATTCCTTATCTAACTTTGATCAATATTATCTTAAGTTCCATAATGATCTATAAACAAGGAAGATATTAGATATGTCACATAATTCCTATGTGTTGCTAAATTTTGAATCCACATTATTAAAAAATGTGTGAATAAATTCATGAAATCTCAATCAATATTAATTGATGAAATAAGTAATATAAATGAAATTATTGATAATATTCTTTATTCACTAATATATGATAATACAATAGTTCTCCTAGAGAGAATAATTGTAAAAAAATTCAAACAATTGGTGAAAAACAAAATCACTCCCAAATCAACATTCAAGTATGAGACAATCTAAAAGTTCATAAAATATCAAAATACTCTTGATAATTTGATAAAATTATGAATAAATTCCAATGGGATTCATAAAATTATTGAACTTCATTGTGATGTAGAAATTATTTTTATACATTCAAAAGGTCTTGATAAAGATTAAGTCAAAGAAACTATGCATAATTATGATGAATACATGAAATAGATGAAACAAAGAAGTAGGAGGAAGTTCAAATTATGTTTTTTGATAAAAATGATCTTATCCAAATCTCAAAATTTTAATTTTTAAATATATTTCTCACAATTTTCACATTATGCATTTTTTTAAATGCCTTTCCCACCTCATTCCATGATAAAGGTTATCCTTGTTAAAATTACAAGTCTTGGATAATTCTATCAAGTTTATATGTTTGGTTATCCATATTTATGATTTTCTCCCTCTGTTCATTTCCATCCATTTTTCCCCTCCTTTTTCACCATTCCTTACATTCTCATTTCTCACCACCTTTTTTACATTCAGCTTAAAAGTACAAACCATATATTAAAAAAAACATTTTTTAAATATAAATGAGTTTATTTTCCCCATCATCCTTGTTTGTAATAAAGGTATCTTTGTATTCTAATATGAGAGGTAATTTATTCCCATGGTATTGATTGAAAACTCATTAATCTCTCCATAAAAAAATATTTAGTCAATAAAGCATCACTCAAACACTCAACTAAGGGTGCTTGGAGTAATCTCAACTGATCTCACCCAATACTTTTATAAAGTTCCAGCACGTACTAAGGGTAAAAATGAGGTTTTTGAGCCAAATAGAAGCAAACTAAAGTTTTTTTCATAGATCCAAATAAAAATGAATACATATGAGATATTTTTACATGAAAATACAATGATCCAAACTATCATATAATTTCATAGGACTCTTATAAAAATATGGAAAATCCTAGACAAATCTAACTACTATAGGTATCCAATAAAAATTGCATTCATCCCATTAGGTTTCACTTGTTTGCTAGTTTGAGTCAACATAGAGGCCCTACAAATATTTTTTGATGAATGCACATTATCATATACCAAAAATATTAATGAAAAAAATAAGTACCTTATATTCTATGTTAGATATAGAATTATTAAATTAAAATAAATTAGTAATACATTGTTGTTACAGCCATTTTTTCATAATTTAGACACATATTATATAATGTGACTAGACTCACCATTTTGGATTATTTAGACTACCAAATATAAAGTAAACTAAAATATATTTGTGAGCACAATCCATTTCTTAGACAAAATAAACACTAGGTTTCCTTATAATTTATTAGGATTTTAGGTTCATGTATATACATATCATTTTAAAATATTATTTTTTTCAACTCAGGCATTATTTCTCTCTTTGGGTTTCAATTTAATGCATTAGGGCTTTGAAATTTAGTTTATAATTTATAATTTTTTATTTATCCATATTATTTTTATAATTACTACATAATGGTAATGTAATATACAATTAGTGTGCATGGTAGATTTGATAATGTATATAAATAACAATTAACTTAATATCTTTATAGGAATCTATATTTTCATGATTTGTTTTTACATGTAAGTAGAGATGAAATAAAAAATAATGTTAGTGTTGTCACATCTGAGGAATAAGAAGACCCCTTCATAAATACTAATATAAATTTTGTACGTATGATCTCTACTATAAATCTTTAGACTACTATTTATGTAATTCATGTCTCTACACCTAGGGTTACATGTGATTCCAACCCATAGTGTGGAGGTGAAACAAGGTTTTCTTCAAACTATTATGTCTCTCCCTATATAACATACTTCATTCTTATAGCTTTGTTATTCATTTAGTACCATCTACTTGTACATAGTTTGTTATGCCTAATTCTCAAATCCTTATACAAATGGTTTTTAATCTTTAAAATAAGATTTTTAAAATTAGAATAAGGTTATTTTATAGTGGGCCATGCCACTAGTTGTTATTCATTATTACATAATCCATTGGCTTCCAAGATATTATTATATCCACTATCTGTTAGATATGTTTCACCTAAGCTTACATTATATGATGGTAAGGGTGATCGAAGAC
>JARHVA010002313.1:107500-117500 GCA_037957365.1 Torreya grandis
GTATGATTATTAGATTGAAGATATATTCACAAAGCCACTTTTCAAATCAAATTTCATAAGATTGCCTGAGTTGCTCTAAATTTTTGGTAACATCATCAAGAGAAATGTTACTTGACTTCTAGTTGTTTTGAAATTTTGGCTTGTCAATTCCACATTATTTTATCCCTCCAAGATGTGTTTTGAAACAAAATTTAGAATGTATTAGTTACACAATTAGCAGATAATGTTGATTATTTAATAATAAAAAATAGATTTTTAGTGAAAAGTATGTAAGAGATTTTTTATGAATATTTCAGATCTCTGTGAACCACTATTTATTCTTTATTTCTCCCTTTTGGCTGATAATTTACAAAGTGGGATATAAAACATTGATTATAAATCTCTTATACAATATTAATAAAAAAATGAAAATATAATCTCCCTTATACTTTTAATACTTAAAATGTGCCAATTTCATCATAAATAAAATGTTATCCACCTAACCAAAATTTAGTAACCATCGATTGAATAAAACAACCCCATTGACTAGTAGATGATATGAAATTATTTTGGATAAAAATAAGATCACCTCACATCTTTAGCTTGAAAATTATAGTTTAGAAGAGAATTGCTATGAGAAAAGTGACATTAATGGATTTTGATCATCTAGTCATTGATCTTTCTCTCCTTCCTCCACATTTAAAGAGAATGAAGATAGAGTTTTAAAATACATGAGTTAAATAAGGTGAGAGGGGATTACCAAGATTTGGGAATCTTCCATATAATAAACCATGGAATGAACACACATTTCATTCATAAGATTGATAGTTTGCCTGAGATCTGTTCTCCCTTCCATATAAGGACAAATAAATATCCATCTTTATGAAGTTTAATATGGGTAATTTTCCACCCAAAGTAGTAATCTATGCAAAATATTTATTGTCTGAGAGCTTGATTTTCCATGGTTATAATGATCTAACCAATTTGGTTGACTAGATTAATTCAAAATACTGGCCTCAAGGAAACAACAGTTTCTAGAATACTATTTTATTCATTTTTCAAATTTTTGTCACAAGAATGATTTGTAAATATATTTACTTGATATTTATAGTGTTTTCATAGTATATATAATTATATATTACATTTTTAGTGATTTATTGTTGTAATGATAATATATAGGGAGATAGTGCATGAATACAACTCTCACATGACAAAGTTAGCGCACACAATCTTGAAATTTATTATACTCAGTCCAAGGTTGGAAATATCCAATAACTACAAGTTAAATCCTTTTATTACATATCTATGTTAAAATATTATTATTTACTACCTACATCCCTCACTTTACTCAATGCTGCAACCACCAATAGACTTTAATACGACAAATTTGAATTTTGAAATTTGGGTGTCATTTAGAGTTTGGGAGGAAATACAGTGGTAGGTGTGGTGATCTATTAGATAAATTTATAAGAATACAAATAGAATAAAATGAAAAATAGAAAGTAGAGATCAAAGAAAAAATTCATGTAGTAATAGTCTGTAATAAGAGAATGTGCTTCAAAAGTATATTAGATATATCAATAGTATGAATATTAAACTAGTAGTAGAAGGAAATTATAGATGAAACTATAGTTAGGAGTGAGAAGTAGGTGAATAGGTATATAATAGAGAAACCAATAGGATATATTCTACAATGCATCAATAGTCAAGGAGAATAGAAAAAGAAGAACTAGGTAAAGTAAGTGAATGTTTGCTGACAACAGTCAAAAGAAAACAAGGATAAATTATCAGTTTGTTTTAATCTTTGTGAGTTTTTTATATATCTATAGCTATAAGTAATAAGTTTGTAATAGTTTTTTTTAACATCAATATATATATATATATATATATATATATATATATATATATATATATATATATATATATATATATATATATATATATATATATATATATATATATATATATATATATATATATATTTGTGTGTGTGTGTGTGTGTGTTTGTGTGTGTGTGTGTGTGTGTGTGTGTGTGTGTGTGTGTGTGTGTGTGTGTGTGTGTGTGTGTGTGTGAGTGTGTGTGATTTTCAGCCATACTCTACCCTCTCCCGTTTCAATTTTTTGTGTTACTTGATTACTATCCACTTGGGCTAGCACATATTTTATTTATTATTTTCTCCCTACAACAACCATCAAACCTCTAGTTTTTCCAAAAACTAGTATTAGAGCCCATACGTAGTGATCCCATTTAGACATGGTAACATGTAACTCAGATTCATGGTAACAACCCCCTATGTTTTATGGAAATGACTCTAATGTGTGAAGCATCAAAATGAATACTATATTCAACTCTCATGAGTTATGGGAGTTGGTCGAAGGTGGATATAATGAGGTTGCAGACCTAGAAGCCTTGAATGCATTAACCCAAGCACAAAGGAATGTGTTGAAGGAGAACAGGACAAAGGACTCAGCGACATACAAATGCCATTAGTTGATTTAATCTTTCCAAGGATAGCAATAGTTGTCCATTCTAAACAAGGATGGAACATTTTGTAAAATGCCCATCAAAGGAGTGACAAGGTGAATCCTATCAAGTTTCATCTCTTAAAAAGGGACTTTCAGACCCCAAAAATGAAGGAGAATGAGTCTATCAATGACTTATTTCCAATGATAATAAAGATTTTCAATCAAATGAAGACATGTGGTGATACTGTTGAAGATCATAATATCATAGAGAAGGTGTTGAGGATACTTCTAGTTATATTTAACCCTATAGTGGTTGAAACAGAGGAGTCAAGATTTGAGGCAAATGATAATGGATGAACTAATGGAATCCTTATAAACACATGAATAATAGTTGAATAGGTTAGCCACCTCTTCATGTGAGAAATCATTGAAGAATAATTTGAATATGAAAGGAATTAGGAGAGGATCAAACAATAGAAGAAGAGGAATAACTTGCAACGATCAAGAAGTTAGAAGTCATAGCCATCAAGAGTCACATCGAAGAGGAAGAAGAAGGAGAAATAACAGCTTTAGAGGTGGATCTACATAAAGGTATGATAAATCTAGCATCTAATACTATTATTAAAGGAGGTATGGACACTATTCTAGTGAGTGTAGAAAGGAATATGACATGAATAATTAGAACTCAAAATTTTCCCAAATTGAAGAGGCTAAACCAAATAGAAATGAGAAAGGTGGAAGCTTGTTTTTAACATGCAATATTGCTAAGCAAAGTGGCAAAGAGACATGGTATTGGATAGTGGTTATAGAAACCACATGAGTTGGAACAAAGAGATGTTCAACCACATAGATGACTTGATCAAATCAAACGAGAAGATGGGAAACAATGAGAAGGTTCCGATCATAGGCAAAGGAAACATTTATATTTACACCAAATAAGTTAACAAATGGTAGATTCAATATGTTTACTATGTGCACAATATTAAGCACATCCTAATCAGCATTGGACAGCTTGTCCAAAATTTATACAAGTTCATATTTGATAATGGATAATGCATCACATTTGACAAGAGTGGCTACAATGGGACAATTTTATCAGTCAAAATGATAAGTAATTAGACGTTTCTATTGAGAATGCAAAGTGACCTCACAATAATGTTTAAAATAGTGATAGTAGATGAGTCTACTCTTTAGCATCTTAGGTATAGGCATTTGAGCTTTAGAGGGTTGAACTTTACTCATAAGAAACACATGGTGAAATGGTTTCCCCTTATAGAACAACCAAACAAGGTGTGTGAAGGATGCAAAGGGTTTTATCTTGGAATCTCTTAGATATTTGAGGAACTCTTTCATAATTTCAACTATGTTAGAGTTCTCAATGATTTTTCATCTTTATTTATCTCATAATTAGGTTTTATAAAAAAATTTAACATGCCATGGTTTAAATCATTACTTGGTATTTTTCAGGTTTTTTTGCATTACATGATACATAGAAGAATTATGATCCTCATATAACATACCATAAATTTATGAGTCATGGTCAATATGTCATTTATATATTGATTACTACAAAACATGTGTTAGAATTTTGATCAATATTCAACATACAATAAATTTTTGATCTCTATATAAAATTGATTAGATCTCTGAGACCTATTAGACACACCTTGAATATCCAATCCCTTCTAGACATACTATCAATTTCTTATCATTACACAAGCACATCCAATGTTCAACCCTTGTATAAAATATATTTTTAACCTCTTTCTTGATAGATATATTTGTCTCATAAAAATTTCTATGTCATAAACCCCAAATAGTAATACTAACATGAATTATCAATTTAAATGGGTTATTTCCCATTCAAATTTGTATTTAAACATTTAGAAAATCACATATATAGAATTGGGTCATATATATACTATAGAATTATAACATATAATTAATATATTAAAAAAATATAATTGGGGTGAAAGTATTCATTGGAATGGCCTACTCAACCTACATCTTTCCAAACATAAATAAAATACCCTGAATTATTGCTAAATATGTAAAAGTATAATGATAAGGAAATAAGGGAAGTCAGGAATCCAAAATGGGATTATGTGATTGGTCTTTCAATAGAATACATTAGTGACATGCTTAAATTAACTGACCATGAGTCACATGTTGGTTTGACACAAAATTTAGCTAATTAATTTATGGGAATCAAACACAACTTCTTACTCTAAGATGATCATCAAACATTGGCTAGTGAAGACAACGAGTTTAGCATCAAGGTTACCAAAGGTCCTCTTAAGGTTTGAAATCATTAATGAAATCAATCATACTATTACATTATTAAATAAATTTGTTGGTAATATTTATGCCAAATATTTTTGAGACATGGATGTAAATGTAAATTTTTATCATTGATGAAAATAATTGATACAATAATTTGGGTGAAGTGATGATCAAATCTATTCATAAAAAACTATCAGAAGTCACTACAACATTGAAAATCATTATGAATTCATATTTATTTTACACATTTAAAATTAAGAGGATATATAGTGGATTAAATACAGTGGGAGATATGGCTTCAACTGGTATTTATGGTTACTATCCTCAACTCATTTTGAAGTAAATTATTCATTACTTATATAGAGTCAATTATTCCTTCCTAAAATATGTCATTAAAATGTTTGAATCTAACCCATAAAATGTTAGACTATCTATTGAAGCCTCTACTAAAATAGCAATTTGGGAGATCAATTTATATATTTTCAATCATATCATATCTGAGAATGTGTGGATGTGAAATATATTCTTATAAGATATGACTATACATAAATGTAAATTTGTCACTAAAGGAAATTGTATTACAACTAATTAAAACTCATAAGTTATTGTCTAGAAAGAAAAGTTTTGAATACATTTTATAATGTATATAGGGATAGACACATGTTATTCAATATACAAAGTAAAGGCTATTGATGATGAAAAAAATCAAGTCACTCTTTGGTCATTTCAAAATAGGCATTGATTTGATGTCATAGGCATGATTGAAAATTGTCTCATATTTACATATCAACATGTCTCCCATTTTGGAGACTTTTGGATGGACTATGTTGATGACAAAGAAGTCATAATTTGGGACTATTATGACTTCATCTTAGATTAGTTCATCAAGTTCAAGATAAAAAATATTGTAGATAAATTTGAAAATAATTAAGATGTTTTATATCGTATCTATCAATAATAATATTATATTTAATATTACATGAATTTATTGGAACAAATTAGAATCTACATCGTTGGAGAATAGAACTCAATCAATTTTTGACAAAACACCCATATATGGCTTAAGAGAAATGGAATTAATGTGGATAAATTAGTATTCCCTCCACCAATTAAAGATACTTATTTGGGTAGTTTTTATCAACAACAAACAGTGGCAAGTCCCTCTTTATAGGAAAATTTAGTGAGGGAATAATTGCAACACATAAAATAAAAAAGGTGATATGACTCCTAAAACTAGCCAAGTTCAAAAGTTGCCTAAACTCAACATCAAGAGGGTAAGTGAAATATATTTAGATACTTTTGTTATTTTTTAACCCTTATATAATCCCCTTTTATATGTTTCTCATTATCAAAGTTTAGTCATGGATTCTACTCAACAATTCTTTGTTTTAGATACTTATATATTATAAATCTTTTATTTAATCCTCCCAAAGTTGATATTCCATTGTATTTTTAGTGAATTTACCTCATCCTTCAAATTATAAGGTTACATTTGAGTCATTAAATTTAGTTCAATGTGGTTTTATACACATAATACCTCAATTATTTTCAAATCCATCAGATCCTTTTAACCCTTGGACTCAAATAGAATAGGAACATGTTCAACATCCACCAAGTAAAAAAATTCCAAATTGGCTAAATGAGGTAGTAAGAAAGAGAAATAAAATAGTAACACTTAATAAATTAATTTTTCTTAATTTACTAATCATGCACCTCATGTGATAAACAAACCAAAAATAGTTTCTATGATAATAATAGATGATCAGGGATAAAGTAATGTTAAATTCACATTTCCTTATCTACATAAGGACAAGTAGATTGTCAATGCTACAAATAATCAAATAACAAAAGTAATTCTTGGTAAATATACATGGGAAGGAGTTAAATAGGATGATAATTAAACAATAGGTATTCTATTTTAAAATATGGATCAAGATAAAAAAACTAAGGAACATCTAAAATAAAAAAATGAACTCACATGAGTTATGCATAAGGTAGTAAAACTAATTCAAGCTTATAATTATGGCATTGATCTTAAGATGTTATATGAATAAACATTAAATATGGTTGAATATATTGGACACATAGGGAGACAAATTAAGGAATGGTCTTAAAATGTCTTCACCAATGAATCGAAACTATAAGCAAGGCCATGACTATTTACATTCAAATAAATTTAAATATTACGTTTCAAAGGAAGTTTAGGATGAATATGAAATTGAAAAGGGAAAATGGAAATAAATGATACCATAGATTTATGCCTTAATGAACACTGATCAACATTATCTTAAGTTATATAAGGAGTTATAAATAAGGAAGTTATTATATATCTCACATAATTCCTATGTGTTTTCTAAATTTTGAATCCACTTTATTAAACAATGTGTGAATAAATTCATGAAATCTCAATCTATGTTAATTGATGCAATAAGTAATATACATGAAATAATTGATAATCTTCTTTATTCACTAATATATGCTAATAAAATAGTTCTCCTAGAGAGAATAATTGTATATAAATTCAAATAATTGGTGAAAAAAAAAATCACTCCCAAATCAACATTCCAGTATGAGACAATCTAAAAGTTCATAAAATATCAAAATACTCTTGATAATTTGATAAAATTTGTAATAAAATCCAATGGGCTTCATAAAATTATTGAACTTCATTGTGATGTAAAAAATATTTTTATACATTCAAAAGGTCTTGATAATTATTAAGTTAAAGAAACTATACATAATTATGATGAATACAAGAAATAGATGAAACAAGGAAGTAGGAGGAAGTTCATATTATGTTTTTTGATGAAAATGCTCTTATCCAAATCTAAATTTTAATTTGTCAATATACTTCTCATAATTTTCACATTATGTATTTTTTTAAATATGTCTTTCCCACCTCATTCCATGATAAAGGTTATCCTTGTTAAAATTTCATGTCTTGGATCATTATATCAAGTTTATATGTTTGTTTATCCATATTTATGATTTTCTCCATCTGTTCATTTTCATCCATTTTTCCCCTCCTTTTCCACCATTCCTTACATTCTCATTTTTCACCACCTTTTTTACTTTCAGCTTAAAAGTACAAACCATATATAAAGAAAACATTTTTTAATATACATAAGTTTATTTTCCCTATCATCCTAGTTTACAATAAAGTTATATTTGTCTTATAATAGGATAGGTACTTTGTTCCCATGTTTTTGATAAAAAAAATCATTAATCTCTCCCTAAAAAAATATTTAGCCAATAAAGCATCACTCAGACACTCAACTAGGGGTGATTGGAGTAATCTCAACTGATCTTACCCAATACATTTTAAAAGGTCCAATGTGTACCAAGGGTAAAAATGAGGTTTTTGAGCCAAATAGAAGGAAAACAAACTTTTTTTTATAGATCCAAATAAATATGAATACACATGAGATATATTTACATGAAAATACACTGATCCAAACTATCATAGATTTTTGTAGGACTCTTATAAAAATATTTCAAATCCTAGAAGAATCTAACTACCATAAGTATCCAATAAAAATGACACTCATCCCATTCGGTTTCACTTGTTTGGTAATTTGAGTCAACATAGATCCCCTACAAATATTTTTTGATGAATGTACATTATCATATATCAAAAATAATCATGAACAAGATAAGTACCTTATATTCTATTTCATATCCAAATTTATTAAATTAAAATAAATCAATAATACATTATTGTTATAGTCATTTTTTCCTAATTTAAACACATATTATACAATGTGACTAGACTCACCATTTTGGCTTATTTAGACTACTAAATATAAGGTCAACTAAAATATTTTGGTGAGCACAATCCTTGTCTTGAGTAAAATAAATAGTAGGTTTCCTTCTAATTTATTAGGATTTTGGTTTCATGTATATACATATCATTTTCAAATTTTATTTTTGATATCAACTCATAGGTTTTATTTTTGTCTTAGGGTTTCAATCCTTAAAACCCTAGAATGAGGGTTTGAACTTAATGCATTAAGTGTTTGAAATATAATTTATAATTTTTATTTATCCATATTATTTTAATAATTAATATGTAATTATAATTTAGGATATAATTAGTGTGCATGGTAGATTCGATGATGTATATAAATAATAATTAACTCAATATCTTCATAGGAATCTAGATTTTCATGATGTGTTTTTACATGTAAGTAGAGATGAAATGAAAAGTAATGTTAATGTTGTCACATCTGAGGAATAGGAAGACCCCTTCATAAATACTAATATAAAAATTTTAGTATGATCTCTACTATAACTATTTAGAGTACTATTTCTATAATTCATCTCTTTATGCCTAGGGTTACATGTGATTCCAACCCATGGTGTGGAGGTGAAACAAGATTTTCTTAAACTTATCATCTCTCTCCCTATATAACATACTTCATACTTTTAGTTTTTTTATGCATTTAGTACCAACCACTTATACATAATTTTTTATGCCTAATGCCCATATCCTTATGCAAATGATGTTTAATCTTTAGAGTAAGATATTTAAAATTATAATAAGGTGATTCTAAAGTGGACCATGTCACTGGTTGTTATTCATTATCACATAATCCATTAGATTCCAATATATTATTATATCTTCTATATATGATATATGTGTCACTTAATCTTACATTATATGATGTTAAGGGTAATCCAAAACATCACCTTCAAATTTTTCATGTATCATGTTTAGAATATGTATGCAATTAAAAGTAATTGAATGAGTACTTTTGATAGATTCTAAATCAATATTCTTTGTCGTAGTTACATTACCTATATTTTTAATCTATACATGTCTTTAATATTTTATAAAATCATTTTTTAGCACCATTATCAATCATCAACAATGAGAAATCATGTGCTTTGACTATAAAAAACTAAGAAACGAACTAATGAGACTACTACCGAATATGTGCCCCATTAAAATAATGTGCTCTTAAAAATAACAAATCCAATGGTTCATAATGTTTAAAAATATATATTTAATCAACTATTGTTTTCCCAATACACAAGTCCATTATTTTTAAATACTTTCAAACTTTTAGTGACTTATGCCATACAGTCAAGGACCGCAAAGTCAAGCTCCTTATTATAAAGAAACTAAAGTATGGGTCTAACTCTCTATCCACTTCTAATACAAATTATTATAAAAAATCAATTTTTGAATAAAAAGTGAATGATGCAGAAATCACAATTAGTTTAGTTCAACACCTTACTACTTGAATTATCTTATTGGTTCCTCAAAGGA
>JARHVA010002313.1:122500-170000 GCA_037957365.1 Torreya grandis
ATATAAATGCAAGCTCAAAACTATTTTAATTTTTATATGTTTGCAATTATGAGTAGATAGAAATATATTATAGTGCAAGAAATAACTCAGCAAGTGATATCACTTTATTGTTTTATTTTTTATTTAAACAGTTACATCATCAATTAAAAGAGGGAAACCTACCCACAAAACTTATAAGCCCCTTTAAGGAATATTAGTACTAGATTTCAACCTATAAGTAATGTTTGGATAACTTGATTTTTTTTCCTAGTAAATTGTACAAAAAATGTTTTTCTTAAAACATGTTATTTTATCACACTAGAACATTAAAAAAATATTATTTTCCTGTTATCTTAAAATATTTTATATATCCATGTTTTCACCTTAATTTAATTATACATGATCACTCTTTGAGTAAGACAAATACTCCAAAGACAAAAGATAAAGAAATGATAAGATAGATATTATACAAATAAATGCATATCTTAGCTCAAATATTTTTAAATTGAAGCTATAACCATTTCCTTTGTCATTTGATATCATTGTCATATATCCAAATACATATCATTCCTTTATCTATAGGTATAAGCTAAAATAAGATCCCAAAAACACACTCAATAAAGTACAATTAATTGATTTTGGTAGAATGTGAAAATTACAAAATTTCATCCATAAACAATAAATCTACAGTGTAGATTTCAAAAAGAGTGTAATATCCCCCAAATTTTAAAAAATGTCATCCATAAACACTAACATTACAATGTAGACTGTAGAAAGAGTGTAATATATCCTAAATTTTTGGATACAAAGTCCTTCAGAAGATCATTATATATTTATAAAATGAGGAAGATAATGAAAAGATATTTTATTTAGTACACAATTTGGTACAAATATTTTTATAAATTATAATGAAAAAAGCAATCGTCAAAGAGAGTGAGTTTTTAGAAGGCCTAAATATCTATTTTTCTAGAGAAAAAGTTTCCTTGGAATCATGTCAAAAGATTAACAAAAATTTATAAAATAAAAATAAATTTATAAAATAAAAATAAATTTATAAAATAGAGGGTTTTTTATTTACATATTGATTTACCTTTAAAAAAAATAAGTCACACTATGACATTACAAATCGTTTTTTACAAATATTAATTTAAATTTTTTAATGTTTATTTTTATATATATATAATATTTGAATAAATTAAAAATTTAAATTAATTTTTTATATAAATGTATTCAATAACAAATGCTAATATTATTATTTGTTATACTAAAAGAAGGGTTTATTAGAACTTTTATCCCTAAATTAAATAATGTTTTAAGAATATATATATATATATATATATATATATATATATATATATATATATATATATATACATACATACATATATATATATACATACATATACATACACATACATATACATACACATACATATACATATACATATATACATATGTCTATATATACATATATATATATATATATATATATACATATAGATATACATATATACATATATATATGTGTATATATATATATATATATGTATGTATATATATATATATGTGTGTGTGTGTGTGTGTGTATATATACATATATGTATATATATATATATATATATATATATATATATATATATATATATATATATATATACATATGTATATATATATATATATATATATATATATATATATATATATATATACATATGTATATATATATATGTGTGTGTGTGTGTGTGTATATATATACACATATATATACATATACATATATATATATTATATATATATATATACACACACACACATATATATATATACATATATATATATGTATATGTATATATATATGTATATGTATATATATATATATATATATATATATATATATATATATATATATATATATATATATATATATATATATATATATATATATATATATACACACACCCACACACATATACATATATAGATATATAACATACATACATACATACATATACCTATACATATACATCATTACTGCAAAAAAAATGTAGAGATTTACATTAAATTTTAAATTTTAACTGTGAAAGTGGGATAGTAAATTTGTAGTAAAAGTTTCTTTATATACACAAAAATATGAAAAACATTACATATAAAATCACCAAAACATTACATTAAAATTTTGGTGCTGAAAGTGGGCTAGTTAACTTATACTAAAAAACTTTCAGTATATACACAAAAATATGTAAAACATTAGACATAAAATATTCAAATATTTACATTATAATTTTGTCCATGAGAGTGGGTTTGTCAACTTATACTAAAAATAGCCATCTTGTCCCCACCCTCCCCAAGAAAGGAACATAGGCATTGACTTCATATTGATCTTGTAGGCCTAGAAATTCATCACAAATTCTTGTACCAGCCACCTGAGGTTTGTCTTCCATCCATTTTAGAGTTTAAAATCCATGCTCTCATTATTTTTTTGTGGTACTGAACTTACTAAGAAAATTAGTTCCATGTTCTAATTTTTCACTTGTAGCTAGAAGTACCTTTTTTTTCTTTTTCAGCCATTTTTCATTTTTGTTTTGCATCCACTTCTATCAGGGTGCACCTAACTCTTGTTACCTTCACATGTTCATCTTGTCTATAAATGTTTGCTAATTTCCAAACTATAAAAACATATATAAAATTATATTGTCTTCAACATTTGATTGCTACACCGTTGGGATGTTCTACGTCATGTCCATTTAATTACACATCCCTAAATAAATCACACATGCCCTATCAAGATTTTAAAATATGTTGATCTCATAGACTATGATAACTTTCTCTCTAGATTTTCATCCATTATACATTGTCACTCAACACTCAAGATGTTGATTCTTAAATTCATAACTTGGTCGCACTTCTTAGAAGACTACATATTGATACTTCAACTAACTAACTACTAGATACTTTGATTCATCATTATTTTATTGGTAAATCTTTGGATGAATTAAATTAAATTTATGATTTATTTAGGATAATTATTATTTTACACATTTTCAATAGGTATGTACATTTTCTAATATATTTTATATGTTATTTCCCACCATATACTATAATCCTTAACCAATCTTGAGTCAAACATGCCATTTATCTTATCTATTTCATATGTCCTTTTTAGTCAATGTTATCCCTAGCCATCATGATGTTAGTTGATTATCATGTTCTGAACATTTTGGAATTTCTTATCACACTTGTGTATGCCCATTTATTCACCACTTTCCCAAAAGAAAACCATGTAGTGTACTTGAGGATAAGTGGCTATGTTGAGTTGGGGGGAGAATAAGGATATAAGTTTCATTTATATCCTTTGGATTAAAATATAATTCCATCATTAAGTTATGGGGTATGTGATGAAAACACAAATTAACTAAGCAAAATATCAATAGGCATAAAACTCATAAATTACATCAATGCAAACTTCTTCGTAGATTATCATTGAATGAATAAAATATCATATAAGAGTATTTTAATAAAGTGTAAATTGATTTTGGAGTTGAAATTCATAATTAAAAATTCTAAATAAATCAAAAGCTACCTAAATATAATTCACCAAGGCAATTTCTAGTAGCTTTCATCTTCTATAAATTTTTCAATCGTTATCATTAGTAAGTGTTACATGCAAGCTCAGATGGGCCTAAAAATCACCACATGTATTTTAAACATTGAAATTAACCTAATGGACAAAATTCAAATCAAACTCATGTTAGGTTATAAAAATATCTTATTTCTAAAAATAATAAAAATATCAAAAAATATTATGTACTTTATTTATTTAATAAATTCAACATGGAGATGTAAACATCTATATCGAATCCATATCATTTGAGAGCTAATTTGACCACACATTTTTTTAAACCACAAGTTGATGTCACATTATGCATGGAACTTGTGCACAATATTTTATATTTAACTAACCACTTTTGATTAAATCTTTAATTTACAATGTGGATTTTTTGTAATCTTATGTAGGAGCTTAGAAAGAGTCATTCTAAAGTTTCTGAGAGGATAATTAGGTATATTAAAGGTAATACTTAGATGGGTATATTTTACATATAGGGGATGATGAGTGATTAATACAATATACTAATGCAGATTAGGTTGGAGAATTGAAGGGGAAATGTTTTTCCTCTAGATATCTGTGAACAATCTTGGTTTTAGTCCTATTTTTTGGTTTTGTAATAATTTGAAGTCCATTCATCTCTTAGATATTGAGGTAGATTTTATAGGAGTAATGAATCTATTATAATATTTTGATTAATAATTAATTATGAAATATTGGTATTTTATAAGGTTAAGGTCAGGTATTCTCATTGATGATGATCAATGTGGTATTATGTTTCTCACAATACTATTTTCCTTTCCATGAAAAAAACATATTAAGGTTCATAAAAATTGCATCAGGTAATTCATTCAGGAAGAGTTGATAGATTCCATATTTGTGAGTATGATTATTAGATTGCAGATATATTCAAAAAGCCACTTTTCAAAGCAAATTTCATAAGATTGCCTGAGTTGCTACAAAATTTTGGTGACATCATCAAGAGGAATGTTACTTGACTTCAATTTCTATTTAAATTTTGGATTTTCAATGCCACCTTATTTTATCCCTCTAAGATGTGTTGTGGAAGAAATTTTAGATTATATTAGCTACCCAATTAACTGACAATGTTGATTTTTTAATAAAAAAGTAGATTTTTAGTGAAAAACATGTGAGAGATTTTTAATCAATGTTTCAGATCTCTGTGAACCATTATTTATTTTCTCTTTCTCCATTACAAATGATAATTTACAAAGTGTGATCTAAAATGTTGATTATAAATCTCTTATACAATTTTAATCAAAAAATTAAAATACAATCTTCCGTATTAATTTAGTACTTAAAATATGCCAATTTCATCATAACTAAAATGTTATCCACCTAACCAAAATTTGGTAACCATTGATTGAATAAAATAACCCCATCAACTAGTAGATGATATGAAATTATTTTTGATAAAAATAAGAGTGCCTCAACTCTTCAACATGAAAATTATTTTATAAAAGAGCATTGTTATGAGAAAAGTGACATTAATGGCTTTTGATCTTCTGTTCATTGATCTTTCTCTCCTTCCCTCCAAATTTGGAGAGAAATAAGATAGAGTTTTAAAAAACATGAGTTAAATAAGGTGAGATAAGATTTCAAGAGTTGGGATTCTTCCATATAATAAACCATGGAATGATCACACATTTCATTTAAAATATTGATAGTTTGCCTAAGATATGTTCTCACTACCAGATAAGGAAAAACAAAGATCCATCTTTATGAAGTATAATATGGGTAATTGAGCACCCAAAGTAGGAATTGATGTAAAATATTTGTTATTTGAGAGCTTGATTTTCCCTGGTTATAATGATTTGCCTAATTCTGTTGACCAAATTTCTTCAAAACTATGCCCTTAAGGAAACAACAGTTTTTGGTATCTTATTTTATTCATTTTTAAAAATTTAGTAGCAAGAATGATTTGTAAAACTATTTAATTGATAGCTATAGTGTTTTTATAGTATATATAATTATATATTACTTTTTTGGCAATTGATTTTTGTAACAATAATATGTAGGGTGACAGTGGATGAATACAACTCTAACATGATCGAGTTAGCACACAAAATCCTGAAATATGTTATACCAAGTCTAGTTTTGGATGTTTCCAATAACTATAATTAAAATCCTTTTAGTACTTCTCTATGTTGAAATATTATTCTTTACTACCTACCTCCCTTTCTTCACTCAATGTTTCAACCCCCAATAGAATTTAATGAAATAATTTTGAATTTTAAATATTGGGTGTCATTTAGAGTTTGGGAGGAAATCCAGTGGTAGGTGTGATGAGTTGTTAGATATAGTTATAAGGAGATAAATATAATAGAATTAAAAATAGAAACTAGAGATTGGATTTAAAAAATCACCCAGCAATAGTCTGTAATAAGAGAATGTACAACATAAGTATACTGCATATAGTAATAGTCTAAATAGAGCAGCAGTATCAAATGAAATTTTAGATTCAACTATGGTTAGGAGTGTGCAATATGTGAATAGGTATAGAATAAAGTATCTAATAGGAGATATTTTTCATAGCTCCAGTAGTCAAGGAGAATAGAAAAAGAAGAACTAGGCAAAGTAAGTGAATGTTTGTTGAGACTAGTCAAAAGAAAATAAGGATAGATTATCAATTTGTAAGAATCTTTATGAGTTTTTTATATAGCTGTAGTTGTAGCTATAAGTAATAGGTTTGTAATATTTCTTTCAACATCAATTAATGGGTGTGTGTGTGTGTGTGTGTGTGTGTGTGTGTGTGTGTGTGTGTGTGTGTGTGTGTGTGTGTGTGTGTGTGTGTGTGTGTGTGTGTGTGTGTGTGTGTGTGTGTGTGTGTGTGTGTGTGTGTGTGTGTGTGTGTGATTTTCATTCATACTCTACCCTCCCCCATTTCAATTTTTTATGATATTTTATTGCTATCTAATTGATCTTACACATATTTTATTTATTATTTTCTCCCTACAAAAGCCATCAAACCTCTAATTTTTCCAAAAACTGGTATCAAATCCCATAAGTAGTGAGCCCATTTAGACATGGAAACAGGTAACTTAGATTCATGGTAGCATACCCATATGTTTGATGGAAATAATTTTGATGTGTGAAGCATCAAAATAAATAATATATTAAACTCTCATGAGTTATGGGAGTTGGTTTTAGGTGGATATAATGAGGTTGTATACCCAAAATCCTTCAATGCATCAACCCAAGAATAAAGGAATGTGTTGAAGGAGAATATAATAAAGGACTCAGCAACAACAAATGGTATTATCCGATTCAATATTTTCTAGGATAGTAGTAGTTGTCCATTCTAAACATGTATGGAATATTTTGTAAAATGCCTATCAAAGGAGTGATAAGATGAATCATGCCAAGTTTCATCTCTTAAGAAGGGACTTTGAGACCCTATAAATATAAGAGAATGATTCTATCAATGAATTATTCACAAGGATAATGAATATTATCAATCAAATAAAGACATGTGGTGATACACTTGAATATCATAGTATCATAGAGAAGGTGTTGAGGATCCTTCTAATTAGATTTAACCCTATATTGGTTGTAATAGAGGAGTCAAAATATTTGAGGAAAATGATAGTGGATGAACTAATGGGTTCCTTAAAAACCCATGAACAAAGGTTTATTAGGTCAACCACCTCTTCCCATGAGTAAGCATTCAAGACCAAAATGAATATGAAAGGAATTAGGAGAGGATCAAATAATAGAGGAAGAGGAAGAACTTGTAGTAGTAGATAAGGTGGAAGTTATAGCCATCAAAAGTCACATGTAAGAGGAAGAGGAAGGAGAAACAATACTTTTAGAGGTGGATCTACATAAAGGTATGATAAATCTAGCATCCAATGTTATTATTGAAGGAGGTATGGACAATATGCTAGTGAATGTATAAAAAAGGAGTATGACATGAATAATCAAAACTCAAAATTTTCCCATACTCAAGAGGCTAAAGCTAATAGGAATGAGAAAGGTTGAATCTTTTTTATGACATGAAATATTGTGGAGGAAAGTGGTAAAGAGAAATGGTATTTGGATAGTGGTTGTAGCAACCACATAAGTTAGAACAAAGAGATGTTAAACCACATATATGACTCAATCAAATCAGAGGTGAAGATGGGAAATAATGAGAAGGTTCATATCATAGGCAAAGGAAACATTTCTTTCTGCACCAAGCAAAGTGACAAATGGTAGATTCAAGATGTTTACTATGTGCCTAGGTTTAAGCACAACCTAATCAACATTTGATATATTGTCCAAAATGGATACAATTTCATATTTAAGAATGGAAAATTCATCAAATTTTATAAGAGTGGATGTAATAGGCAAATTTTAGTAGTTAGGATGACAAGTAATCAAATGTTTCTATTGAAAATGCAAAGTGACCTTGTAGTAACATTTAAAATAGTGATATTATATGAGTCTACTCTTTTAGCATATTAGGTACAAGAATTTTAGATTAGGAGGGTTGAACCTTATTCACATGAATCACATGGTGAAAGGGTTTACCCTTATAGAATAACCAAACAAGGTGTGTGAATGATGCATATTGGGAAAACAATATAGGGGTACATTTAACGTGGGTAAAGCATGGATAGCTAGAGATCCTTTAGATTTGATTCATTTAGACTTGTTTGGTCCAATGAATACCTGATCCCTATCCAAGAATGTCTACTTCATGACATTCATATATGATTTTAACTATAAATATGGGTATATTTTTTGAAGAAAAAATTAGATGAAGTTGAGACATTCAAGCAATTCAAGGCCATGGTAGAGAAGAAAAGTGGCCACTACATCAAGATCTTGAGGAATGATAGAGTGGGAGAATATATATCTAATGATTTTATGAAATTTTTCAAGGATCATGACATAAAGAATTAATTTATAGCCAGGTATACACTACAAGAAAGTGGTGTGGCTGAAAGGAAAAATAGGACCATCCAAGAGATGGCAAGGAGCATGTTAAAGGTAAAGGATTTGCCTAATGATTTTTGTGCCAAGGCTATAACAAAAGTCATATATATTTTGAATATTTATCCAATAAAGAGTGTTATGGATATGATCCCTCAATAAGCATGGAACAACTAGAAGCCAAGTGTTGAACACCTTAGAGTGTTTGGTTGTGTAGTATATGCACATGTGCCCAAATAAATAAGGATGAAGTGGGATGAAAAAAAATGAGAAATAAATATTCATAGGGTATAGTGACCAATCAAATGCTTATCAATTGTATAATACCATTACTAAAGGGTGCATAATCATCCTAGATGTTCAATTCATTGAGCATGGATTTTGGGAAGAGAGACAAGAAGAATAGCATGTGTAAATAAGGTCTAGTCAACCCTTTATTGAAATTAAAACAATAAGTGGTATAGCTACTAATACAACAAATTGGACCCCTATTTCACAACTGGATAATTCATCTAATGGTAACAACTATCATGGAGGTTAAGGAGTTGTTCAAGATTCAACATCATCCTCTTCCAACTTGAAAAAAGTCTATAATCATTCAAGATATGATCAAAATGAAGATGAAACTATGAATTATGTTTTTTTTAAATCATCTGATCCTATCTAATTTAAAGAAGCAATCAAGGATAGTAAGTGGTGTGAGGCAATAGACAAATAAATGCATTCTATATAGATAAATTAGACTTTGGTGTTAGTTGACCTACAAAAAATAAAATAGGTCATAGGTCTTAAGTGGGTATACAAGAAAAAAAACTAATCCCAAAGGCAAGATAGAGATGCATAAGGTAAGACTAGTTATGATGGGATACAAGTAAAGGCCTGGACATTGCTATAATGAAATGTTTGCACCTATAGTAAGGCTAAAAATGGTAAAGACAATCATAGCCATTTTTTCTCAACATAATTGAAAGGTGTATCAAATGGATGTGAAGTTAGCATTATTTAATGTAGTGCTAAAAAAAGAGGAATACGTGGGACAAGCACCTAGATATGGGATTATCCATCATGAGAACAAAATATATGGGCTAAAAAAATCATTATATGGGCTAAAGTAAGCCCCAAGAGCATGATACAACTAGATAGACTTATACTTGTTGATCTACAGATTTAACAAAATCATGAGTGAGCCCACACTATATATCAAAGCTTACAAGGAAGGTATTTTAATTGTTTATTTTTATGTGGGTGATCTAATATTTATTATAAATTCAAATTAGTCCATTTAATAGTTTAAAATAGCCATAAAAAATGAATTTGAAATGATTGATTTTGGCTTCTTGAAGTATTTTCTTGGAATAAAGGTTAAGCAAATAGACAGTACCATATTCATAGGCCAATATAAATATGTAAATGATATTTTTGAGAGGTTTAATATGTTGGACAGTAATCCAATATTCACTCCAACCAAGAAAAGTCTTAAGATGTGCAAAGATGATTACAATAGTAATGTAAACCCCACACACTATAAGAGCCTAGTGGGAAGTTCAATGTATTTCATTGTAATCAAGTCAGACATCATGTATGCAGTAAACCTCATATAAATATTCATGGGGATGCCAAAGGACACATATTGGCAAGAAGGCAAGAGGATATTAAGGTATGTGAATGGAACAAAAGATTATGGATTTTTGTATGTAGCAGCACATGAGTTTCAGCTTTTGGGTTACACAAATAGTAATTGGGTTGGTATCCTTCATAACTAAAAGAGAACTTCAAGATATGTATTTCATCTTGGGTTAGGAGACATATATTTGGCTTCAAATAAATAATCCATTGTGTCACTTTCTACAGCTAAAGCAGAGTACATTGTAGCCAATGTAGCAACATGCTAGGCTATATGATTAAGAATGATATTTTATGATTTACATGAGGAGCAACAAGGAACCTCTATGGTTTATTATAACAATGTATCATCCATAGAATTATAAAATAACCCTATCTTTCAAGGTGTAATAAAGCATATTACAATCAGGTATGACTTCATTCAAGAGTTAGGTCAAAATCATGTGATAGAGCTTATTTTTTACAAGTAAGATCAGTAGATATCTGATATTTTTACTAAGTTGTTGTCTAAAGACACTTTCATGAACTTAAGAGGAAAGTTATAGGTCATTAATGTAGAAGCATTAGGCTTAAAAAAATTTATGGTGGCTTTAAAGCCTTACAATAGAGCTATAGACTCCTACAAGCTAGCTTTGAACTCAAAAAATATAGCTATGGATTTCAATAGGCTAGCTACGGACCTTGAGAATATAACTATGGGTTTCATCAGGCTATATACAAACCTTGATAGTCTAGCTAGGGATATAAGTAGGATAAATATAGACTTTGATAGTCTATCTATAGAGTTTAGCAAGGTATTTATAGATTTTAGTAGGGTAGCTATAGATTTCAATAAGGTAGCTATGGACTTCAAAATTTCAGCTATAGACTCTATTAGTAGAGCTAAAAAATTTAGTAACTAAGCAATAGATCTATACAAAAGAGGTGCATAAGTATTTATACAGATGAAGATAAGTTATAAGGAAGTTTTGAAGGATGAAAAAAGTTTAGCTAACCATGGTAGGAAGGAAAAGAATAAGGGGGAGTGTTAAAATATTATTCTTTTCTACCTACCTCTCTCACTCCACTCAAATTTTCACTCACCAACATAATTTAATACACAAAATTTGAATTTCAAATAGTGGTAATCATTTAGAGTTTGGGGGAAATCTGGTGGTAGGTGTGGTGAGTTGTTGGATATAGTTAAAAGGAGATAAATAGAATAGAAAGAAAAATAGAAACTAGAGAGCAGAGAAAAAAACATGCAACATTAGTCTGTGAAAAGATAATGTGTGACAAAAGTATATTGGATGCAATAACAATCTGAACAAAGCAACAATAATAAAATGAATTTTTAGATGCAGCTATAGTTAAGAGTGAACAACAGGTGAATAGGAAAATAATAGAGCAGCCAATAGGAGATATTACACAAGTAGAAGTGGTTAGGGAGAATAAAAGAAGAACTAGACAAAGTAAGTTAATGGTTTCTAACAACAATTAGAATAAAATAAGGAGAAAATATCAGTTTGTAAAAATCTTTGTGAGATTTATATATAGTTTTAGTTGTAAGTAATAAATTTTAGATAGTTTTTTTTATCATCAATTAATGTATATATATTTTTGATTGTTATCCATACTTTGCCCTCCCCTATTTCAACTTTTTGTGATATTTTCTTGATACTCACCTTGGCCTGCACATCTTTTATTTAGTATTTTCTACATATAATAGCCATTTGAGTTGTAGTTTTTCCAAAACTCTATAATGTTAGCTATGTTTAAACTACTACAACAACTCAGAGCCTCATAATATTTATAAAATCTCTAAATCTCAAACCAATCTTAGATGCATTACTATTTTTACCAAGATCCAAATAAAATAAGGTGATTACATTAATACTAAGCCCTTGCCAGATCTTTCATTATCAACCTTGGCAACTACTTACAGGGAATTCAAGATTCATATATTCTAAACACAACTATATGATATACCTCAATGTAAACCACCTTTAAATTTTCTTTGAAAATGAATCTAACAATTGGAAGATGAATCTAACAGTGAGATCCAAAACATCAAAAAATTAATTATGAAATTGTTTTGAGAATAACACATACCAATAAAACTAATGTTCAAATACCTATTGATTAATTTATATGTTTTTTAAATTGGTGGGGACATATAAGATGATTTCATTTTATGCATAGCAGATGTGGCATAATTATAGATACAACAACTCAAAACATCATGTGGTGTACGGAGGATCAAAAAAAAATCAAGGCCAACTTTCGATGGCATTCCTTTTGGATTTTATATACAAATCATAAATTAGGCCCTATGAAGAGCTTATCAATTAATAGAGCCCACTAAAATATAAAGTATTTGATTTTATGGATATTAAATTGTATGTGATGTTGATGGGCCTAATTCATGCTTAATGGTTATATCTTATTGTAACATAATAACACCACCAAATATGCATTGTAATTAATGATTTTAGTGTGTGGTGGAAAAAAAATACTATTAATTTATTTGTAATGTATATGTTATTCAATGTAAAAATTAAATTATTGTTTTTTTTCTTTTTATAAGTTGAATTTAAGAAATGCGACTAATTTTTTAGGATCAAAACATATGGAAACTTAAAAAAATATATTTTTCAACTTTAAATTATTGTTAATAGTATTGAAACAATTGCTTTAACATCATACATCCATTACATATGTGAGTTATCTTTTTTTTCCATATGGGTTGTATTTTTTAGTACCTTCCATTGTTTGAGACATACAAAAAAAATATAAAGCCAAAACAAAAGTAACATGGCAAAATTTCCACCTATTCACTCTTTGAAACATTCCTTCCCATGTTACCTAGACTATATCCTAAAAACTTTCCTTGCACACTTTTATTAGGTAGAATTTACCAAATATGTATTATGATTATATATGAAAATAGTAAGGAGACTAAAAATATATGATATGAATCAATGGACCACTTTAAATAATTTCAATATTTTTTCTTTTCTTAAAGACTAGCATTGAACATAACATTATATTTAAAATAATAATTGCCTATAACTCCATCATTGTCCTATATAAATGTAGAGGATTGAGGGGGAGAGAGAGTATAATAGGAACATCTTTTATCCATGCATGAATCAATTTCCTCATCTCAAAGCATGGTCATGCAAATGAAAATTTTAAAAAGTGAATGATTTATATGGGAATTTGCTAACACCTAGTTTCTTTTACCCTTAGATCATGTGATTGATTTGTCCCCCATGGAAAAATATGTGGCAGTCATGTTCTTATTGTGGGTAGTGATTATCATGTTTATGATTAACGGCAATAGTAAGGAGAAACAATGAGGAAGACATCCTCAAGAAGAGCCTGCAACTAAGAAAATTTTAGGGTTATAATCTTGTAGGTTTATCATTAAATATCCATTACATAAAAATGTTTCTTTTCCTTGTCATCCTCCTCCTCCATAGCATTTTCCTCCTATGCCTCCACCTCTTCAACTTCCTTTCCCTAGTAAGCTAAAAAATTATAGTTATACAATATATTTTGCTCTATATTTTTATCATTACTTTTTTTTTTTTGGTATTATATTTATACTATATAAATTACTTTATATTTTTTCATTATTTATTTATTTATTTATCTGAGTAGGTAAAATATTTTGACATTATGTAAATAAATGAAAATATTATTTACAACACATATCGAAATAAGACATTATACATTTTGAAATATAATACATTAGTTAAAAATAATGAGTTAAGTGAAAAAACTATATCATGTGTCGTATATTTAGGGGACCAAATTTTTAGAATTAAAATTTATAGAAAGATTTATTTTCCCATTACTTACACTCTCATTTAGCTTTGTCCTACACCAACATTTCTCTTTCTCTTCACCCAAATCCCTCTCCTTGATACCCCTAGATGTTTGGTCCTTTCATGTGATAGAATAGTTCTATTTTCTCCATGTGTCAACTCAATGATAGTTTTAAATTTTATAATTCCTCAAATTTAATTAATTAACTAATTTGGAAACTTGTCTATAAGGTTATTTTAGAAATTTCTTGTAGAACATCCTCCCTCACACAATTCTTGTTAAGAAAACTCTAGTTTGTATTGGTTGTCATAAGGTAGACAGTAAAATTACACACAACATGAGCAAAGGATTTACATTTATCTTTATTTTTATCTCCTTCCTCCTCACCCTCTTCCTCTTATTTCTTCTATTAATAATCATTATTTTAAAATATTATTATTGTCTTAAGATAGTGTATGCCAAACTTTACGACTATCATTATTTGTATTTTTGTTAATTATAGTGGAGGGACCCTTGTAGGAATGACCTACTAGGCCAACCATATGTAAATTTTATTCACTAAAGGCATATTTTTATAGAGAATTAACAATTTATTCATAGATAATACCATGACTGGAATGAAATTGAGGGGAAAATCTATTTAGAAGTGAGAGAGAAAGAAGTAATCTCATGATCACTCTAAATCTTGTTATCTTGGATGTGACTCACTATTGTGAAATGTAAATTGATTGCATATTTGTTTATCTATTGTTATAACACTTAAAATTATACTATATAATTTCCTTAAAAAAATTGGTGCCATCTTTTTTGACATGGTTGTTAATGATTCCTAGAAATTTTAAAATATTGAATATTAATATCAATATTTGTAATCACTTAAAAATATTATTTAAAACACATTATAATACATGAAACCAATGCAAACAAAATATTTTTTCATATTCTTAAGTTTCAAAATTAGATTTGCAATATATGTTTAAATAATAAAAAAATAAAATAGTTTATTTTCTTTCTATTTTTTGAACCCAAGAGATGTGACTAATTTTCTAGGGAAATTCACTATTTATGGAATCTAAAAATATATTATTTTCATCTTTAAATTATTTATAAAGTTATGTTTTTGGAATGATGGGGAAAATATGATGGTTGTATGATTTTACTCTTGTTGTTTGTTTCCCTTACTAAATATTTCTAAATGAAAAAATTGTATATCAATTTTTTTTGTTATTGTCATCATTGCTTTATTTTTATTGATCATTATTTATTTCAATATTAGATCTCCCTAGAACTTCACTCTGATCCAACATGGATATAAACATTGAATCTCAAAAAAATTCAATTATTTATGGATACATAATTAATTTCTTAAATGAATTAATTTTCTTTACTAGTTTTTTTCATTGGTAGGGCTAATTTAGCAGACTCAATTCCTTCAAAGTCATTAATGGTTGATTTTTTGCATACCCATTATTTCCATTATGAATTTAGGTAATTATACTATTTATTTAGGATAATAATATTTTTTTCCAATTTTCAATATATATATATATATATATATATATATATATATATATATATATATATATATATATATATATATTGAAAATTGGAAAAAAATATTATTATCCTAAATAAATAGTATAATTACCTAAAACTATATATATATATATATATATATATATATATATATATATATATATATATATATATATATATATATATATATATATAGTTTTATGTGTTATTTCTCACCATCTAATGCAATCTTTAATCAGTTTTTAATCAAACATGTCATTTATCATATTTATTTCATATGACTTATTTACTTAACCTCATGCTTTGTCATCCAAATTTGCCTTAAATCAATCCAAAAGCTCTCATAATGTCTGTTCAGTGTCATGTTCCACATTTTGTAATTTATTGTCACACTTGTGTGTGCCCCATTTCTTCACCACCTTCTGAAATTAAAACCATGCAGTCCACTTGAGGATAAGTGTCTACCTTAAGTTTAAGGGAGAATAAGGATATAAGTTTAATTTATCTCTTTTGTATTAAAATGGCCTTGAACCATTAAGTTTGGGGATATAGTGGAAATTCATGTCACTTGTAGAAATGGTAAAATTGGTATGTTAATCATTAAATAGAAGCTATGATGTGGATGTATTAACCATAAAAATTGAGATACCTACACCCCAAATAAAATCAACTACTAATGTGAATATTCAATAAATAAAAATATTTTTGTGAGAGGTTTCATAGTTTCAATAGTTCTATATATATACTTGTAGCTAATGTTGTATACACATTACATTTATTACATATAGCAAAGGTTGTAGTTATTTTTTCCATAGATAGTTCATGAAGTGGCCTCATGTCATGAGAAAACACATAGTTTTCTATTTTGATAATACCATTTCCAACTAAAGATGCTTCTTAAATTATTTCTTTTGTCTAATATATTTGGTTATTATTGTCAATATTAATATTCAAAATGAATGAACAATAACACATTATTGTAAATAAGAAATTTACACCTATTGCTGAAGATAAAACTCAAAAGTATCTCAATTGCATAGTCCTCTCATATTAATATTTAGATATCATGATTTAAAACATTCATTTTTCTCAAATGATACATTTTGTTGATTGCATTTTTAGATAACTAACTTTTTAAAAATTAGCATATGAGAAATGAATGATGCTTGTTCTATGAAAAATATCCATCGTGTCTTTAAAAATTAAAGGAATTACATAATCATAATTATTTAAAATATTTTTTTCAAATCTCATGTTTTTAGTTTTATCAATATCAAAGTTCTTGTATTGGTATGAAGTCATTTCTGATAATGGCATTGATGGATATATTTCATTAAAAAAAATTTGTGAGGAATTAATCACTTATACAAAGGTAGAGAAATATAAAAATGCTACATTTCAGATCAAATTACCCATAGCTAAAAATAATGGGTAGCTAATTGTAGGAAGCATACATTTCTTATGGAGAGTTATAATTATTTATAAATCCATGGCTACAAAATATGGACCATACTGATAAATAAGAGGAGACAAAAAAATGGAAGGAAAATTTGAGAAGGATGCCTTTTCATATAAATTGATGAATATGCCACCTATTAGTTTTAAAATCATATGTGTATTTCTCATTTCATTTCCTAATTTGGTCAAAACTAAATTCATAACTTTTGCATAGGGATGTGGAAATATTTAAGTTGGAGGGTATAATGAGGTCCAAAAAAATCAATCATTTTATTTCTTAATCATTTTAAAAATACCTTCATGTTTTTTTATATTCACACTTATCTGGCCTACACTATGTTTATATATGCACATATTATATGAATAACATATTTTTTTTAAAAAAAATCTTAACAATAGTTATATTTACATAAACTAGTATGATATAGTAGATTTAATGTTTTTGGTGTTACTAATAGAAAGAGAAGTATACATAATAAAATTTGTGAAAGGTGTTATATGCTAACAAATATTAAGGATAAATATATATTTGAATTGTTGACAACTTGTAGTAGCTATTGATTCCAACTCAAAGCAACTGGGTACAACCCCTAATAATTAGGCTTCAACCTATAGTAGTTATTTTGTAATCTATATTAGTTGATATGTAACCTCAGGTAATTTTTAATCAACCATATCATATGTTCTTTATCCCATAACAAAAAATGTCCAACATGTATTAAGAGGTTATATTCTAAGGGTAAAATAAACCAATTTGTGAACAATATAAAAAATAACATCAAGACATTCATAATCTTGGATTTCCTTGCATATTTGGATTTATATTTAAAATTAATCCATTTAAAAAAATACGTACCTTGTTTCAAGGCAATATGAAAAATTTACGGCCCTCATAAGTAACCCATATGAACTATGATTCAAACTCGTAACAATATATGTGCTAACCATATAAATTATTGTGCTAACCCATACAAAATTTTATAGGGTTTTGTTTGATAGTTATGGCTAGACATCATTGTTTAACCACTTCTAAGTGACTCAGGTAAAAGGTGAAAAATGGTTTTAAAGGATAGAGTATGTTATAACTACTTCATTTTCATTTGTTTGTTGTATTTATATTTGCTCCATTTTCTTGTAACATCATATATTGTTATGATATCTTAATATTGTTATTCATATATTTCTATCTAAGAGTAACCATAAAATATTTTTATAACCTCTAGATTATATAGATATAAATAAAGTGTTACCTTTTGTACTAATGATATAAACTAAAATCTTTAATTTTGTATGTAGATAATAAAAAACATATTCAATAATCTAGTGTATTTTAATCAAGTTCAGATTGGAATGAAAATTTGTATATATAGGAATTAAATTTAGACGAATAATTTTTTTTTTTGATTTAATCAAGTCTTATGAAATAAGAGGATTCAAGATCCAGTCTAATTAAGGTAGGGGCCACTTGCATGGATTCAATAGATTAGTTTCCTATCCCTTGAATAGTATTTTTCTATTTGTGCACAATTCCATTTTATTTCATTATTATAATCACGTCCTTGAATTTTCTTTTTTATATTTCAATTCATGTGTGTTCTTTCAATATCGTGTGGGATGTTATAGAAACAAAAAATAGTTCCTAGTTTTAAACACAGAACTAGATTTTAATTCTTTAAATTTGATTTCATTTACTTTCCTTTATTACAATTTAATTTCTACAAGTTTGTTTTCCTAGACACAACCTTTAAGCACCTCATCCTTTGAATGATACTAGTGTTGCACATACAATGTTGATATCTTTTCAAATAAACACCCTAGGTTGACATTTAATGAAATTGGCAAAAATAATAAACCAAGATTTTTCCCCAGCAAGATCATTTATCGATAAGGTTTTATGTAGGTGTTGGATGTGTTAGATGTAATTGGTGGTTTAATTTTGATCATTGATAGCCATTATATTGTAATAATACTTTGATGATCTCCTGTTGATGTCCCTAAAAATAATCACACATGTATTAGGTTAAATTAGAACTTGAAATTACATTTTTGTAATGTAAATGGTTAAGTTTATGCAATAAGGAAGAGGTTATTATGTTGGTTTTTAACGAAAAGCTTTTACCAGTTAGAAATAATGTGTATTGGTGTGTGTCACTTATCCTTTATATTATATAAAATTATGTTATATTCAAATTAAATCTCATACATTAGTTTATTAGTTCATCTCTCTTTAGTTAGTATACAGTCTTTAGATGTTAATTAATGGATTGAAGCAAGCTTCCCAAATGTAGTATGATATGATTGGCAGTTTTTTATTTCCTGTGACTTCAATAGATGTGAGGTGGATGACAATGTTTATGTGAATAATATAGCCAAACATATCTTGGTTTTGGTTCTATATTTTTATTATTTCATCATCATGGATGGTAACTGTTATTTGATACATAATCTTAATACTAAACTGAGGAATACATTAGAGGTTATCTCCATTTACTACATTATCTACTTGGGATTTAAGTTGTGTTTTATAGTTGGATGAGGGGATCTTCGATGTTTCCTGATGAAAGAATGTGATTAGATTAATACTAAGTATTTGCCATCATAGTCAATATTAGAGATTGTTTATAGGTAATTAAATGTTTATATATTATAAAAATAATTATATTATATATTATATGCCTCGAGGCTCAAAGTAAACTATCCATATATTATCTTTGAAGATGAATCCAATAATTAGATCTAAAAAATTCAAAAATAATTTAATTACGTAGTAATTATTTCTAGAACTCTATACCCAAAAAAACATAATATCAAAATACCTATAAATTCCATTATATGTTGTTTTTTGGGTGGGGTCATCTATGTTGATTTCATTTTATGCATAATATATGTAGATTAATTATGGATACTATATTTGAAAACATCATGTCGTGTATAGAGTATTGAAAAATAAGCAAGGCCCACTTTTGATGACACTCTTTTTATATTTTGTAGACAAAGCATAAATTAAGGCTCCTAATGAGTTGATCAATGATGAGCAATGATAAAAATATGAATATGTTAAGTTTTGGGATATTACATCATATTTAATGCAAAAGGACCCAAATCTAGGTGGAGATCCTTCTTAATTATTATTGTAAAACAATATTATGCACTACAAATAATGCTTTTAAGTGGCCTTTGTCCCAAAAAAATTGATACCTGCTACACATTTATCTAGCTATAAATCACTTACAACTATTAAATCACATATGAAAATGTTCAACCAATGGAAAATATGTAACTAATTGAAGTAATTTTTTAGTGTATTTTTTAGTTTTAATATTAACTTTGTAATATATACATTATAAAAAATATAAAATAAATTTATTTATTTCTATTGGTTGAATTTGGGGAATGTAATTAACTTTATATAAAATTTAGTATTTATAGAAACCTAAAAATATATTTTTTTCAATCATAAACTGTTTTTAATGTTGCTGAAATGATGGCTCTAATATGATATATCCACCATCTATTTTTTGTTAGATATGATAAAAAGTGAGGGTCTTGTAAAGGTCCCAAAACAAAGAAATAAGTTTTGAAAACATGAACTATAACATTTACATCAGAATAAAGAAAGTTTTTAAAGAGTAGGTCTGAAATCTTCTACAACATAATAAAGCAATGCACTCAAATGGAACTATGAAGGAGTACACATCTAATATGTAATATAATGGTAGACCAATAAAATTTACCCAATAGTGAACAAAATGAAACACACTAAACCTAGAGGCCAACCAATATATGAAACAAAAGTGAAACAACTAAAACGTTGTAAAGTGCAAAAATAAACCAACCAAACTAGGCCTAACCTTATGATCCCTTCAACAAAGCATTATTAAAACCTCGATACCAAGAAACTAATAGTAAACTCAAATAATACTTGAAGGATTAAAATTGAGACCAAATTGAGTTTGGTTCACCCATATATGGACCAAAACATACAACATCACCTAAGGTTACACAAAATCTCCATGGTTTGCTAAACTTGAAGTAGGTGCACCAAATTGAATACCAGTTTAGCTTAATGAAACCTTTATCATAGCCTTAGAAAAATAATTCAAAAATTCCAACCTTTCTAAACATTGATCTATTAGTGGTGAGAACTAGGGTTTTGATTAGGGCCCCAATCATATGATTGGCACCATCTAAATAGGTAATGCAATCTATACAAAGATAGGTTTTAAAAATTAAGCACTCAGTAATATCACAAAATTTGTGATAGGGTGAAAGCCTTTAGTTCAACATACTTCAATCATGATCTTATAACCTTAAAGTGGTACCCCCTAGTAGAGTATTGATCTATCTTCATAGATATCTTAATTTGATAAGTCTTGGACTAATTTTTTGATGATCCTTTCAAAAAAATTAATCATATACTTTTATTTCTGCCAAATGGGTCACCTTTAACTACCTATTCCAGCATCTAGGGTAATCATCAAACTTGGTCATATCAATAGTGTGTTTGAACTTTAAAATGAATGCTACATATAGTTGAAACTAGCTTACCTCAATCACAACCTTGCATTACAAATTTGAAGTGAGAACACTAATTTTCCTTGGATTCTACTTGGGATATATGTAAGGTTGAATCAAGAATAATATCACATATGTATTTTATCTATTTTTTATTTACTTTTCGTTATTTCTAACATTTTTTTTTTTTTGCACATGGTTTTTCATGTTCAAAACCTCATGTTATTTAAGGCATGTGAAAAGGAAACTACCAAGCCAAAAAAAGTAACATGCCAAAATTTCCACCTATCCACTCCTTAAAACATTTCTTTCACATTACCTAGCCTATATCATACAAAACCTTCCTTATAAAATTTTATTAGGTAGACTTTAAAAAATTTGCATTATGATTACAGATGAAAACAATCAAGAAACAATAAAAAAATATGATAGGATCAATAGGTCACTTTAAATAAATTTGATATTTTTTCTTCTTAACAACTAACATAGAACAAAACATTGTATTAAAAAATAATAATGTTTCCCACATATCCATCATCATTCTATGTGAATACAGTTGACTATAGATATGGTGTATAACAAGTACATGTCATAGCCATATATGAGTCTATTTCCTCATCTCAAAGCATGATTGTGCCAATCAAATTTATAAAGAGTGGATGATATGTACGAGAATTTGTAAAAACCTTGTTTCTTTTCTTCTTATTATCATGTGATAAAAATTGTTTTCCATGAAAAATTATGTGTAATCCATGTTCTTTGTTTGGGTATTGGTGGTCAAGTATGTGGTAGAGGGAAATAGTAAGGGGACACAATGAAGAAGTTATGCTCAAGAGGAGCCTACAACTAAGAAAATTATGGGGTTTGAATCTCGTTATCTTATCATTACATCTCAATTACATCAAAGTGATTCTTTTCCTTGTCATCCTCCTCAGTAGAAATTACTTCCTATGCCTCCACCTAATCAACCTCCTTATAATGGTAAGTTGAAAGTTTATAAAAAAATATTTGGGCATTATATTTATACAATATATTTTGCTTTGTATTATTTTCATTACCTTTTTTTAGTAATTATATTTATATAATATATTTTGATTTCTATTTTTTCATTATTTATTTATTTGTATAGGTAAAATATTACAACTTGTAAACAAATGAAAATAATTTTTATAGCACAGCTCCAAAGAAGACATTTTATACTATGAATTTAATACGCTTTTCGTAAATAATGAGTTAAGTAAAAAAACTTTATCAAGTACTGTATATATATAGGGGACTTATTTTTTTGAAGTCAAAATTATTTTCTTTTTATCTATTCTACTTACACTCTCATTGAGATTTTCCCTACACTCCAACATTCCTCTCTCTTTCTCTTCACCCAAATGCCTCTCCTTGATGCCCCTAGTTGATTGATCATTTTAAGTGCCAAAATAATTTTGTTTTCTCTATCTAATAGCTCGATGATAGTTTTAACTTTTTTGCTACCTAAAATTTCATTAACTGATTAATTTAGAAACTTGTCTATAGTTCTCATTTAAAATTTTATTGTAGACTCATTCTAATCTGCACAATGTTTGTTCAAGAAACTCTAGTTTGTGTCAGTTGTCATAAGATGGATAGTAAAATTACACAACACATGAGTAGTGGATTGACATTTAGATTTATTTTTATCTCCTTCCTTTTCCTCTTGATATTTCTTATATTAAAAGTGGAGGTTTTGAATGATTATTGATGTCTTAAGATAGTGAACACCCTCCCTTCTATCATTATTTGTATTGTTGTTATTGGCAACATCTACCATTATTTGTATTTTTATTATTGGTACGAAGGGCCCTTTTAAAACCAAAATAATAGGCTAACCATATGTAAATAAGAATCACCAAAGCCATCCATATGCATGGAATTAATAGTGTCTTAATATAGAATTTCATGACATGGAATAAATCAAAGGTAAAATTTGTTTATAGGTGAGAGAGAAAAAATAAATGTAATAATTGTTAGAAAAATTTAGTATTCACATAGTAGTTAGTTATTTATTGTATGGTAAATATTACTTACATTGTGGTAAATTTTTTATTAACACTATAATTATATTATATATTCGTATAATTAGAGAGATTATTTGGGAAGCATTACCTATAGTATAATCTCCTAGATAATAGGTTGACTTCATATATACTTGTGTAGTGTCTTATGTCAATGTAATAAGTAAATTAAGAGTGTCTAGTATCGTGAAATATATTATTATATTATGTGATTAAAAATATCTCAAATTGGTTTGGCTCCAATAGTTATTGTATAAGTTAAGTCACTGAATAATCTCATTAGATTATCAATAGGGGTATCAAAGCAGGCTATTATCAGAATGGTAATAATCCTGATCTTATTATGTTTTTAGTGTAGTTTGGATCAATTAGTATTTTGTATTATCCCCATACCGACTATAATCTTAGTTCTCTAGGCTTATGCATAGGTTAAGGTACTTTTTCATTTTTAAGGTAATTTGAAAGATTGGATTTTATCAAGATGTATGTATTACTCTATCAAATATGATATTATGTGAGGACATATATTTTTGTCGAATACTTTCTCTATGTTTTTTTATATGTATCTTATTTCACCCAATGATTCATTCAAATTATTCTTTTTATTCACATTTGGTGGTAGAAGGCCTTTCTATTGATTGTCACTACCATGCTATAACCATCTATCCACGTGATATTCTATGTTCAACCTCTATTGTGCCCAAAACATTCCATGAGCATAGTTTTGTTAATGCTTTCCAAAAAAAACATTCTTGAAATCCCCAAAGTTTATCACATGATAGACATAAACTTTAATGACCTTCTCTTCTATCAAAGTGATCCACAATTTTACTATTTTGCTCATCACTCAAAATGAGTCTTATACATCATTTCTATTATTGAAATTAGATAAAGATGTCATATAAATCAAATCCTACATCTATAATTACCTAATGTCACTCAGCCTCCTAAATATGAATCGATAGACTTCCATAACTTCTAGCATCACATTAAGTTTAATGACATCCACCTGTGCATAAAGTAGAGTGTAACTTCAAGCATCTTACCCATGTGTATCTTCATATCCACTCGGTATCCACATAAATGAACCCAGTATTCTATCGATCCTCAAATTTCAAGCTTGATATAATGGACATTAATTTGTATTGTCATAACATTAAGTTACAAAAGGAGCTTCCTCGAAATCATGGTATTTAAATTTTCGTACCATGTTCTTTAATTTTTATTAGATGTTTAAATGAACACAAAAACCTTTGATTAGTTTTAAATTGGTCTATTTTTTCAATAGTAGATATTAATATTATTATTGTCAAATGTATCTATAAGAGTATTGATGATCTTTTTCAAAAATTTATTGATTATCACAAGCTCCATGATAGACTATTGAGTTAATATAGTAATTTTAATATTTTCTTATGTGTTTTTAGGCTAGTCTCTTTCTAGGTGTTATATAAAATTTTGACTCAAATTCATGTGCCATCAAAATTCAAAATATAAAATGAATAAAAAAATTAAGATTCCTTTTTTGTCTGTGTCATGTTGTGCCAAAATTGTAAAAAAATAATAAAAAATTGATTTATGGATGTATTTATGGTGGAAACTAACATCCATGTTATTTCACATTATAAGAGGGAAGTTATACAAATAAACATAATATGGAAATTGTTGAGATTCAAATCTTCATCAACTGAGTAAGAACCAACATGAAGGAGGTTATATGTAATGGAGGAAGGAAGCATTTTAATGAGCTCTCATTAGTCATCAATGACAATAATGCACTTTTGGTATGGTGACTTAGTTTACAGTTGTGTGAAGTGATACATTTATTTTCATTGTGGTGTGTAAAATAAGAACAAATATAGTATGTTCTCGTCCATTTGTATATGTGAGTGTTCCTAATGTAATCCCCTAATGTAAAAAAATACTACATTACTAACCCAAAAAATGTTGTAGCACTCATAGATCGTGAAAGGGTTATTAGTGATCCTAGAAAATTATCTGTAAAGGTTATTAGTGAAATTATAAAATAATTTGTGTAAGGTTATTGGTAAATAAATAAAACTATTTGTGTAAGGTTATTTGTTAACCAACAAAACCGTTTGTGAAAGGTTAATGTCCTAAACCTAGAAAACCATTAGTATAAAGGTGTGGAGTTTGAATAGAATCATGGGTTCCTATTCATACCTAGATGGTTGTTATATCCACCCAAAAAAACCATATATGAAGATACAACTTGTTTTTTTTTCTATTTAAGTCCATTGACTCATAGTTGTATACAAAGGTTTGATGTATTACATGCGTGAGTCAAGATCACGAGGCAAGTTCCATTGGCAATGTGTTCTAATTTGAGAATGATATGTTTTCTACCATGTAAAAACTAAACAGGGGAATGTTAGGAAAATTTTGTATTCACATGGTAGTTAGTTATTTATTATATAGTAAATATTACTTATGTTGTGGTAAATTATTTAGTAATATTATTTTTATATAACAATAATGTATATTTGGTTAATTATTAGAATATATTATATACGAGTAATATTATTATGAATAACAATAATAGTTACATATATAGATTGATATTGTTATAGAGATTATATGGGAGATATTGTGGGTAGTAGAATCTCATAGATAATAGGATCACTTCCTATATAGTTGTATATTATTGTATGTTAATTTAGTAAGGAAATTAATTGTGTGTAATACAGTGAAATATATAAATATATTTTGCGATTAAAAAACTCACAACTTGGTTTGGCTTCAATAATTATTGTATAAGTTAAAATAATTTCATTAGATTCTTAACAATAAGTACTCTATATATTTTACACTTGGGTGGGACCCACTATGGAGAAATGTCAATTGACTGCATAATTATTTCTCTATGTAAATACACTTGAAACTCTAGTGTTACTTCCTTAAAAAAATTTGGTGCCCTCTTTTTTGTCATGCATAGTAATGATTCCTAGCAATTTTAAACTATCAAATATTAATATACATATTCATAATCACTTAAAATTATTAATTCAAACACACTAAAAAAATGTGCAAATAATGCAAGCCATTTTTTTAATTCTTAATTTTTAGTATTAGCTGTGAAATATATGCTAAATAAGAAATAAAAATTAGTTTATTCTATTTATTTTGGGTAAAATTAAGGGATGTGAATATTTTTTCTTAAGAAATTCAATGTTTATGGACCATAAAAATATACACTTCTTATCTTTAATTTTTTTTTAAGTTAAGTTTTTGAAACAATATGCTAAATTTGATGGCTATGTGATTGTATTCTTGTTATTTTATGTCCTCACTAAAAATATCTGAATCAAAAAATATTTATATTTATTATTATTAAATTATCATCACTTCTTTCTTTTTCTCGATCATTATCTCTTTAATGTGTGTGTGTGTGTGTGTGTGTGTGTGTGTGTGTGTGTGTGTGTGTGTGTGGGCGTGTGCGTGTGTGTGTAGGTAATTGGTGACTCATGCTATCATGGAAATCTTATCTAAGAAATGGATATGCACATATAAAATTTTAAACTATTCATGCTATCATGGAAATGTTTTTAAATTAAAAAAATAAAAATAAAAATAATAACCAAATAATTTTCATATATGCAAAAAAAAAAAAAAAGATACATATTTTTAGGGTATAAAAAACTTTACCAATTCAATGTATTATTAAAATTACTCTTGAGAACAAATAACTTATATATAAACTAAAACTTTTGAAACCACCAAAAAAACATGCAACAGAAATTGTCTTAAATAGTGAACCCACATCTTTGTATCATATTAAAATAATAATGAAGACATGAAAAATAAAATAATATTAATAATATTTTCATATGCATAAATATAAATTAAACCTATATATTTATGTATGCATAAAGGTCTACTAGTTCAATAAGCCTAGGGCCAACTCAAATTGCTTTTTAGAAGTATATATGTAATTAATACAATATTATACATCCTCTCACAAATTGATATCATATATAATCCCATACTATTGAAACAATTGGTAAAAAACAAAATATATAAATAATAACATGATATGCAATGAAAATCGGTTAATAAGAGAACCCACATCTTGGTATCATAAAAAGAATCATGACACACAATGAACATAAGCTTACTAGTAGAATAAGATGATTTTCATATGTGCAAGTTGAAATAATAAGTACACATTTTCAAGAATAAAAAGCTTTACCAATTCAACAAGACATGGTTCCAACTCAATTTTATCCCATAAACTACAATTTTTACCTATATATGTTCTGAATGTTATATTAACCTTACTCTAAAATTTTGATATATTATATGCTATAAGTTGCCTTGAGGGTGAAAGAAACATCAGAAGGAATCATTGACATTGTCATAGATACGTTGCATCATATGGTTTAACATAAATCCTTGGTTCCATGGTTTGACAATAATTATATACTTTGATTTTTTATGAAATGCATATGTGCCTATGACTAACATTTTGATGATGGATAAATAACAATTAAAATTTAGTTATGATTGTGATGACATCACCATGTACACATTATATTCAAACCTATAATTGTTATGGACATAACATCATGTGTTACTAATTGATTAGCCCATCTTATCCATTGGTTCTTACAAGCATGAATGACATTGATTTACACTCATTTTCATAACACAACCTCAATTTACAAGAAAAATACTCCATCCACTTATATGATCAAATTGGTATACTAAGGTACATATAATGTGTATCTTGAATTAGTGTTGCATTGTAATTGATGTTGGAAAAATACACTAACATCCTATAATGTATCTTGTGCATTCCATTAATCCATGTTGCTATTATATTAACACCTAAATAAAGTAATTAGGCTTAGGAACATACCTACCTATAATTTAATGGATATCATACACCAAGGGTTACATAAAACAATATATTATTGTATATAATATAATATTAGCTTCAATGAATATGTTACCATTTATAATACAAACATATTTATTTGTAACAACATATGGATAACACTTATCCCATATGATTTACACCTACATACATAACTACGATAAAATTTACAATGACACATCAATCTAATAGTGGTGGAGAATGATATGTTTCAATTATATCAAAACAAGGTGGAAAAATATTGGATTGGATGTTTTCTTTGGTTAAGTATGGATGAGGATGTCATGAGAATTTATTTGATTATAGTAGGGCTCCATGTCTCTTATATAACTTGAATCAATGATATAATGTTTTTGATATTAGGACAAGAGATTCATGTTTAAGAGTCTATTTTGTATCTTACATTCATCCATGATGATGGTGATGGCCATTGATAGGGTATTTTATATGCTATCAAGGTGAGCAAGGAGATGATGGTGAAGGCCTAAGACATGTTATTTTAGATGTTATCATACCCTATAGGTCCTATATAGTGTAACAAACTCAGATTCAGGGAAACTATTGGGTTTAAATGATCCATGTACCCATTACATGATATTAACCTATAATTTAGTAGTGACAAAATAATTAATTGAATCATTGAAGTGTATATTGTAAAGGATATTAAGTGATATTAATGAGATATTATTTGAATACAAAAAGTGTGCAAGTCTGATACGCAACTTAAATGAGTGATTCTTATATTAAATACTAAATATTATATTAAAAACATAGTATTTAATATGATATTTCATAAAAATATTCCATAGTGTAATATTATAATACAATAAATATTATATTATATTTATTATATTAGAATATTTAACTATGTAATAAATTTATGAAATATTTTAATAATGAATTTATTATAATATTGTAGTAACACACACACACACACACACACACACACACACACACACACACACACACACACACACACACACACACACACACACACACACACACACACACACACACACACACACACACACACGCATGCACACATGCCCACACACACACACACACATGCACGCACGCACACATGCCCATGCATGTGCGCGCATGCATGCACGCGCGCACACACACACACACACCCACCCACCCACACACACACACACACACACACACACACACACACACACAATGATGTTTACTGTTAAATATGACCATATTAGTGGGTTACATAATTTTAGTGATTCATTTGTTTTTAGTCACACCTTCATTAATAATATTATTTATGTAGGTTTGTCAAGATATTTAAATCTAAGCTGATTCAATATGTTATAAGTAACATGAGTAGATTCTCAAAGTTTCCAATCAAAATTCTTTCCTCTATCTACATTCTCATTATAATAATTATTTAGATTCAATTCAAAATTACTCTCAATATGTACAAGAGAAGGATGTGGGCCTTATTTAAGTCTTCATTATGGGCCCATATAGACAAATATAATTTACAATATATATTTTGGAATCTCATTATCTTGTCTCTATAAAATTGGCAATGCAATTCTAACTTGAGCCACATGTCAAACATGAAATCCTATCACAATGAAATCAACGTCATGTTATTATTCATAGCTCTTCATAATAGCAAACACATAATCATATAACCTGCCACCTTAGGAGATGTATATTCCTTAACAATGGATGCAAGTCATGTCAATTTAGTTATTTCCTTAAATCTATACAATTTTTTAAATGCATAAATATTATCTCAAACCTAAATATATATAATGCAATGTATCATGAAACCTAGATATAACGTATGGAAATTATAGAATTGTAGACATTTATAGATATTGTAGACATTTATGGAAATTAAGTACATTATGGAAATTGTAAAAATCCAATTCCTATCACTATTATTCTAAAAATGTCAATCTAAATGACATTTCGTGACAATGCACAATCGAGACCAAAATCATTAAAAAACTTGAAATCATTTGATCTTTTCATATACATGCGTTGAATTGGGATAATGTATCCTTGAATGTGTAAATGCATTTTATGTGATTATTAACTTTTCTTAAATCATTTTAAATCAAATTACAACCATGAAAAATGATTTTTTGAACCATTAAATTCTTCTAATTTGGGAGCACATGTCACATGTATGTGTTATTTTGCATCCATAATACCCAAACTAGGGTGTTATCTCATATGAAATAGACAACTTACTATAATTATACTATATTCAAATTAGGACTCATTACAATGAAATTTTTTAATAGGTTAACTAAGCATGCAATATATTTCCAAAGAACTATAAAAAACTAATCAAATCCATTTAACCAAATTAAACCAAATCAAGAGCTTAAGTAAAATTTCATGAAAGTTGTTGAATATCTGATTACTATAAATTACATGTTCAATTCTACATCATACCATGAAATCATTAGTGGGGTGGCATCCATAATCCATTAATGGGATAAATATTAGAATTACTCCCTTCTGTCCCTAATTAATGCCCTATGTTTCCAACTATTTATGACATTATTTAATGTTTTTCTCTCCAAAATTGAATCAGTTTATGGCCACACATCTTGATCTTAATATGGATGGTCATGGATGATCTTAGAAATTTTCAAAAATCTATAAATAAGAGGACCAAGACCACAATTTTTAAGCTTCAATTATACATAATTACTATGAAGAAATTACTATAGACAAGATTAAACTATTTACACAAATTGATAAAATATTTTGATCCTAAGCCATTGGTGTAATATAAGATTATGGAGGTACATGTTACTCTTCATTGACAAAGACCTGGACCACTAAATCTAGTGAAAAGCATTCTTATTGAACACACCTGGAGGAGGTATGCTACTTGGAAGATTTAATTGTATTCCTTTGTTAATTAGCTCCTAGAATTAATATGATTATTTTAGTTATTTCTTGACTAACAAATGATCTAACATTATCTCATTATTTGAGTCTACATTTTGACATGCCAAGTGGGACCAGGCATCTTAGACATTTCTTGGTCAGTCTAATTTTGAATTCATACCCTCTTTTAAGACTATTTTATACTTCCTTTTCTTTCATTTTTTGTGTTTATGATGTCTAGACTAATTGGCAAATTTGACATGTGAAATGACAAAATCGACCTGAATATTAGTGAAAATGCCTTGTGGAGTGGTAGAATATACATGAGTAATAGTTAAATCGATCATGTAGGTAGTGAAATAATTTTTTATATTTCCTGCTCATCTAGATTTTTTATATAAAATGATGAAATTGATCTATATATTGGGATAATTTCATTGTGGAGTGATGGGTTTGCCAATAAAAAGGTAGGATCATCAAGAACCAAAAACATGTAGGTAACTATTGTGTTATTTTTATTTTATGTCATTTTTATCATATTGGCAAGATCACCCTATATATTGTTGGAAGTTCCCTACTAATTAGCGAAATCATTCTCGAATTGGTGAAATCACAACACAATATTTTTCTATCTCTACATTTTAGTGGTATCATCTATAAAATGGTATAATGAAACTGAGGAATGATGAAAATGCTTTGTAGAATAGTGGAATAGACCTATGTCAGTAAATATAAATGAAAAACATCAAGTTGTAAAATTATTTGACAATCATACAACCTTGTTTTGACTTCTAAAACACTTTTTAAAGGCATTAAGACAATTAGTTTTAATTTTACAGATAATCAAAGATAAACTTCACTTCATATCTCATTTTGGTGTTTTAAAATGAATTCAAACCTTATTTAATTACTCATAAGAGAAATTATTTTTTGATTGCTATTGTTTGTTTATTTTTTAAAATAAGTCTAGCATGTATGCTCTCCCCTCATCCCCTTTAGGTAACTTTGGTGATCCAAAAACACTTCACTTATTATTTTTTATTGCTTTGTCCAAGTGTATAAGGAAAGTTTGTAAGGCTTTCCCCAAAATTTGGAAGATTTTGGGTGATCCCAAACAACCCTAAACTCCTTATATAATTTTTATTTATTTTATCTTGGCTTGTAAGAAGGAGTTCATAGTCTCCCCACTAGCTCTCTAGTAAAGCGTTCACTTGGGAATTCATCTACCAACATCATTTCAACCCCACTCCATGGTAAGGGTATATAGAATGAGTTTTAATTAATGGAAAAGTTTTTTCAGTTGTTAAACAAGATCCATTAGTAAGATACTACCTCAAAACATAGATTTAACTCAAACATCACACTACACTAAAAAATTGATAGATGTAGTGGATATAAAGAAGACAAGACCTTTTTACAATAATATGGTTAATGCATATCCAAATGATGTGTTGTCACCTAGTCTTAATCACACATATGGGACCATTTAGAACATATGAAAATTGATAGTTTTAATAACAATCTCACTTTACATGGATTACTATTGGTGCAAGTTGAGTAGCTTGAATATCTAGGTCATTGTATCATCTCTTGAAAGAAGAGGTGTCCTAAAAACACTAATTTTCATGTTCATATAATTTTATTATATTTATAATTAATTTATTTAAGAAAAGAGTATATAGACATAATCGAAGAATATGAATCCATCTTGGAATTTTTATAGGATAAGGCATTCACATTGTTATTTTTCTTATTCTTATTTTTTTTACATGGTATTTTGAGTCTAAAAACTATTTTTAAACTAAAAACACATAAAAAACCAAACCCTTTTTATAAACCCATTTATTTTGAATAAAAAGGTGTTACGTTACTCAAATCCAAATCACCTTTTACCTTCTTCAAAATTTCAATCTCATCATTGTGTTTGTATTCCAAAAGTGCATTGTTACACTAATTGTGTGAGTTTATAATTGTTCATCACTTTACAAGTCTACAAGTCCTTTTTTAATCCAAACTCAAAATCTTGTCTTTCTATGTTCTAATCCAAATTCTATTGGTTTTAACTTTTGTATTTAACTTGAGCAACTTGGATGAGATTTTTATTTGGATTGAAGGCAATTTTATCTAGACACTTGTCTCATTTCATTCTTATTTTGGACTTAGATTATCTTTCATTTATAAATGCTCTAAGTTTCTGGACCATTCTACCTACTTTACCTTTTGGTGCCATTATGTTACCCATGTAGTTTTAGCTTTATGCTTAGTAGTTTTTGTGTTAGTTCACATCTTGATCTTATTATCCCATATTTTATTCTTTTTGATCCAAAAAATCTTCTTTTACATTCTCTAGTCACAGCTCATCTAATTTGTGTCTACTTTTTAAAGGTATTAACATACTTTAAACTTTGGAATTTTTGTGCTAAATTGCATCCTAAGTTCCATCGTCTATTTTATCCTCTTTTAATGTAAAATTTCAACCAACCAAGGTTGAGTAATTTTATAACCTCTTTCTTCTAATCATGTGGCACTGCACCACTAACTTTAAATATAGTCTCATTTTACCTTATATTTGTTTGATTGAAGTGTCTCAAATAGTTTTTACAACATTTGTAAACCACATTCCAAATCTTAGCAAATGTAAAAAACCATCTTCAAACATGATGAAAAGGTATACTCATAGCAGGGTATCTTATAACCCTAGTTATCAATAAGACCATTTTTATGATGGAGAAGAACACTCTATTGTGTTTGATGATATCCCAATAACATAGGATCTGAATAGGATTATTATGAACACCAACCTTTAAAATATAAATATGAATCCATTTTAAGGTTAATAGAATTAGGAGAAAGATTTCCACTGGATTTTCCAATGGAATAATTGCACACACTTGTTAGAGTATATAAGAAAAAATAGATCAACCTCCCACCCATGTCACAAAATCTAATGTCGATTCTTCTAGTAAGGGGAAATAAATGCTTATAGAGTCTATTATAAATGATTAGGATATTACTACCAAGATTCAAAAAATTATTCAATAGTACATAGACTAACTTATCATAAACCTAACAGCTTTTCTAGTTACAACTTCAATTGACAATGCCACATCTAAAGAGAAAGAGTATATGATCAACCAAATATAACATACCCAAGTTGATCATATATTTATGGTATATCTTAGATTTTTTATTAAACATAAAAAACCTTTAGATGTTTTGCAACATATTTCACTTCACAAGTTATTCCTAAACATAACAAACCTTTATATTTTTTTAAACACATTTCACTTGACATGAAGCATACCTTTTTTAACCATCAGGAGACTCTTACCCATTCAAAAATGCAAGGATTGGATATTTCTCATATATTGGGGTTATTATATAAAATACTTTAGCAGGTTCATCCCTACTAATATGTACTTTGGTAAACTAACAAATGACACCCCAAAATCTACAATATTCTTATAGTGAATGATGATGAATCCCTAGGATTTCATTTCAACCACCTAAGAATCAATGGAAAAAATATTCAAATAAAAGAGTAAACCCAAACCAAAATACTGGACATAAGGTTCATATCCACACCAGAACCACCCAGGGGAACATTACACCCAAACAAAATTATATTCCACCAACCAATGTACCAAACCTATAGAGTGGAATATGATAAAAGAGATAATTTCAAGGCTTGAGATGGGAAACCTAATCAAGAAGTATAAATTTGAATATATGTCTATATAAATTTAAATTAATCATTCTCTAAGTACCCTTTCCACCTCATTTTGAAGATCCCAAATTTGATAAATACAAAGGAAAGTGTGACCCTTGAAAGCACATCCAAGCATTTTTTGTACTTTCCCAAGAAGTAACTTATATCATTGTTTGACTACTTTACTTACTTCTAGATAGTTTTATTGTGCAAGATCTAGATTGGATTCTTAAGTTTCCTAAGGTATTGGTGATATATTGGTATGACTTTTTAGATAATATTATCAACCATTTCTCTTACAAAATTTAGCACAATTTAATAGTGGTTGACTTATGTAATGAAAAACAAAAGAATGCAGAAAGCTTCATAACATAATTATAGTCGCAGAGAGGATTATTTGGATGATTTAAACATAAATTGTGATATAAACATCTAGTTGATATTTTAATACAAAATATACACCCTAATGTGGATCATAATTTGTCACTCATCTCTGCAAACACATTCGAGGAAATCATTGACAAAGGTGTGAAAACTGAGAAGGTGATTATTACTAGGGGAATTGTAAATATTTATCCACATGGTCAAACATATAATAAGACTCACCAACCTATTTAGACTAATAATATATAGAAGCCAAAATTCTTAAACGAGAATAAAAATATGGTGGGAAATAGAGTAACATAATCTAGGTATGTGAAAACAGTGCATGCTCCACTAGCTCCAAATGTACAAACAAATCTACCTAATACAACAAATAATTTGCAAATCTCTCCTTTATGGAGGGAATTTAAGAAATATAGAGTATTCATAAAATTGGGAGAGCCTATTGAGGTAGTATTCTAGAAAAATTTAGTGACCAATTTGATTATGTGGCCTATACCAAAACCATTCCTAGAAGATCAAACCAAACTTGATTGGTATCATGAATATGAGTTTTATAATTTCCATCTTGTTATCAACCATGCAATTTTTTTATTCATGAAAATAAGGTATATTATTGAGGACTTGATTGAAAGTGGTGAAAACAAAGTAAGGCAAATAACACAGAACACAAATTAGGATATGGAAATCTATAAAGACCCATTTCCTAAACACAATCAAGTGAAGGAAAGAATAATCAAGGACAAAGGTAGAGACAACATCAAAAAAATCAAGTCTAGAAGCCTAATCACCATAATCATAATCAGTATCATAGTGCCCAAACTAATAAATTGGACTACAATAATATGCCTTATGATTATAATAACACCATGGGACGTGTTTCTACAAAGCATATTTCCACCATCACTATTAAAAAATATGAAACATCTAACAATTTTCAAAGTACTATACCCTATATTATAGGTTTAACACATTCTTCTTTAAATAATTTCATTCTAGGTTCAATCAATTCTATTATGCCTCATTTCATGTGGGTTACTATATCTAGACCTTAATCCTCTTCCTCTAATTATAATGACTCCATGTCAATTCAAAATTTTGTAACCACAACTAGATACTTTTGAGTTACAATCTAAGGCCCTTTCCCTTCATCTTCTAATTATAAAAACTCCCAATGAACTCTAGATTGTGTAATCACAACTCAACAATCATTAGTTACTCTCTAAGGACCTTTTCCTTCTTCTAATTATGCACTAAATTAAAACACTATGTCTTTTGATCTAAAGTTGAAAATTGTATTTGCCAAGACTAAACCCTCTCATTCCTCTATTGAGAAGCCATATAACATTTAGGGCCAACTCAAAAAAACCCCTATGAAAATTTTAATCATAGATATTTTGTGTACATTAGAAGTATATATAGCTATATTAATTTACTTCCTTCAATGGTCTATTTTTACTATAGATATCCACCCAAAATAATATCAAATGTTTGTGGGGAATTTATCTTTGAGCCAATAAATTACATTTGATAAAACAGATATTTTTTTCCTTAGTCCAATCCATAATAACCCTTTGTACATTGAGGTCATTATATAAAATCATAATATCAAGTGGATCTTTATAGAAAATGGTTTAGGGATGAACATAGTGTCACTCACATTGATAAAATGATTGGGTTATAATTCCATGGACATCCATATTGAGATAGTCATGATCAAGGCTTATGACAATTATAAAAGGGAATATTTTGAAACTATTTGTTTGCCAATCATTATTGGGTTTGTTCCCCATGATACATTATTCCATGTCATGGACAATAAATTTACATATAACATACTTATTATTCATCCTTGGATCCATGAATTATGGTCCATCCAATCTACCTTGAACCAATGCCTCAAGCTCCCTCATGTTGGAATTGAGATTACCATTCATTATAATTTACATCCCTACCAATATTGTAAACATCTAGGGGTTGAATTTCATAATTATAACTATTTCCCTGGTTCAAAATTCATAGGGAAGAATAACAAAGAAATAGTTTTGATACCACCCAATTCTAATTGTATTGACCCAAGTGATATTGAGTCTACTTTAGCCAATCCATTCCCTACTTTATTTACAATATAGTTCACTAATAAGGATGTAAGCATTTCCACGTACCATCTCAAGTATGCTAATGAGTCCAAACTATGACTCATTATAACCACGATATGTCATCCTTCAAAACCATTAATATGTCATTTGAGTTGAGCATTATATGTAGTCTTAGGGATTATAACTAGTCTAAGGTATAAGATGAATGGTTTTGTCTCTTTAAGCTTATCTGAGTATGAATTAGCATTCTTTACATAACCTTCTAATTATTTGCATGTTGAGCTCTATATTTTTATATATTCAAGTATGATATTATCTATATATCAGTTTTTATATGATCTCATGAAAAAAAATAAGTGTCATAACCATGCACTAATCATTTAAGTGAAGATCTAGATTGTTCCAGGCATTCTATGGACCTTGACAGATAGTTATGGATTATAACATCTAAACTACGTATTTTGACAGTCACACTATGGAATTTCATAGTACACTATGGAATCATCCACAAGATGTTCCATAAGTTATTTCAACTATTTCACTATGGTATAGGACTCCTCTAGATAATTTTTATTTTTGCATATGCCTATATATAGACTTTTATTTATGTGTAGCTTTCTATTTATAAAAACTAGTAGATATCAGTTATAACTTTACATAAGATGATATGAATACATTTTATATAATATTTGGTAACCAGATATGGTTCCAATAAGTACTTGAAAATCCCATGAGGATCTTCCCAACTACATGTGCATCTTATTGTAACACTCCTCTCTATTTTGGCCATATAAACCAATCTCTATGAATATCCTCTTATTTAGTTACTTAGGTTGTTACCTAGTATTTATGACAGTTGGTTTCTTTTGTATCCAATAAAATTTAGATCCTTGTTCAATCTATAAGGTGTGAAACATTATAGGAATTTTCATTTTGAAGACAAGAAGATTTTGTGGTAAAGAATACTCTTTCATTTATATGTGTTAGTCAAGATTTCATCTTAACGAATGCATTGTTTTGACCCTAAATCCAAGGGTGAGCAAGGTCTCACTACCCAAATAGATAGTACATTTGTAATATATATATATATATATATATATATATATATATATATATATATATATATATATATATATATATATATATATATATATATATATATATATATATATATATATATATATAAATACATTTTGTGATTGAATTGATAACATGCAAGTTAAGGAGACTATTAATGTATGTGTGTTTTAATATTTAAATAAGCATTTATTATTTCTTTGATTTTAGTAATCTTAAATCCTTAACATAGCTTAAGTGTGGATTTTATATTTGATTTTAGTGTGTTCACATTTCAACAACATTGTGTGATTTATTTCAAGCATTCCATTTATTTTGGTGTGTTTACTTTTTGAGAAAGTTTGTTTCTTTCAAACATTTAGTTAAGAATCTAGGAAGTAAGAACTTAAGATAAATCAATTCCAAAACCCCCCAACTGACACTGTTAGTTGAACTTAATAAATACCTTGTTTAAGATAGCCTTGAATACTATAAATAGAAATAAATGACACCAACATATATTGGTTAAATGAAGGGATGAAAAATGCCCCCCACCCCCCCCCCCCCCCCCCCCCTACCATAATTATTAGTACCATTACCTGCAAATTCTTATAAAGTGTTATTAAGGTAAACCCTTAAGCTAAAAGTAAAAAAATCAAAAATATAATAAAAATTACTCTCGTTTTAAATACACATCTATGAGTAGGCAAAGGGATTTTAAATAAAATGTTTGTTCCAAAAGATACTCATCCTTTAGGAGAAAGAATCAAGGCACTTTAAGAAAAGACAAAAATCTTAAAGAAATAAATAAGGGAGTCTTTTAGAAGTACATCCTAAGATCTAGAGGAATCTTCCTCTGTGAAAATCAAACTTTCATATAGTAAACAACCATAATACCTTGAAGGATCTCCTCCTCTCAATAGATATTTATTTATAGTGGGAGAAAATATACGTCATGTAGAAAACCTTTGTAGGAATCCTCCTAAAAGGACTTTCTCTTACCCCATCATCTTTAAGAATGATTATAGAAAAATAATAAAAAAACATTTCCCCATCCAATCTTCCTTCCTTTAGAGGTTTGTACACTAAAGACCTAGTTGAATTCCTTTTTGAGATCAAATTTATCTACCAAACCTATTATTACACTTCACATAATCTAAAACTGAAACACTTTCCCTCTACTTTGAAGAAAGGAGAAATGAGGTGGTTTATGGGAGTAGTAGGAAACTCTATCAGCACTTGGAGAGAAATGGAAACACTATTCCTAAATAAATACTAGTATTATTGTAGGTTCAAGGATAGAAAATATTAATTCTTGAAGATATAATAGAATGAATATGATAACCTTGAATATTATCTAAATTGGTTGGCTTTTGTCTGTAATAGGTGTGGATATGAGCTATATGAGGAAGTAATTAAAATAAAAAACACCATCCTTAAAGGATTGGATGATTCCTTTAGTGATTCTCTTTATCTCATGAGGAAGGGAGATATTAACAAACTAGACTTCCAAGAGATTACATAATTAGGTACCAACTAATCTAGGACTTAACCTAGTAGTAGAAGAGGTAAAGTGGATAAATCTAGTAATGCAAGCCAACTCATGGAGGAACTAGAAAATTTTATAATAGATATAATGGTTCAATTGAACACAACATTAGATGGATTAAAAGATAAATTTAAATATAACACTGAAACACTATAAATTTATTTCCCAAAGTTTAGATTAAAACATGAAATAAGAGATTGTCCTCCAGATTAAAAAAAAATCTATATAATATGTGATGCTCAGGATCATGATACATGAAATTTTAGTCACCTTCATAATATAAAGAACCAGTTTAAATAGTATATATAGACCATATAGGAAGTAAAATATGTTAAAATGAAAGTAAATGCCTTCCCACAAAATCAGCCATAATAATTTGGCTCAAATATTCCTTACACACAATGGCATGCACCTCCATAATTTTGGGTAGCACCACCTCAATGGGTAACCATGAATGGATGCCACAACCATGGATTTTACCCCAACCTATTCAATAAACATATATACTCCAAGTTCATTATAAATCATGGGTAAATCAACAATGGAACCCTAGCCCAAAATATAATCAACAACAAAGAAGGTTTCCACAACAACAAGCATTGATGTATCCTCTAAGAACTTGAACACCCCATATAGAGAAAGAAAACCAATCTCATCTACATTCCCATATAATAGAAAATCCAAACAATAGGTAGGTTTATATAAATGAATAAGTTAAAACCATGGGGGTAGGTGTTATTGAATGTCCAGACATACATATTAGGTCAGGAAAAACATTACAAGAACCTCATATTATCATAAAAAAATGCCTCATGACAGACAAGTCAATAGACTCAAGCAGTGAAATAAGAAGAGTTAGCAGAGAAACCTAAAAAATTAGAGGAATTCACCACAAATCCTCCACCTATTCCCTTTCTAGAATGATTAAAGGAAGTGGAAGACAGAAGGGGATCTGAATTGATTCATGAACTTAGAAAACTCAATATAGAAATTCCATTATTGCAACCCACTAGGGACATTCTAGAACTCAATCAAATGATAAAAAAATTATGTATTAAGATACCTAGAAAAGAAGGACAATATCACAAAACTATATAGGTACATGCTAATTTTGTTGATTTATGAGTAGGGAAGCTACTTTTATCTACGTATGGAGACCCAAGGATTTCTACCATTTCTGTAATGATTGAAAAGAAAGACATACCAAATATATTTCTGGACTTAAGAACTTCTATTAATGTAATGACTACTAACACCATGGAGAATATATATCTAATAGATATTCAACCCACCACCACAATCTTACAAATGGAAGATCATTCCACTTCTAAATTATAGTGTGTCATTGAGTATATAAAATTAACTAGAGTCATAGGAATACCCCATTGATTTTATTGCTCTCTAGTGTAAAAAAAAATAAATTGGATACACATCATTCCTAGGAAGGCCTTGGTTAGCAATAGTGGTAGCTCTAATTGATTAAAAATAAGGAGATATGACCATTTAAAATGGTTTTAAAGAAAAGTGCATTTCTTTATATTCACGTACAACCATCAATCAATCTTGTAAAATAGCTATGGGTAACTCAACATGAAGAAAATTGTGATAGTATCTCTTATCTAACTAAGGTCAGAGTTACTAATCATGTGGAAGAAATATAAGATGAGTTAAAAAGAAGTATAAAAAATTCTACAGACTTCAACAATCCAGTTATGAACCTTGTCAGTCCAACTACAGCCTTTAACAGAGGATCCTATAATGAGATAAATTCCTATCCTTCTAAATGTCCATCCCTTCCCACCTCTTATATCATTATGTATGACCATAAGAACATCCAAAATAGTGTTATTAAATGGTCACATGAAGGTCTATATACTTTTTTTATATCCTTCCATTGTCCTCTAGTTGGAGTGATTTCTCTAGGAGATTTTTTTTTCAAAAATAATGTCACATTTCATATGTTATTTCCACATCCTTTTCCTCTCAACTCTTTAATGAGTGAATTCAAACAAATAGATTCTTCTCATCTAGGCACTAAGCAAATAATATTAGCACTAAGGAAGTTACTCAACATAAATAGTTGGCTAAAAGATGATCAGGAAGTAAAGGTATTTGATGTACTTCAAGAACATACTAAATATTTTGCTTAGGAATATCAGGATATGAATTAAATCCATCCAATTTTATGCACCCACCATATCTATAAAGTTAACATTAAACTAGTCAGGCAACCTCATAGTAGAATTAATCTTACCTTGAGAGGCATTATGAAAATTGACATAAAAAAGTTGCTAGAAGTGGGATTCATTTATCCTATTTATGATAGCCAGTGGGTCTTTCCCTTGGTTATTGTTCCTAATAAAAATGGTAAATTGAGATTATTCATAAACTATAGGTAACTGAACAAAGTAATAATGAAATATTATTTTCTTTTACCCTTTAATGATCAAGTACTTGACAACTTGGTAGGCAAAATATGCTTCTCTTTCTTAGATGGTTTTAGTAGGTAAAATTAGATACAATTGGCACCTAAATATTAGGATAAATCAACCTTAATTTGTCTATGGGAAACATTTATATATAGGGTGTTGACCTTTGGTTTTTGTAATTTACCTGCTACCTCTAAATGAGTAGTCTTAGACATATTTTTAGATTTAACGAATGATTGCGTGAAAATATAGATGCATGAATTTACTATTCATGGAGAATCATTTGATAAAAGTCTAAATAATCTAAGAAAAGTAATGAACAGATGTGAAGAGCATCATCTATCCTTGAGGTATGAAAAATGTCTAATCATGGTAGAGGGAATAGTTTTAGAAAATCATACTTCTACAAAAGGAATCCAAGTGGATCCAAAGAAAATTGAACTCATTTCAAACTTAGCTACCCATAAAAAATAGAATGATACCAAGTGGATATTATTTAAGGTTTATAGAGGATTTCATCAAAAAAATTGCTCTAATGTTTACTTTGCTGACAAAAGAGAGTGAATTTGTTTGGAGTCTATATTTCCAATAATTCTTTGAGATTTTTAAGGAAAAATTAAGTTCATCCCCATTCCTAAGAGGATGTAATTGGTCACTTCCCTTTCATAATTACATTGATCCATCTAACCATGTTATGGGGATAGTTACAAGATAAAAATATGAATAAGGATAGATGTACGCCATATATTACATTAAAAAGAACTTGAATCCTACTAAGAGAATGTACACAACCACTGAGAAAGAATTCCTTACTATAAATTATGTCATAAAAATTTTTAGACATTATATTACTTGTTATAAAATATTTATATATACTGATCATGAAGCAATTAAATATTTGATGAATAAACAAGAGGTAGGAGGAAGAATGATAAGATGGATAATATTGTTACATGATTTCAAAATAACATTAATTGATAAACATGTTAAGTTTAATGTGGTTGATGACTTTATTTCTAGACTAAAGAATGCAGATGATGAAACTTTAGAAGATAATTTAATAGATGAGTATTTATTTGTTGTTGTAGCACCATAACCTTGGTTTGTTGATATAGCAAAAATTTTAGGTACAAGGAAGTATATTTTTTAATTCACTAGGAAATAAAATAAATGATTAATTAAATAAAGTTATTTTTAAAAATGGATTAATTGTAAATTGGTTAAAAATGGACCTAATCTTTTTTTTTATAGGTGTGTGAAAGATAATGAAATGTATGACATCATTCATGTTTTCAATGATGAACCTAATGGGGGACACTACTCAATTAAGAGGATAATACACAAGATTCTTGGAGCTAGATAACACCAACCAACTCTTCATAAGTAGGTAAAATTACATCTAGCAATGTGGTCCATGTCATAGAATGGATAAACCTACACTATCTTATGAAATTCCCCTCCATCCTCAAATAGTTTTGGAACCCTTTAAAAAGTGGGGCATTGTATTTATTGGGACCATACATCCACCTTCTCAAGGGAAGGATTATTTAATAGTATGTAAAAATTATGTGACCAAATGGGCTGAAGTATAATCTCTTCCATTTGCAAGAGAAGAGGTATTAGTAGACTTTCTATACTCTAGAATCATACATATATTTGAATCACCTAGAGAGATAGTATATGATCAAGGACCCCATTTCATGTACAAAATGATAAAGCATTCACAGAGATTTACCAAGTCAAACATAAGGTGTCTTTTCCATACCACCCACAAGAAAATAGATAGGTAAAAGTTACCAATAGAAAATTAAAAAAAAATCTTACCAAGATAGTCAACCATAGCAAGAAAAAATGGACAGCCAAAATTCTAGAGGTTGTATGGGCATACAAATAACATGGAAGACCACTATTAGTTTTTCACCATATTAATTTTTATTTATTAAAAAACCTCTTCTTTCAATTTAATTTTAATTTTAAACTCTAAGGATTGCACTAGAACTAGGTATTTACTTAGATGAAGCATAGATAGAGAGAATTTTATAACTCAATAAACTAGATAAAATGAGAGAAGAAGCTTTGTAGTAAATATAGATGATGTAGTACCAAAGGAAATAATGGAATTATTTTAAAATCAAGTAAAGAGAGTTTAAATAAGGAGACTGACTGGGCACTTTTGTAAGATTCTAAGTACCAACACTTCAAAGGTAAATTGAGAATTACATGGTTAGGACCATTTTAGATAGAAAATATTTTTGATAATGGTTCCACTAAGTTATTGCATGTAGATAGTAATCAGAAGACACTCTTAATCAATGGACAAAGGTTAAAGTTATACAAGAAACCTTTTAGTAAAAAAGAATTTATCTAGGTGGTAAAAACTAAATTTGGCCTCATGGAAGAACTCAAAACTTCCATGACAACTGGTCCATGAATATAAGATGGTCTCAATAAAGGAAGGGGATTCACCTTTTTTTTTAAAACATAAAAGAGTACAAAAAAGTAAATGTTAATAATTTTCAATAATACAAATCCTTAGGGACAATGTTGACAGTCATGACTAGAAAACTAATTGGCTAGATGATCATGTAGTACAAAATGAGTTTTGAGAAGAAAACTAAGAAATATTTGGTTAAGGGAAAAATTATAAAAAGGAAATCATAAAATTGATTTCAAAAATTCAAAATTAAACATTATCTATGATTGATTTTCCTTGTTCTTAAATCAATAAATATTGATGTTATCTTATTTTATACCATTCTTCAAACTAATCCATGCAATTTCCTTTTGATAAAATAGGTAAAGAAAAACAAGCAAGGGAAACATCATGAGTTTTAGATGTATAGTATTTATTATTTTACTAATGGTTTTCTTTTATGTTTTTTAGTCTACAAGTATATGCTCAATCTTTTGTCAAGTCTCCATTGTTTTTATGTGAAGGATGTGGACCTATTACTAGGATATCCCCAAGTCAACAAGGAATATTTTCAAAAAATTACCTTTTGACATTTGAATAAAAGTTACAAACTCTATCCTACCAAGTAAAGTGCACCTTCATGATGATATTGTCTTTGTCATTACGTCATGACTCAAGTGGAAAAGTAATTGATATAAGGATTGGTGGCATGATGATTATAAATGGATAAAAAGGTAATAATGATTCATCATTATTATTTAATGATATGATAAGTTTACATTGCCATCATCACATCAGACACTTGGAGAGCTTCGGGCTTCATCTATAACACTAAGACAAAAGGAGGTATCATTGATACTAAAATCCATTGATAGAACCCAGTGAAGTGTCATTTTACTTTCTGAGTAGAGTTATAAATTGTTATGATTTGTTAGACTTGAAAAAATTAGAATGGGATAGAAAAAGAAGTCCAAGCCCCAAATTCATATAAGGTATATTGGGAGATGAGCAAGCAAAACCTGTGTTGGAAGCTACAATATGGCTCGTGTTTCTAATGAAATTCTATGGGTTTGATGAAAACCTTGTCACATATTTTATTCTCCACATGAAGATATATTTTTCCACTTTCAAAGGCATAAAAATTGTATTTTTGAGCTATGACATTAACAAATTGTCTAGGATTTTAGATGAAGGAGCCAAGATCATAGGAACATCTTCTTTCAATAACCTCATCCACATTTTCCATGGCAAAGGAGAAACAATGCTAAAATGTGTTAAAGATGTCAATGGAAAGATAGAGTATGTCAATAGAGATATTTTACTAGAACCATAGAGGCCTCTATATTTTTGGCTTATCAAATATCTCACTTGTAATGGGAAATGTAGTGTTTTGAGTTGTGTGGTAATGAGGATGTTGATTCATTTGAGGTATGGCCTATAACATCATCATCATAGAATCAACTTACCTTCATTTTTTCTATGGTTTATACAAGTAATGGTCATGAGGTATACTAGTAATCCATCCTCTATACACCATCATAGACTTATTCAATTAATAATCCAACATCATTTTCTAAACCAAGAATAGGGCACAAAATAATGGATAGTATTTCATCAGAGAAAGAAGAGGAAACACCTATTGATTTCCAAGAGCATACCAAGAGAATCTTATGCTTCTATCTCTAGGGCTCCACCAAATATGTCTTCCTCATAAGTGGCTACTCCCCAAATAAACCAAAGAATAAGGTCAACCTTTAAGGATGTTTTAACTTAATCCTGTAATTCTCCTCAATGTGGTTTTAACACTAAATCCAATAAGAAGATTAATACTTATATCCTTAATAAGAAACCCTAATTCTACATAGGAACCCATTCAGATCATAGAGGATGAGCCTACTATAGACCCTATTCAACATTTAGCACCTAAGGAGGCCTCACATGAATAAACTCTTCCTCTCACTTAGAAAAGAAGAAGAAATTTGATATTGACTTCTATTGATGATGAAGTAATTATTTGAAAAAACCCATGATAGCCTATGGTAAGAACTCACTGCTAATATAGCACAAGATAAAGAGGAAGTGGAGACTCCTTTTCCATAGGATGATTTTGAATAAACTATTCCTTTTATTGCCTTGACACAACCATCCATTGATAAAAGTAAATCTCCTATGATTGATGAATAAACCCAAACATACAAAGAGACAAAAAATGTATAACTACATCATGCCTTGGCATTGTCCTAGCTAGAGGCTACAGTCAAGCATAGTATAAAGGACACTGTTCATCTACCATATTCAAATTAGTGTAATTATTTTGTTATTTATATTTTGTTTTAGAATTTAGAGAACATTTAAACTTAGTATTTTGAGAAGGGTGAAGAGATATCATCATTACATAAGAATTCAGATGAATTTGAGAATGAAGTTATTGATCTATGGAGTTATACAAAGAAACTTGAAGAAGGCAATGTTTCCTTGAGAAGGAATCTCCACAAATCTAAATATCAAAATAAAATATTGAAATCATAATTATCTTCTATATCTTATAATGTGCCTCCCAAACCTATGGTAGAGCAAGGTTG
>JARHVA010002313.1:175000-317500 GCA_037957365.1 Torreya grandis
CTCAAGGTCTTAGATTTATCGTGCATGGGGGTGACCTCATGTATTTTCATAGTGATTATTTTGAACTGACTAATGATGAGACTCTTAGTAGTGATGCAACATCCCATTATAATACTTACAATGAGCTAGTTGATAGAAACGTATTTGACTCTAATTCCATTATTACCATTACAACCTATTGTCCACTAAATCTTTGTTATCCTAATCTCATATATTGGGACCATAAATATTCTATCATACCCTTGGATGAATTTCATATTGAAAATTCTATTTTAAAATACATAGGTCTCAGAGATAGATTACTCATTGGTGATCACACACAAGGATTTGAATTCTCCTTGGATTCTACTAGCTACTTTGGAGAGTAGGCAAATGTTTTGGTCACACAAATTATAAAACATTGAGATCTTTGGGTGAAAACCTATTTGAGGCACTCATTGCTTAGGTAAAAAGTAAATAAAATGATGAGCCCTTGAGTGAAAACCTATTTCAAGTGAACTTTGATGGGTAATTTTTATTATCTCTAAAGGAAGCATAGGGTGTACCTAGTCCTAGCTATACATCCAGTGCTAGTATCACCACTAAATAGGATAAAGTCTTTGAGTGATTTTCTCTAGTATTTTTAGAAGTATTTGAAAATTGGCCATTACCTGAACTAGTGGACTAAGATTCATCTAACTATCCTGATCTTTGGGATGAACAACCAAAATTTTATGTAGTATAAAAGAATCAAGATCAGACACTACCTAATATCTTAGAGGATGGTTCTACACTTCTCATAGAGAAAACCATCAAAGTGAACCTGGAAACTTATCATGATCCAAAAATTGTCTATCTAAGCACATCCCTCATAGATAAAGGAATGACTATTTTTCACCATTATAATGGATTTTATTGTCATCTTTGCATGGGATTATTCAAACATGTCTTACCTAGACCTTACTTTGGTCATACATCACCTTGTGGTGCATCTAGATGCCAAATTAGTCAAATTGAGAAAGATACATCAATGCATTGATATTTTGGTAAAAGAGGAGCTATAAAAACTATTAGGGGATGGATTCATCCAACCAATGGTCTATTTTGAATGGATATTAAACATAGTTTGAGTTAGCAAGAAGCTATAATGTATTCTCTTATTTACTAATTTAAAAGACATTAAAAAATATGCCCTAAAGATGACTTCCCTTTACCCAACATAGACATGATTGTCGATTCAAATCCTAGGTATGACATTTTATCCATCATGGATGGCTTGAAATCATATAATAATATTAAGACAACCTCATACCACTAGCATAAAACTACTTTCACCACATTGTGGGGAGCATTCTGTTAATAATTCATACCCTTTGGATTGAATAATGTAAGGGCCATGTATTAGCATGTTATTACTAAATCTTCCATGAAATTATGCACAATATTGATGAGGAATATGTTTATGATATTATATAAAAATAAAGGACACGTGTCAGACAACTCGATGTTCTACAAATAATCTTTGAGAGACTTCATGATACAAGGTTTGTCTATATCTTTAGAAGTGTGCCTTTGGCATCACTTCAATAAAATTTCTAGGATTCATTGTATCAAAAACAAGGATTGAGATAGATCTTTCTAAGGTCAAGTTTACTATGGTGATGTCTCCATCTTTCAATTTAAAACCATTTTGTAGGTTGTAGGGTAAGATTCAGACCATTCATAGGTTTATTTCATAGTTGGTAGACAAATGTGATCCTTTCATGCACCTATTAAAGAAAGGGGTCACTTTTCAATAAGATGTTAAGTGTCAACAAGAACTTTTGAAGCTCAAGCATACTTGGGCAACCCACCAATTTTGACACTGCCAATAGACAACCATTTCTTCTCTACGTTTTAGTCACTGAACATGCAATAGGGGCACCTTTAGCCCATCATGATAAGCAAGGAAAGGATCATGTCATCCATTATTTTAGTTTAATATTTTTATCATACAAGAATAGTTATATTCCTATTGATAATTCTTATTTAGAAATGGTGTTTACTTCCCAAAATTTATGACACTACATGTTGAAGAAGAGAATATTATTGTTGTTAAAGTGGACTCTCTAAATTATTTATTATCCAAAGTAACTCCTATAGGATGCATGGCTAAATAGGTCATGCTCTTGATGTAATTTTATGTTGAATACAAAAATGAAAAGGATATCAAGGGGAAAGTTATTGTAGATTAACTTTCAAAGGCTCCTATTATAGATATGAAACCACTCTCATTTGATTTTTGAGATGATTCTATCATGGCGATAGAAAAAGTAGCTAATGAACCTAAATAGTGGAATTTATAATTTGATTTCTCTATTACATCCCATGGATAGGGGGATGGTATTTTATTTGTCACATCCTAAGGGGGTCTCATTCCCAAGGATTTTCATATCAATTTTAATTTCACCAATAATATGGTTAAGTATGAGGCTCTTATTATAGGACATCATCTTGCAATATAGTTGGATGTACATCACTTGGTCGTATATAAGATTTTCAATTGATTATTAATCAAACCACAGACTAATATTAGATTCAAGATGATAATTTTCTACCTTGAAATCACATTATGGATAATCTCAAGTCCCATTTCAAGTTTTTATAATTTAAAAAGGTGCCACATGCCAATAATAGATTAATTGATATAATGGCTACAACTGGGTCCATGGTACAAATTTATATAAGTGTAAAAGAGTATCAGTTTCTTGTAAATAATATTTTGTATCCTAATCACATACTAATAGATTCAGAGGGGGTATACATAATTTCTGGTTCCAATCCACCACCTAAACTATCCTAGTTCCAAGACATTTATAATTATTTCCATGACCAAGTTTTCCCCTTGAACTTTCACACAATCGTCAGAAAATATTCCTTCATTTCCTATCCCATTATATGCTCCTTGGAAACACCCTTTATTGTGAAGGCTATTATGGAACACTTCCTCATTATTTATCTTTGGTAGAATCCAAGTTATAAATTAATGAGGTTTATAAAGGAATGTGTGGGGCCCATACCACTAGTTTAATCTTAGCCAAGAAACTCCTTAGAATAGATACTATTATCCCAAGATTCAAATAAATGCTTGTAATTATGTCAATAAGTATGTTTCTTATAAGAAACATGGTAATTTGACACACGTACCTTCCTTGCCACTACACCTAATCACAACACAATGTTCATTCTCTACATGGGGTATCAATATGGTTAGGAAAATAAACCCAACCTCTTCTTATGGTCATAAACACATTTTAACGACTACCAAGTATTTTAGTAAGTCAATCGAGGCCATTCCTCTCACTTACATCATTGAGAAGTAGATTTACAAATTTATCCATTACTATATCATTTATAGATATGGTATGCTATCCTGTATTATATTCAATAATGGTAGATCATTTATAAATAGAGATGTTAAATCTCTTTACACCTTACTAAAAATCAACCATAAAAAGTCCACATCATGTATCCCACAAGGCAATGGTCAAGCCGAGGTGTATAATAAAACTATTATTTCAATTGTAAATAATATTATCAATAACACTAGTCATGATTAACACTTATAAATATTTCTTGCTCTTTGGGCCTATTACACTAGTCATTGTACCCCCACAAGAGCCACTACATATTACCTAGTTTATGGCACAAAGGCTATTATCTTGATCAATGTCGAGATACCTTAATTATGGGTTTCCTTGGAGAATATTATGGATGATGAATATTGTAGAGTTTCAAAATTACAAAATCTAGAACTAGTTAATGGTAGGTGTTTAGCTACCCTGTATAATTTGCAAGCATACCATAATAGATTGGGTTGCATCTATAATAATTTCACATTTTTCCTTAGGAATTTGAATTTGGTGACTTGGTATTGAAATAAAACCAAAATAACACAAATGTTGAATGAAAAAAAAAGGGTAAGTTCCAATCCAATTGGTTGGGCCCATATGTGGTTATGACAAACTACATATCAAGAACATACATATTGTCTACTCCAAATGGCAAAGAGCTCCTAGAATGTATGAATATTGTGCACCTCAAATATTTATATGCTTAACAACATTTTATTTACCATTTTATACAAGTTCCCTTACTTGTGGGTAACCTGTGACAAAGCCATTTATTCTAGCATTACACTCTGGACCATTGTAATATTTTATACCATTTCATTCTAGACTGATGTATCCCTAGACCATTGTACTCATAGTGCCCTAGACTGTTGTAAGATTATTTACCATTTCACTCTAGACTATTGTAACTGCACTACTTTGGACCATTGTAACTACAATACCCTATACCATTTTATTTTGGACCATTGTAATCATGAACCATTATCACTTGGATCATTTATATTTGACTAAACCACTTTTATTTTCATTTTGTATCGTTGTAACCTGGACAGTTTTACCAATTAACCAATTATGATCCTAATTATTATTCAAGGCATTTAGAACACATTAAACACCCATTCTAAAAAGGAATTTATCTAGATCAATATTTACATCCTTCTTTCAGACAAGTGTATAAGGATATGTCAAAACATGGTTTTTCCTTATTGAATGGTCCTTGATTTTCTTTGCTACTATGTATAGTTCTATTTTTTCTACTATTGGGTAGCCAATATTGCCTTGACAAGATCACATGTATCATTTTAGCAAGTTTTAGATATTACTGACCTATGGATGTGCAACTCCATAGCTAAGTGGTTTTTTGTACCACTATATATACACCAGTTTTATTATTGGGATGTTGCGTCCAGTTTCAAGTTGTTATTGGACCTCCTTCCCTTGTATGTGCATTGTCTTGGTTAGTGATTTCCATGTACATTTATTTATATTCAAACCCCCCATTGTAACTAGTTTAATTTTTTTTTTAACTCTTACTGGTTCGAGTGCATCTCCTCTTTAAATTAGTTACCTATACCCTTTGTTCATATAATGTTTTTTTGGTTGTCCCATAAACACAAAAAGTATTAGAAACTGATACGACAAAATATGAAAAACATTTGCATTATAACTTTGTTTATTATAATCCTAAATTCTATTGATATTTTTATGAGTAACTTGAGCCATGCACTCATCCTTTTGTGAGATATTTGTGTGCATTGTTAATTTGAACAACACCCATTCTTGCACTCTTTATTTTTATTACACTCTTGCCATTTGTGAGTTTTTTTCTCTTTCTTATCCTTATATTTAGTAGACACTATAAATTTATAATTTAGTTGATTTGTACATACTCATATCTTTTCTCTTTAGTGTTGTTTCAATCTAAATTGTACTCTCTTTTTCACATACTTATTTTTTTAAAAGACCATTCCCATATTTTTCTATACATTGATAAATTGTTTCTTATCATCATTTTTCTTCTATCCCATATCCTGGAATAACTACATTTGGCCTTAAATTTATGTTGGATCTTATGTACATAGAACTATATAGGTTGTGTCCACTTGCCTTGTGCATCTGGAGTCAACTTGTCTACCCCTTCCTTTTCTTCTCTTCCCGCATTTTGTATGTTTGTTCTATTGCCTCCTCCCTAGCGGCAATTTATATTTATGTAGTATCATTGTTTCTCTATCACTTGGGGGAAGCTTTGTGTCTATATTTCTTATTTCATTATGTTGATGTTGTTACCTTAAGGGTCACCTTGTCATAGAGTGTATTGCCTCTATTACATGTGCACAAATAATTTTTTTCTATCTACACTAACATTGTGATTAATTATTGTTTTTGTATCTTGATTTGAGTTTTCTTGTTTTACTATGGTTCTTTGTTATCTATCCATTTAATTTTGTTGGTGTTTTTAATTCATTCATTAGTCTCTATTTGTGTATTGTTGTGTAATTATTTTATTTATTTGTGTTTATTATGTTTTTATTGTTGTGTTCTTGTGTTCTTATCTTGTCCACTGTTGTATTTCTATTTATTCATTTTATTAATATTTTGTTATTTATTTCTTGGTGTTTGATTGTGATTTTTATTTATCTTTATTTTTGTTTTATTATGTATTTTTTTTTTCTTGGTGTTTTGTTGTGTCTTTTTTCTTATATTTTGTTTTACTATTTTGTCGTGTTTACCATATTGTTTTTTTATCATGTTTGAATACATGTTGTAAACATTTTGAGTCTAGCCTTAACTTGGGCTTGACTTATTTACATTTGTATTTAAATTGTATTGTTATTTTTTAGTTTCCATGCACACATTGTTAAAATGTATCAATCTTAATTATTCATATTTATATTCCAAGTTATTTATCAATTTGTTCTTATTTTATTATTGTTAGTTTGTGTTTTATATAATTTTTTGTTCCCACTTCAATCTTGATCATTCATATCTTGATTCTATGTTAGGTTATATTTTGTATATTTTTTTCCTTTTATTTGTTTTTACTTTTGTGTTTAAATGTAAACAATTGTAACTCCAAATTTTGTTAATTTTAATTATTATCTTTAGTCATAAATATTCACATTTGAACTGGTCAATTGAAAAAATAAATATAATGTTATTGTAATTTATTCCTAATTATGATGCATAATTTCAACTTGCTAAAGTAAACATCAAGTGCTCCATAGTTTGAAAGTCAATGCAACATCAAATATCCTCTCTAAAAACATTATCCTACAAATCCAATACTTAAAATAAGATATATTCTAAGAGAACATTGGAAACAAATAAGACTCTATATAGGATGTGCATCTCCTGGAATACACTTTGAGTATAGATGACTATTTATATAACTTATTTAGGATGTGTATTTCCTAAATTATCCTCTAGAATCTAGTCATAAATGAATTAGAACAATCAAATACATCAATATTCATATGCTAACTGAGGAGGTCCATCTCTTGAAACTAGCATATATCATCATATCATAATAAGAGCAATACATTTTATATAAACATATTATGACAAAGAAAGAATATTAAGACTCCATGTACAAGTAATAGCAAGCTGAAAATGAATGTCATATATATGTCTCAAAATAATGTTTTATACATCATGAGAATATATATACATCTCATAATATAAAAAAAGAGGAGATACAAAATTAGCTCTCATTAGGATCATCCTTAGGGGACTTTGTTAGAATATCTAACCCATCCCTGAAGCTAGTGATAATGTTGGACATGGTGGTGGGGGGCCTATGACTACTCGATGTGCTATTGGTTGCAAACCTAATCACTCTAACTCGGTATCATGTCCAGACCTAGAAGTTTAGCTAGTCTATTGTAATCTAGTGTACTCACTATAAGATGCCACCCTCCTCTCCATATGATCCATCACCTTATATGCTTTCTTAGAGTAGGTTATCTCATCTTTGGCATGTAATGCATCATCCTTCACACATAAAGCATCATATTTGGCCACAATCACATTGACTAAGGATCTAGCTACTCCTAAGACACTGTCTATACTCACTTGTCGAGCCTCATCTATTTACTCTATCATCCCCTATATCTAGGAGGCCAGTCTCTCCCTCAAAAACTATCACTCACCAACCACTATCATTATATCCATGAATCTTGTAGAAAATTACATCTGAACCCCTATCAACTACATGACATGCCCTCTCAGATTGGTAATCTTTACATATCTAGCTATAATGAGACCCTAAAACCTAGTGGTCTCTCCCTAAGTTGTGGCCAACTATACTTGTAACCCAACCACAATGCTATATAAATATACACTATTTGAGAGGAATGAAGTGATATCTCTTTGAAACCTATCAATAAGTGCCTCATCCTCCATGGACCTCTTTGAGCCATGGGTCCCAATCTCTTTTATAATTTTGACTATGACAAAGGGCACTATCTATGATAAACCTATTAATGTGCCTATCTTAGAGGTCCCACCCTCTCCCATGTCCATCATGTGTCCCCCATTTCCACCTAGGGCATCAATCATATCAATAGCTTATCCACCTAGGTAAACCATCTCTATATCAACCAATAGAATCTAATTTAATTATGCATGGACTATCTATAATGGAATTTCATGTAGAATGGTTAGTTGTGATGGTAACTATGCCTAACCCTATCAAGGGATTAGACCCCAGTGTCTCCTCAACTTGATCCACCTCTAACATAAAATTGGATGATGTGGCAGTGGCCTAGTGAATCAGATCAGCCTAACCCTAATACACCATGCTGCATAATCATCAATCACGCTTGCATATGTGATCCCTCTAACATAATCCCATAATAGATTGATAACCCTATCATATTTCATGAATACCTCATCCCTAGGCACTGGTGACCCCACTTTCAAATCTCCCTAGTCATAAGGGAAAAATAGTGCAGACCCTTTAGGATATCTTACTGTGACCCAAGTAATGTTGGACTCGATCTGGCCTTTATGGCTCTGCCACATAATCATGTAACTTATAATATATCACTAGGTGATAACAAAATTTATCACAAATAAGTATTCAATATAGGACCACCTGTTATTGTATAGGGAGGCTAGATAAAGTCCCCATCCTCCATCTCATATATGACTCGCTGATAATAAGGTAAGTCCCATAGATGACCCCATAACCCTAGATCTATCAGGTACCATCCCTAAGCCACTAGATCTTCTTGTCCCCTATGGTATCTTCACCCCACTATATGATCAATAACAATGTTCTCCCAGGCCCAGACTTGGGGAAGTATGATATGGCCAATGTTATGCCCTCTCTGTTATGATATCATGTGTAAGTCTTTATATAGCTAGGCTAAGATAATCAACCCCTAATCAAAATGTGTCAAGTTATCAAACATCTCCTAAATAACCCCTATAAATCCAAAGCGAAAAATCATTTTCTCTTATTAGGTGATATGAGGCTACTGACAATAGACATTGATATCAAAACCTCTAGGAGAATAATCCCCTTTCCCACACTTGATCCATCATTTAGAGGCCATTCAAGATGTTCTAGTGTGTCAATGTAAATAATTCCATCTACCACCTCAACGTTTATGATAACACCTAATAACTTAGCTATCATAACCCATCAACTTGCTGACATTGAGGCAATCCTCTAGCATCACATCGATACCTTTAGTCTATAGTTCACATCCTATAATGTCACCATGAAATCCTTACTCAGTAAATTAATAATCAAGGTCTCTAAGTGTTACCTTTCAACCAACGCTGATAGGTAGGCCCTATCTACTCTAATCACTAGCAATCATGCCTTGTGGTATAGCTTCAAGACCTCTAGAATACTAATGATCTCAATGGTGTAGATCCCCTATCGATAGAGAACTCATGATCATCATTTTTTTGAGGTAATAATGTTGACTCACTCTTATAAATCACAAATGGGGAACCAAGTCAATTATTTTTTCCTTTCAATGATCAAATTTATCTAGATTATTTTAATTTTGGGGCTGAGACTAATCATCTATTAGCTCTACCCTCTTTTTTTCTAATTTTGAGAATGGATTAATCTCATATGTGCCCTATTCTTCCTTATACATATATATACATATATATACATACATACATATATATATATATATATATAAACACACACACATATATATAGATATATATATATATATGTATATATATAAATATATATATATATATATGTATATATATATATGTATATGTATATGTATATGTATATATATATATATGTATATATGTATATATATATGTGTATATATATATATATATATGTATATATATATATATGTATATATATATATGTATATATATATGTATGTATATATATATATGTATATATATATATGTATATATATATATGTATATATATATATGTATATGTATATATGTAATATATATATATATACATATACATATACATATATATATGTTTATATATATATATATATAAACATATATATATATATATATATATATATACATATATATATATATATATACACAGATACATATACACACACACACACACACACATATATATATATATACATATATACATATACATATATATATATATATACACACCCACACACACACACACACACACACACACACACACACATATATACATATACATATACATATACATATACATATACATATACGTTTACATATACATACATATATATATATATACATATATATATGTATATATATATATATATACATACATATATATATATATATATATATATATATATATATATATATACATACATATATATATATATATATATATACATACATATATATATATATATATATATATATATATATATATACATATACATATATATATATATATACATAGATATATATATATATATATACATGTATATGTATATATATATATATATATATGTATGTATATATATATATATATATATATATATATATATATGTATATATATATATATATATATATATATATATATATATATGTTGATTCTATTGTTCAATAGGCTGTTTCCAATGTTCCAATAAAACTCATTAAACTATAGGTCCTTCTCAAAAAAGTGCAAGATGTTATCATTGTTATTCACTAATTCACCACTTATTTGGTGATTTTTGAAAAACATAATGAGTTCACTGATGTAGTAATGAATTTACCATTTTAACCCATGATCATGCTAACATGTTTATGAATTTGTTGATATCGTGGTAATCTCACCATTTTTGCAATCAAAGTCATTGATTGCCAAATTGGACAATTGTGTAATTGCTCAAAAACCTACTTCACATATATAATAAATGTTATAAATGAAATGTTTTAATACCCAAAAAGGTGTAGATTCTAGAATCTGCCCTATCCCTATGTATTTTAAATTCTTTCGAAGGTGATGATCGTGTCATTCCCTCGTAGCCTTTGATACACTATGATGCGCTCTCCAAGGTGATGATGGTGAAATACATTAGCCATCTTTCTCATCTCTCTCAAGTGTAAATCTCAGAGTTCTTATTCACTATAGATAGGGGTGAAAATGAATTACTTATACCCTTAGAGGGTTAAAATATAGTAAATTTTTCAAAATTTTCACCTCTAGGCCTATAGTTGAACCATTTTATCTTTCTTGGGCTTTTAAGCTAGCCCTATTTATCCATTCCCCCCTGATTTATTCTAATTCATTCATTTTTTAGCCTATTTTTTTGATATTAACATGATTACTCTTTCTTATTATTGAGATCCAACCCATTAAAAATTTTAAATTTTTTCTCTTCCCCTCAATGGAGCATCATGGGCCAACCAAAAAAATTTTAGGGCATTTTCATAACCTTGTTTTTCCATAGTTCATGCAAAATTTATTAATTATGATTATAGTGACATTTTCATTCTTTGAAAAGAAGTCACTTCAATTGAATGTCTCACTACGCTTTCTTAAACAAGTGAAAATGTATACATCCAATTCCTATCACTATTGTGCTCAAATTGTCAATCTAAACAATATTCTATGACAATGCACAACCTAAACCAAAATCACTAAAAAGCTCTAAATCATTTAAACTTTTCATATACACATGGTGATTTGTGCGAATGTATCCTTGAATGGGGTAATGTATTTTATGTGATTATTATATTTTATTAAATCATTTTTAGTCAAATTATGACCATGAAAAATGACATCTTAGACCACTAAAATCTTCTAATTTAGCAGCACACATCACATGCATGTGTTATATCATGTCCATAATAACCTAAATATGGTGTTATCCTATATGCAACTGACAGATTCTTTTAATTATACTCTAGTAAAATTATGACTCAGAAAAATGAAATTTCTGAATAGGTTGATTAAGTGTGCAATAGATTTCCAAAGAATTGTAGAAAACTAATCAAAACCACTCAACCAAACAAGAGCTTAAGAAAAAATTCCATGAAATTTGATGAATATATAATTAATCAAAATTTAGTATTCAATTCTACATCATCCCATGACATCATCAATGGGGTGGTATCCATAAGTCACAAGTGGGATAAATATCAGAATTAAGCCCTCCCATTCCTCATCAATGCCCCATTCTTCTAAATATTAATGACATTATTTATTACTTATCTCTCCAAGATTGAATCAATTCATGGACACACATCTTGATCTCAAGATGGATGGTCATGGTAATCCTGGACATTTTTAGAAATCTATAAATAAGAGGGTCAAGACCACCATTTTCAAATTATAGTTACACAAACTTACTATCAAGATATTGCTATAGACAAGATTCAACTATTAACACAAATTGATAAAATCTTGTGATCCTAGGCCATGAATGCACTAGGAGATGATGGAGGTGCATATTACTCTTCATTGACAAAGACTTAGAGCACCAAATATGAAGAAAAGCATGCTTCTTGACCACTCTTGGAGGAGGGATGTTACTTGGACGGTTAGATTATATTCATTTCTTAATTAGATATTAGAATTCATTAGCAACCCCCCTTTAGGGAGTGGGCTTGATAAGTTAGGTCTTTATACTTATTTTAGAGATTTCTTAACTAACACATGATCTAACCTTATCTCGTAATCCTACTCAGCATAGATAAGTTCTCGTCAAACTGATCACATTGTGTTTGATCACCCTGATGGATGGTTGAGAAAAAAATCACAAATGGTTATAACGTTTAGAACATTGATGATCAGAACTATGTCAATGAGAACAAGCGATAGCAAATTAAAAAATTTAACATGATCAAGGAAGTGAAAAGTTTCTTCACCGAGTTAATGAATACTAGTTAAATTAATACAAAATTGAACAAGTTAAGTTCCTGAGTTATCCGCTAAACCCTAAGCTCCGCCTTCCATTTTAGCCTCGAGCTTGAATCAACTAGCCATGTTATCCAAAAAAGTGTTTGGGGTATCAATTTACTTTTTTTAGATGTATTTATTTTATTGTGTGTTTGAATTATCAGATTTTTCTTTTAGATGTGGGGTCTTGAAGCACAAAAGCATAATTTTAATGGTTAAAATGGACAAACTTTTTCTAGACCAACCCAAATTCTAATCTCATAGATATCTTATCATATGAAAAATTGGTATTCAACATAAAATTTTATAAAGTAATTCCTTTTTAACAAGGTTTTATTAAAATGTTAAGTATATTTTAATATTTTAACTTTATGAAGTTCACAATTATTACAGCATACTTAATTATTTAACTGATTATATTTTTTTTATGAATCACACTTTACGCAGTGATCTTGAGCTAAGACTCAAGCACTGAGGGGTATCAATTCTGCTAAAGTTGTCTATGTCATGATCCTGGCTTTATCCCTTTTCACGTACCAAGTTTTGCTAGTAACAAAAATTGATCCTTGTCGAACTCTTTATGAACCATACAACTTCACCAATTAAACCAACCACCATTCATTATTTAATTAAATTTTAAAAATTTAATAAATATTAATTTATATATATATATATATATATATATATATATATATATATATATATATATATATAACTAACTTACCGAGCAACATTAAATACATTAAAGCATTTAATTGCCATTTTAAAAAAGTGACAAAATACACAATAATAATACAATTTATAATTTAAGTGTGGCCTTCATTTCTTCTTGACTTAAATATTCATCCTTGAAATACTATACTCAATTTCGTTGTAACATATACTGTACGTAATCGACCGAATCATTATGGTTTACTTAAACTTTCAAATTAAATTTGCATGCCCGCAGAAAATTGTCTCCCTCTTTTACTTGTGGTGATTAAACCTCCCGTTCTACCTTTTTCATTCCTCTTATAGCTGTTTCTAGAAAAGAATTATTGCTTGAAAGCAAATTTCTACCAACTATTTATACACGGTTCATATCACTCGATCTGAAACGTACCGATTGAAGAAGACAAGGACAGCCATGTAAAAACAATGTTATAAAAGCTGGAAAGGTTCTTTCTGAAACCCGAGCAGTTGTGATAAGGAGAAGAAACCCAAGCATTCCAGAGACCCAACAAACAAGTTTACCAAAACATTATTTGAATAATGAGCATTTAATATATATTGGCTGTTTTTTGTTGTCTAGGGTGGACGAGAACACACTACAAGAGTTTGCGTGATTATGGTAAGGCTTCATGTCTCATGTAAAATCGAAATAAAAAATCCCACTTGACCAACAAACAACAAATTATATCCATTTCGGCACATGGTCTTTTGATTGTGTGAAGGCTCCATGTTTGCTTTGCAACTCAAATCAATGTTGCAATGTTGCTGACTCAATTTTTTTTTTGGTATCATGTGCTACAGATTAGCCTTGTTCCAATCTCTTAAAATCAGGATCTTTGACGTTGTAGATTTTGGTGTTTGGCATAATCATAGTTAGCTTTTTTTTTCAAATTATGAGATATTACATTGTTCAAGCTTCTATGTTTTGTGGACTAACCATATTAATGAGAATTTAAAATGTTTAATCTTATATGTGCATGTTTATAGGCATGTCAGGGTTTGTAAATGCAGTCCTAGGTAGTTTTGTAGATTTTCAATCATGTATGCAGGCTTCCCAGACCTCTCATGGGCTTTTTCAAGCCATTTTAGCACTTACCCAGTCTTTTTTGGTTTTCCCAGAGTTTCCTACAAAGTCCCATGCCTCGTAAACCTTTTCTTGTGTATCATGGACGCTTTATTGGTCCCCTATTTGGCTTCACTCAAGGTCTCACTTTCATTTAGTCTCCCTCTAATGTCTTATCGACTTCAATATATCCAATTAGTATATTTAGTGTTTCCTGATCATTGCATGGCCATGAATATAATATATTCTATAAAACATAACTTAAACTTAACAATACCAACATAGATGTAAAGGAACTAAAAATGATCATAAGTAACCCTTGTTTGATTTGAATTAAAAATTGTGAAATCTCCTTCTTTCAAGCTTCATTTAAACCTAGTTTGAGCCCTGGGGCTAACTTTATACTAAATGGAAGGCAAGTGTCATTATGTGAATCACTAGCACTTACTTGGACTTCTTCTGGTTTTCCTAGCTGTCTCTACAAAGTCATGTCACTGAAAGACCCTTTCTTGGGTTTTATGGACCCTTTCCTGGGGCCCTTTTTGGATTCTCCTAGGGTCTAATTTTCCTTCAAACTCCCTAAAATGTGTTATCAGCTTCATTATATCCACAAAGACCCCAATTCTTTGAGCCCAATCATTGTCGGCTTAAACTCCAAGTCATTGATCCCCCTTTCTGCTTTATGAAAGACCCTACATCTCTTCAAATAATCTCGACTTCACAAGCCAACAATGCATGTACAAAGTTGTTTAAGTCTTCTCGATAAGCTTTGACCCCCAACATGTTGACCCATGACATTCACCATGGCTACTATTAGGGATAACCCATGTCATCATTCTTTTTGGTATCAAACTCAACTACAAGAACATGTTCTAGACATCCATCAAAGCATCAAAAGTGGATTTTGTTATAGTTTGATAATATATTTCAATATTATTCTTGGGTCATAAATGATCTTTAGTATCATATGCTATGGCTTAGTCTTGTTCCAATATCTTAAATTTAAGATTTTTGAAAAGAAAACACTTATCAAATAACATCATTTAGTAAGGGGTGATCACATTTTACTTTTAAAAGAGAGTTAAATAGAATAACAATACTCCTACCTTCAAAAGTCACATGGATAGAGCTTTGTGGTCTTGGATGCCTGCACAAAGAGAACAAGAGAATCTGGATGTAAATTTCTAGATCCACAACCCCTCCAAGAGCCCTGCATTTATAGCAAAAACATGTTAAGTGAGGAGCGAAGCTCTAAGGGAAATTTGCTAAGTTGGGAGGATAAAGATGCCTATTTTCATTCATATTTAAAAGCTAATGCTAAAACAAGTTTCCATTTTGAAGGATGATGATCTCGATTAAAGTTGGAGTTGCTTTAAAAATTTAAGGCAAGTTAAGTGACCCCAACCATCAATAGTTAGGGTAACCATTGACGATTGCCCTAACCGACGATGGTCGAGGGGCTACAAGTGGAAAGGTTATAGAAGGATGTGTTTTAGGGAGGGGTGGTATGACAAGTGCCTAGTAGGCTAGGTGGTCTACTAAGAAAAGAGCCAATCAAGGGTACACTGACCCATACATCATTGAAAACTATCATTGTGTAGTTTTCAGGTGTCTACATTTTGCCCCTTTTTGTTATGTAGCTTTAAGCAAGTTGTAGAATAAAAATAGACAGTTGGCCAAGGTTTAGGTCTCATCACCCCGAGTATAGGAGGGAGGTAGTTTTCCCCCTCAAACCAAGAGCCGATAAGAAAAGATAGAAATTGGGTCAAGGTTTGATAAAAAGAAGAGTGGTTTTGGGTATTTGAAGCACAAATAAGCATAATAGGTGACAAAGTACAAGGGCCAAAAGGATGCCAAGACTAATAGTGCCACTGTTGAAAAGAAGGTCGAGTTCTAAGAGAAGCGATTAGGGTAATTGGTCCCCAGTGTTGGTCATGGTTGATCAAGTCACACATATCAAGTCACTTAGAAAGGTTGGGTGTGTACTTAGGTATCCAGGGTAGGAAGTGCTCCTGAGAAGACACCAAGGGTTAAGTTGAGCACAAGGTTGTGCATAATGTGAAAGGGCAACATGGAAAAAATAGGTCAAGGCATTTAAAATGACCAAAGTAAGGTCATCATAAGGTACACAAATAGGTTAGTTTAAACAAAAGCCAAAAATTGAGGTGGACATGGGCTAATGGGTTACTTGTTGGGTAAGGGGTAACCGAGCTAACTCATGATACACTAAGTATTGGGGATCAACCAACAAAGTTGATTACTATATGAAAGCAATTAAACATGGAATTAAACCAGAATGATAAGTAACTAATATCAAAAATAGCAAAGAATAAGAGATACAAGAAACCACCCTGAAAACTTGTATTAAACTCTTTACAAAAGGAATTACAATTGAAGAAACTTATTTTCTTCCACACCTCTCTCAGATGTACAGATCTCTTTCTAGATCTCTTTCCCATAAGAGTTCTCTCTCTCAATTACAATCAACTCCAACAACATGGATTGATTCACATATACAAATATTGTACAATACTTGTCAAAATCCATAAGCTATGAAGATCTATCCCTATTACATAACTTTAGGGATTCATGAGCATACAATTACAACCATTAGATGCACCTCCTAATCAAGGGCTCAAAACAGTCCTACTTAAGATAGAGATGCAGACTTAAGACTAACACTTAATCCTATCATGTAAATATTTTGTTCTATCCACAGAAATAGATTCTGGATGCACAGGTGACCGACATCGGTCCCTGCCTACCTGCACCTGACCAACGTCGATCGATCCATGATCGACGCCGACATCTCTTAGTCGACTCCTGACCGACGTCAGTCTCTCCTGACTGACGTCGGTGACTGTGTAACTCCTGCAACTTTTGCACTCGCTCATTTGGTGAAGCTTTTAGCTCCACACCTTAACAATCTCTCACTTGGAGATAAATAGCTGCACTAGTACCTGTACAACAACATCTTCTAGCTCCTCTATATTCAAACTCAATCATGAAGACCAACAAAAGTTGAATGAAGATTCAACTTCTCCTTTGTTACCGGCTTGATTAACATATCAGCAAGGTTCTTATCTGTATGGATCTTCTCCAGCTTCAACTCACCATCCTCCAATACCTGTCTAATGAAGTGGTACCTAAGTTGTATATGCTTGGTTCTTGAATGAAAGGCTGGATTCTTAGCCAAATGAATTGCACTCTGACTATCACTGTATAGTCTGCAACTCTCTTGCTCCTTTCCTAGCTCTTCCATGAACCATGTCATCCATATCATCTCTTTGCTAGCCTCTGTGACTGCAATATATTTTGCTTTTGTAGTTGACAAAGCAACAACCTTCTGCAACTTTGATATCTAGCTAGCCACCGCCATTCCACCAATAGTGAAAACATATCCTGTGGTGCTCTTTTTTCCATCCAAATCACTTGCCATATCTGAATCTACATAACCATGTAGAGAAGTGTTTGAACCACCATAGCACAAATGCCTACTGTCGGTCCCTCTCAGATATCTAAGGATCCACTGAACTGTTTTCTAGTGTTCCTTCCTTGGATTGGCCATATACTTACAACTCCCACTGCTTGGGCAATATCAAACCTAGTACAGACCATTACATACATTAAGCTTCCTAGTGTGGAAGCATATGGAACTTTTTTCATGTACTCTACCTCATCATATGAATTGGGACACTGTTCTTTACTCAACTTAAAGTGTCCAACCATAGGTGTGCTTACCAGTTTTGCATCCTGCATATTGAACCGTTTCAACACCTTGTTCACATAATCCTCTTGAGACAAAATCAACCTGTGATTTTTCTTGTCTCTCTTAATATTCATGCCAAGGATTTTATTTTCTACTCCCAAATTCTTCATGGCAAATGTGTGAGCTAATTTCACCTTAAGCTCAGAGATATCCTGCATGTGTGATCCTGCAACCAGCATATCATCTACATACAACAACAAAATAATATATCTACCATTATCCAATCTCTTAAAATACACACAATGGTCAGATTGACATCTACTGTAGCCATGCTCAGTCATAAACCTGTCAAATCTCAGATACCATTGTCTTGGAGCTTGCTTGAGGCCATACAAGCTTTTCTTCAATTTGCACACTAGCTTCTCCTTACCCTTGACCTCAAATCCTTCTGGCTGATCCATATATAATTTTTCATCCAAATCTCCATGAAGAAATGTTGTCTTAACATCAAGCTGCTCAAGATGCAAATCCTTAATAGCAACTAAAGACAATACAGTCCATATAGAAGTCATTTTAACAACAGGAGAAAAAATCTCACCAAAATCAATACCTAGTTTTTGTGTAAATCCTTTCACTACCAACCTGGCCTTATATCTCATCTGTCCATTCTCAGCTTCCTTCAATCTGTAGATCCATCTATTCTTCAGTGTCTTCTTTCCTGCTGGCAACTCAACCAAATCTCATGTTTGGTTCTCTCTCAAGGAATCAATTTCCTCATTCATGCCTAGCTCCCACTAATTCTTGGATTCCACCTGTATTGCTTCATCAAAACTCTTTGGTTCTCCACCATCAGTAAGCAATAAATAGAATAATGAAGGGGAATATCGAATTAGAGGTTTACTTACCCTTTCTGACCTCCTGATGGGCATTTGAGACTCATTCACAACACGTTGTCTGCCCAAATTCTCTGACAGTGACCAACCTCGGTCACCTCCAGGCCTGTAACTGGTCGACGTCAATTCCACATGACCGACGTCGATTCCTGCCTGGCCGACATCGATCACTGTCTGACAGACATCGATTCCTATATTGTCGACGTCAGTTTCTGCCTGACCGATGTCGATCTTTGTGTTTTCTTATCTGTGATTATTTCTGCTTGCGAGCTCATTTTAGACCGTCATCTCGTCCAATTCTCCATTGCTCTGCCCAAATTGATTCAGCTTCTTGAGCTGATCACTATACATCACTTTTTCATTGAAAATAACATCACGGCTCCTAATTATTTTGTTAGTTCCTAGATTCTAAAACCTAAATCTGAAATCATCAGAGCCATAGCCAATAAATGTGCACCTCATAGACTTAGCATCCAGCTTCTTTCTATTTTCCTTATCAACGTGCACAAAGGCTTCACAACCAAAAACTTTGAGAAATGAGAGATCTACCTTTTTACCTGTCCATGCCTCTTCTGGAATTCCACCATCCAGAGTTGTAGAGGGTCCTCTGTTAATCAGGTAAACTGTAGTGTCCACAGCTTCTACCCAAAACTCTAAGGGCAAACCAGCATGCAAACTCATACACTTTGCATGCTCCATTATTGTTCTATTCATCCTTTTAGCAACTCCATTTTGCTGAGGTGTCCTTGGAACCTTCCTTTACCTGTGTATTCTATGCATATAACAAAACCAATTGAACTTGTAGCTGCAGAACTCACCACCATTGTCAGATCTCAGGCACTTCAATCTCTTGCCTGTTTCATTCTCAACCATAGCTTTCCAAATCTTAAGAGTGTCAAAAACATCAAATTTCTTCTTTATACAATAGACCCATACCTTTCTTGTAGCATCATCTATGAAAGAAACATAGTACTGTGATCCTCCAATAAAAGCAACCTGAGTCGGTCCCCACACGTCTGTGTGAACAAGCTCCAACTTGTGCTTCTTCTTTGTTGACCTAGTCTTGAGAAAACTCACTCTCTTTTATTTTCCAAAAATATAGTGCTCACAAAAATCCATATCTATGCTTTTCAAATCTGAAAGCTTACCTTTTGACTTAAGAATTGTCACTCCCTTCTCACTCATGTGGCCAAGCCTTTGATGCCACAACTTTGCATCTACATCTGAAGTATATAATACAGAAGGAGAATTATTAGTAATACAATTACATAAATAGAGAGTACCTACTCTCTTACCTTTGGCCAATACAAGTGCACCCTTGGAAACCTTCCAAGATTTAGCTGTGAGAGTTATTGTACAACCCCCATCCCCTAACTTTCCTGTTAGGTTGTGGAGCTAAAAGCTTCAACCTTTGCAAACTGAGGAACAGATGGTTGCTGAGTTCTACAGGAATCGGCGTCGGCAGCAGGACCGACGTCGACAGAGACCAGTGCAGAAGGCCACCGGCGACGGCAGGAAGTCGGCCGACATCGGCAGAACCAGACTAGCAGGGACCGGCGTCGGTCGCCTGTGTGTTCTCGAAGTGTTCGTTTCACGGACAGTTAGTTAAGTGAACGATGAGTTTGCATGTTAAGACCAGCCAGAGTCTTGGGCTGCGAGGATAATTGTCTAAATTAAGAGTCTAAGTTATTGTTTGAGTTAGGGATCTATTTATAGACCCATTGGCATGTATTGTTTAAGGCATGAGATAGAAAGGAAGAGTTCCTTCTAGTTGTAAGATCTGTGAGTTGCAGGTTGTTGCAAGCTCATTGGGGATCTACATGTAAGTTTGGTCTTTGAATTGCAGGTTGCAGGTTCATGAGAGATCAGCTTGAAGTGCTATAGAGTGCTTGGTGTACCGGCAGGGTTATTACTGACTGGTTGGTGAGGTGAACACCAATTCTGTGTGTGAGTTGGTTGTTGGGACCATTTTTTGTGTAGGAGAGTGTGTGTGAGAAGAATTACTGTACACTTGAGGTGTGGTGAATCTCTGTAAGGTGAAAGAGTGTGGCGGCTCTTTGATGTATTCTTTTCTGTATAGTGTTAATACAAGATAGTGTATTGTCTCTCATATTCTGTGCTATTGGTGAATTCTAGTTACTTGTGTTTCTGGTTATTTCCGCATATTCAATTGCTTATATTTGGTAATCATACTGTGCTCTTTCTGAGGAGCAAGATCCTAACGGGTGGAATTAGAATAGGTGTGTTTGTTCTTGGATTTACCTCCACCCCCCTTTGCCCAACAAGTGGTATCAGAGCTTTTGGTTGGGATACTAACAGATTGGTGTAGATCTGGGTAGTGTGTTTTGATTACAGGTTACTCACAGGGCTTCTGTTTGAGTGGGAGTTGAGCAATGGCAGAAAATAGTCAACTACGAATGGAAAAGTTTAATGGCAAGAACTACCAATTATGGAGGATGCAGATTGAGGACTATTTGTATCCAAAAGATTTGTACTTACCGTTGGGTGGGGTTGCTAGCAAACCCTTGGATATGAAAGATGAAGAATGGGAGGTTCTTGATCGGAAGGCTCTGGGATCTGTTAGATTGAGTCTTGATTCATCTGTGATTTCCAGCTTATCACAGTGTAAGACAACGGTGGAGTTGATGAAATCTTTGGCAAATTTGTATGAAAAACCCTCGGCTTCAAATAAGGTATTTCTTATGAAGCGTTTATTTAATTTGCAAATGTTGGAAGGTGGATCTGTTCATAGCCATCTTAGTGATTTCCATGGTTTGGTAAACCAGTTAAGTTCAGTGAATATTGTATTTGATGATGAACTTAGAGCTCTCTTAATCTTGTGTTCATTACCTGAAAGTTGGGAAGGTTTGGTAATGGCAGTTTCTAATACTGTGTCTCCTTCAAAAGTCTTAAAAGTGGATGATGTTGTGAGTGTGATCTTGAATGAAGAGATACGCAGGAAAAGCACAAGTGAATCATCTGGAGATGCTTTGAGTGTTGAAGGAAGAGGAAGGCCAAGAGAGAAGACAGAGCGTGGGAGATCAAGGTCGAAGATAGGCAAAAGATCCAAGTCCAGGTATGGCAGAATAACCTGATGAAAGTGTGGAAAGCAAGGGCACTTAAAGAGAGATTGCAGATCGGGTACAGATCAGCATGAAGAACATGAAGAAGAAGCAGATGTTGCGGGTTACGTTGCACAGGATGCTCTGGTATGTTCTTTGGATAAAGTAGAATCTTGGGTATTAGATTCAGGTGCCCCTTTTCATGCATCCCCACATAGGGAATTTTTTCATGAGTATGTCCAGGGAGACTTTGGATAAATTTGTGTAGGGGATGGTAAGCCTTGTCAGATTGTTGGCAAAGGCAGAGTGAAGCTGAAATTGCAGACAGGTGACACATGGGTGTTAAAGGAGGTCATGCATGTCCCAGTTCTGAAGTGGAATCTGATTTCTGTTAGAAGTTTGGGTGAAGAGGGTTGCACAGTAACTCTCACAGCGGACTCTTGGAAGGTTACCAAGGGTACACTTGTTATAGCTAGAGGTAAGAAAGTAGGTACGCTTTATCTATCTACTTGTTTTACTGATTCTCTTTCTGGGTTATCTACTTCAGCTGTAGATTCAGAGATGTGGCTTAATAGGCTTGGTCACATAGATAAGAAGGAGATGCTGGTTCTTGATTCAAAGAGTATGCTTTCGGATTTGGAAGGCATGGATCGTGGTTTCTGTATGCAGAAGAAGAAGGTGAGGTTTCTTGAGGAATCCGATGTTAGTGACAAGAACAGGAAAGCCTTGGTTTTCAAGGAGAAAGTGACGGACAGAGTTCAGCATAAGGTGCAGAGGAATTCTGAGCAGAGCAAGGGTGATTTGGACAAGGTTTTGATCCAAAAAGAGCTCACGGGAAAAAGTCAGGTCTCACAAGAAAAACACAGAGACCGACGTCGGCATGAAAACCGGCGTCGGTGTCCAGACAGGGACCGACGTCGGCTATGTGCAGCCCGACGTTGGTGACTCAGGGCAGAAAAGAGATCGGCGTCGGCCAGGGGAAACCGACGTCGGCAGGGAGGCAGTTGCAGGGAACCGACATCGGTCGGCTGTAGACTGAGATGTGACCGGCATCGGTTACTGAGACGAATTTTGGGTGGACAGCTAGTTGTCATGGAGTCTCAAGCGCCCATATGGAGGACTGAAGGTGTAAGTAAGTTCTTAAATTCGTCATTTCCCTTCTTTACACTACTTGTTGCTCACTTATGGCATAGAAGCAGAACAGGTAGATCCAGGAAACAGTGGGAGCTTGGCATGGATGAGGATGTGATTCCTTGGAGGAGAACCAAACAGGTGTTTTGGGTAGTGTTGCCAGCTGGAAGTAAGCACTGAGAGACGAATGGATGTTGAGGATGAAGAAGAGCGAAAATGGATACGTGAGATGGAAGATCAGGGTATATGATCTTGTTTTAGCTGCAGGGCAATGGAGGTTTGATCATTGTGTTTCTCTTTACCAGGTTGGATAATATTAGCTACATTATCCTATTTTCTGTATGATGTGCTTGTTGCAGGGTTACATATACAGGTATTGCTGAACTAAAGGTAAAGCTAGTTCAGGGGTTTGTCATGGAGAATCTGGGAGCAGCAAGATTCTTTGGCATGAGTGTGATCTAGAGACATGGAAGTCTTGTTGACTTTGTTTCAGGATGATTGTGTGAAGCCGGTTAGCACGCCGATGGCTAGACAGTTCATAGAACAGGTGTCATGATTCACATAATGAGGTTGAGTGCATGGTATGTACTAAACCTGAGTTTTCCCAAGCAGTGGGAGTTGTCACAAGTTTGGAGTCAATCCGGGAAAGTAATACTGAAGGGCAGTTCAGTGGGACCAGCAGCAGGTGCACATGCTATGCAGGGTCAAGTTCTTTTTCTACATGGTTGTAGATGCGGATGTGGCAGGTAATTTGGATGACAAATTTTGCACCACGGATTTTGTGGTGGTTGGTCTTCAAGAGTGATCTTGAGGAGGGATACAAAGCCAAGGGAACAAACTAGACGGTGTACAGGTACAGGTACAGGTTGCAGCTGTTTATCTCCAAGTGGGAGATTGTTAGGTTGTGGAGCTAAAAGCTTCAACCTTTGCAAACTGAGGAACAGATGGTTGCTGAGTTCTACAGGAACCGGCGTCGGCAGCAGGACCGACGTCGGCAGAGACCAGTGCAGAAGGCCACCGGCGACGGCAGGAAGTCGGCCGACGTCGGCAGAACCAGACTAGCAGGGACCGGCGTCGGTCGCCTGTGTGTTCCTGAAGTGTTCGTTTCACGGACAGTTAGTTAAGTGAACGATGAGTTTGCATGTTAAGACCAGCCAGAGTCTTGGGCTGCGAGGATAATTGTCTAAATTAAGAGTCTAAGTTATTGTTTGAGTTAGGGATCTATTTATAGACCCATTGGCATGTATTGTTTAAGGCATGAGATAGAAAGGAAGAGTTCCTTCTAGTTGTAAGATCTGTGAGTTGCAGGTTGTTGCAAGCTCATTGGGGATCTACATGTAAGTTTGGTCTTTGAATTGCAGGTTGCAGGTTCATGAGAGATCAGCTTGAAGTGCTATAGAGTGCTTGGTGTACCGGCAGGGTTATTACTGACTGGTTGGTGAGGTGAACACCAATTCTGTGTGTGAGTTGGTTGTTGGGACCATTTTTTGTGTAGGAGAGTGTGTGTGAGAAGAATTACTGTACACTTGAGGTGTGGCGAATCTCTGTAAGGTGAAAGAGTGTGGCGGCTCTTTGATGTATTCTTTTCTGTATAGTGTTAATACAAGATAGTGTATTGTCTCTCATATTCTGTGCTATTGGTGAATTCTAGTTACTTGTGTTTCTGGTTATTTCTGCATATTCAATTGCTTATATTTGGTAATCATACTGTGCTCTTTCTGAGGAGCAAGATCCTAACGGGTGGAATTAGAACAGGTGTGTTTGTTCTTGGATTTACCTCCACCCCCCTTTGCCCAACATTTCCTATAGAAATTAGATTCTTCTTCAGGCTGGGAACATGCATGACATCTCTCAACACCCATGTGTTGCCATTCTGCATTTTCAGCTGCACTTTTCCTTTGCCAACAATTTTACAAGGCTCATCATCCCCTAAATAAACTATTCCAAAATCTCCATGGACAGTCACTGAAATATTCTCTATTAGGGGTTGCATGGAAAGAGGCACCAAAATCTAACACCCAAGATTCTATATTATTATGCAAAGAGAATATAAGAGCATCTTATGCAACAATACCTGCAACTTTTGCTTCTTCTTTACCTTCATGCTGATTGTCCTCTTTTGGTTTTGACCAGCAATCTTTGCTTATGTGCCCTATCTTTCCACAATTCCAGCAGGCTATCCTCTTGCCATTTCTGGATTTAGATCTACCTCTCATCTTTGACTTAGACCTTGATCTCCCTTTCTTGCTCTTCTCTTTTTGCCTTCCCCTGCTCTCAAAACTTAAAGCATTCCCTAATGTTTCCTCTGTGCTTTTTCTACGAATTTTTTCATTTAAGATTACACTAACAACATCATCTACTTTTAAAATATTTGAAGCAGATGCAGTATTACTAACTACCATTACCAAGCTATGCCAGCTCTCAGGTAAAGAGCATAAGATTAATAGAGCTTTAATTTCATCATCAAACACTATTTTGACTGAATTTAATTGATTTATAATTCCATGGAAATCATTTAGATGATTAGACACAGATCCACCTTCCTGCATTTGCAAATTAAATAACTGCTTCATAAGATATACCTTATTTGAAGCTGAGAGTTTTCCATAAATTTGCTAAAGTAGTCATTAACTCTACCTTAGACTTTGCCTGTGATAAATTAGATATCATAATAGATGCTTGACTCAATCTTATATATCCAAGAGCCTTTCTATCAAGAACTTCCCATTCTTCTTCTTCCATGTCTGTGGGTTTCTTTGAAACTCCACCTAACAGTAAGTATAGATCTTTTTGATACAGATAATCTTCTATCTACATTCTCCATAATTGATAATTCTTGCCATTAAACTTCTCCATTCTCAGTTTATTTTTTTCTGCCATTGCTTCTCCCACTCAAACAGAAATCCCTGTGAGTTACTTGTAATCAATACACACTAACCAGATCTGAAACACCTGTTAGTCAACCTGAGCTCTGATACCACTTATTGTGGATATCAAGCTCTTGAACCTACAACCACGCTCTGATACCACTTGTTGGGGATCAACCAACAAAGTTGATTACTACATGAAAGCAATTAAACACGGAATTAAACTAGAATCAGAAATAGCAAAGAACAAGAGATACAAGAAACCACCTTGAAAACTTGTATTGAACTCTTTACAGAAGGAATTACAATTGAAGAAACTTCTTTTCTTTCACACCTCTCTCAGATGTACAGATCTCTTTCTAGAACTCTTTCCCTCAAGAGTTCTCTCTCTCAATTACAATCAACTCCAACAACCTGGATTGATTCACATATACAAATATTGTATAGTACTTGTCAAAATCCATAAGCTATGAATATCTATCCCTATTATATAACTTTAGGGATTCATGAGCATACAATTACAACCATTAGATGCACCTCCTAATCAAGGGCTCAAAACAGTGTTACTTAAGATAGAGATGCGGACTTAAGACTAACACTTAATCCTATCATGCAAACATTATGTTTTGTCCACGAAAATAGATTCTGGATACATAGGTGACCGACATCGGTCCCTGCCTGCCTGTACTTGATCGACATCGATCAATCCATGACCGACACTGGCATCTCCTAGTCAACTCCTGACTGACGTCGGTCGCTCTTGATCGACGCCGGTGACTGTGTAACTCCTGCAGCTTTTGCACTCGCTCATTTAGTGAAGCTTTTAGCTCCACACCTTAACACTAAGCAAGAGGACGTTGCCTACATAGTCCCATGGACAATATATCCAACATGGACTTCAAGCATAATGTGGTTTTTGATAGGTTGAGGGAGAGGGTGACTCAAGAATAAGTCATGGTTTGGTATGTAAGGGGTGACCCCACGTAGAGGTGTTGTGAAGCTATGAAGAAAGATAGGGTTGAAAAGAAAGGGATCCCTAACTGGCTATGGTTAGGGCCAATTGGTGATGGTTAGGTAGCCATCATCAGTTGGGGGTATCGATCGATGACATTTAAGGTTAACCATCGATGGTTATGCAACCATCGATGCTTGGTTAAAAGCCCTAAAACTGTAGCAAAAGGCAAAAGGACAAAAATTTGTCCTTATTGACAACTTGGTGTGTGGTGATTGGTATTGTCTAAGTAAATAATATGAGCTGGTGCTTGGAAGTGTTGAGGTATCGAGGTATCCCTACTGGATTAGGTTATTGCGATTGAGATTATGATTGAGTGGAGTCAGGATGGATGAGGGAGACACACAGAGCAAGTGGTGGGGCATGGATTGAGATGACGCTATTGATCATGAAATGAGGTAGGTTCTATTATTTAATTGATAAGAATAATAATTAGTGTTAAAATAAGAGTGATTAAACTGAGAGAAATGCATAAAAAGGGTAGATGTGGGTGGTAGCATATGACCTAGGGTTTGGTTTTTGGATAGTAATAAAGGTTAAATAGATGTTTTTAGAATGTGGGATGTAGTGGAGAGGCATAATGGGTGATTAGGATATGCAAAAATAAGGGGAAAGGAGCTGTTGTAGGAATTAGGGTATAGGGGAGGAGGTCAAGGGGTCAAGGCTCACCACCATTGATCACCAATAGTGACTGGTAGTGGTTGACCTGACCAGTGACAGTCAACTTAGGGGAAAGAAAATGCCCTAAGGAGATTGTCGACAGTCGAGGGATCGACCATCCATCATCGGTCGATGAGGGGTTGGTTGTGTGAGTGTGTAGGTAGTGTTGGAAATAATATTAATAAAAGATAGGTATATTTTATAATATTATAATTATAGAAGATAGGTGTAAGATATAGTGGTCAAAAAGGAAGGTAGGGTATAAGTTAATCAATATAAAGGTAAGTTGGTAAAGAATACGTTATGGTTTTCTATTGGGTGTGAGTTAATAAGTTCAAGATAATAGTTCAATTAATATAGGGTTTAGTTGGTGACACTAGGCTGTGTTGGGGAGTTTGTTGTGAAGAAAAGGTTGAATGTTTATAGGATAAAAGTTTATGTGTTTTTAAGTAGTTAGGTTCACTGTGAAAAGGTTGCATTTGTTGTTTGTAAGTTGTTACCTAACACGTGGGATTATTTTTGTGCAGGCTCAAAAGTGTATCTAGTTACGTGATCAGGTCCCAGCTATGTTTACAGAGGTATGAGATGTGATGACCGCAAAATATTGGCATCACATGGAGGCAGTGGGGTTTGGGGTGATGCATCATTATCAACATCTATCAAGAGATACGACCATGATAGTTGCCCTCATCAAGAGATGGGATCTGGTGACTAACACATTTTGGTTACCAACTAGAGAGATGAGTATCTTACTAGATGATGTCCATAAGATCACCTTGTTACCGATTCGAGGGGATCCAATTTATCATATAGAGGGTGATGAGACAGATTATCTGATGGGTTTATTTTATGGAGCCAACATGACTCACGCATAGTTCCATGCAGGTGTTTTTAGCATCAGACCTTTATACGAGAGAACTCGAGATGAGAGGCATCTTTTGATGATGATGCAATTAGCAGTGACATGTTTTACTCTACCAGATCAATAGGAGGGAGATTCCCTTATGGATTGTACTAGTAGAGTTGATATTTGGGGAGACGGTATTTAGATGGGGACAAATGTTATTGGTCCAAATTTATAGGGAGCTATGGGGCTTTAGATTTCATAGACGCTATGGCATTAGCATTGGATTTGTTCTACGCTATTGGGCATATGAGCACATTCGTGAGTTGAGACCGTTGGGTCTACATGTGGATGGATATCTGACGATAGACTATAGGGTTGGGTTTTGCAGATGGAAGAGAGGAAACATGATTATAGGCGCTGGTGGTGGCCCGATATATTTAGAGTGGTTTCAAGGTGCTCTAGAGAGTTTGTCTCTAGGTGAAATAGTATGGAGACCCTACAAGACATAGACTATGTGGGATGGCTACCTAAGGCATACCTATGCACTACAGAATTGGAGATGGGTTTATAGTAAATGAGATCATGAGATGGAGCTTATCCCTATGGAAAGAGTGCAACATCAGTTTGGCCTTCAATAGGGTATTCCACCAAATTTTCCCCACTACAGAAGAGAGGATGCCAATTTTTTGTTGCCAAAGCCACAACCTTAGGAAGAGGTATTAGATTATGAGGAGCTACCAAATAGAGTTAGAGATGATGCAGGTGTGATGGTAGATTATCCAGCCTAGTTTTAGGGGAGGTACATAGCCATTGATTTTAGGCTAAGAGATGGAGGCCAGGGGCTTATGGATGTTGACCCATGAGGGGGACCAGCATAGGGGGATCCACATGTAGCAGCAACATTATTTGTAGCTTAGGCCTAGATAGTAGTGTTATAGGGGTAGATATCCACTCTTCAGGGATATATTGCCACTCTTTAGGGAAAACTAGGAGGAGTGACAGTATAGAGAGACTAGGCATAGGCACAAGTCACCATTTTACAGGGTCAGGTGGCTACTTTATAGGGGCAAGTGGCTAGCTTATAGGGGAGATTATGTCAATGCTAGGAGAGTGAGATCAGACAAGGACATCACTTGGCTTGGTGACTTAGGAGATGGACTCTCTGTGACAACCTAGTGGAGCATTAGTGGCACCTCCAAGTTTTTTGACACAGGTCAAGTACCTAGCAACCATACAAGAGTTGCATTATTATGAGGGCATTATGCTAGCACAGTGTCCTAATGAGTAGAGATGGGGAGAGTATCAAGCTAGCTTGGTTGGTGGAGTGACACTTGCCACACCAGGTCAGTGGGTTATGGTAGTAGGTTAGCTAATAGAGCTACCACCTAGGACAAGTATAGGTATAAGTGCTAGTGGTTCTGGTTTAGGTGCTCTAGGGTCATGAGTAGAGATCTTATGTGATGTATTTTTATATTTTGATACCATCTTGCATGTCGAGATGCGAGATGTATATGTGAGCGATAGATAGGTTTACTTGTTGATACACACACATATGGATCAATTTTTTTGACATGAGTTCAGGTTGTGTTCATGCTTTATGAGATGAATATTTATGTAGGAGATCTATGATGTTGATGATTATTTAGATGATTCTGAGTTATGATATGATGTTTATAGAATTATGTGGTGATTTGATTGTGATTCGATCTTTATTGATGTAGAAGTTTTGATTATGACATTATTTCATTGATGGTAGTAGGTATGATGTCACTTCCATATGATGATGATATTTTGATGGGTTAGTCATAATGTAGTTTTGTAGGTTCATTTTGATCACATGATGTTAATTTTACATATGTTTGGGCAAAATGTTAAATAAAATGTGATGTTTGGTTAATGATACAAGGGTATGGGTGTGGCATAGGTAAGGGTGACATTTACGTCCATATATTTGGATAAGACGAGGAGCATGGTGCCTTTTGCTAGTGAGAACTAAACAATAAGAATCCATATATGGATCAACTTAGTGAACATAAATCCATCAAATGTTTCATAAGAGCTTGTTTTATTAAGAAAACTATTATCTTGACCACTTCATGTCAAGTAAGCTCATAATCCCTTAGATTCATTGTTAGGTGATAGGTAGGGATTTGAATCAGTGGGTAGAGCAGAATGGAATTTGTGGGTAGTGGAGTGATTGGATTTTCCATAAGCGACCAAAGAACCCTAGCAGACAAGTCCATGTTGTTGGTAAGTTATATAATATTGTGTAGACTGATCAATGTAGGATGTATACATTTAGTAGATATAAGAGCCAATTACGTTACTGATTTTGTACTTTGCTTTTTTGCTTTATAAGTTGTTGAAGCTGATCGATGTGAGAAGCTTCGAATGAACATTTGTTGTAGCCATCCTTCAAGGGAGTGGTCTATTTTATTATTTTTTCATAATTGTCCTTTGAGGAAGCAGTCTACCTTAAGCAAATTTTGATTTAATGTGGCAATTTTCCTTCGAGGGAGTAGTTTACAATTTATTTTTGAAGTATGGATATATTTTAAACTAAAATTAAGCATGGACAAGTCTATTCATGCTCAAAATTTCTACCCATGTAGAAGCAGGATCTAGACACAAAAGGTTCGTTAGAGGAAGGGGTTTTGAGAAAAAATTGACCATGGGATTCCATCTATTAAAAGATGAAAAGTATCCATGAGAACCATGCTATAGGTAGATCCAGGGTACCCATATTTAGGATTAGGTTATTATGTGACAGATCAATCACACAAGTTCTATACAATCAATTAATCTCAAAAGAGATAGAAAAGAATGTTTAATGGACCAAGGGACGAGCTTAAGTGAAACACAAAAGTGCAGTTGAACCTTGTTTTAACAATGAAAAAGATGAAAATACGATGCATTGATGGGTTTAGGCTCTCACCTACCTTCGAGAGAGGACAAGCGAGAAGCCCCTGATCCATACTTATGGGTTATAATGTAGCATCCTAACCAGTTAAAAGCAAACTTGCCTTTCTTGGTCTTCTCCATGTTAGTGACGTGTTGGTTTTCCTTGAGGATGAGATCTCTAATGTTGAATTTTCATGTTTTCAGATGTTTATTGTACGCTCGTGTGATACGCTCTTGATAAACATGAAGGTGATTAAGGGCAGCAAGGTGATGTTCATCAAGAAGTTCTAATCATGCTAAACACTTTTGACGATAATCACTTTCAAAAAGAATCTCATGCAAGGATATGCAGAGAGCTGGAATTTGGACTTCAAGAGGTAAGACCACCTCAGCTCCAAAGACAAGAGAAAAAGGTGTAGCACCCATAGCAGTTTGGATACTAGTGTGATAAGCCCATAAAGCAAATGGGATATGGAGGTGCCAATCCTTGCCTAAAGCATTAACTACCTTAGTGAGCATTTTGATGAGGGTTTTGTTGGAATCCTTAGATTTTCCATTGGCTTATGGTCGATGAGGTGAGGAGAAGCTTAGGTCGATACCAAAAACATCACAAAGCTCTTGGACTTTTTTATTTTTAAAGGATTTACCATTAGCAGTGATAAGTTTGTGAGGAACACCAAAGTGACAAATGATGTGGTGGTTGATAAAATCAATGGTTTTTTCATCTTTAATTGAGATTAGGGGGATGGCTTCTACCCATTTGGTGAAATATTTTGTAGCAGTGATGATATTTGATGTCATTGTGAGAAATGTGGATTGATTTCTCTGAAAAGATCAAAACCCCATTGTGAAAAAGACCAATAGTAAGTTGATACTTGAAGACCATGAGAAGGTACATGATAAAAGTTAGCATGTTGTTGACATTTGATGCATTTTTTGATATAGTCACAACAATCTTGATTGAGTGTGGGCCAATAGTAAATTACCATACTTGGTGGGTAGAATATGATGCCATGCACTTTTATATCTTCCATTGCTAATTGATTCTATTGGATTGCTAGTGTTGACAACTATTGCATATCATAGAGGTTGTACGTCAATCCTTCTTGTAATTTATCAATTAATGATAAAGTTTTTGTATTATCTTTGACCTGCATGCAGATTCAAGTCCAAGAAGAAAGCATTGCCATGGAGGTCTGACATTTATAAGAGATTCTTGATCATTAGGGGATTGATCCCTGTACTTGAGCTCCATCCCCATGGACCATCTACCACAAGGCTTACCACCTCCATTACCAAGACACTACCAAAGCCAATCTCGTAGTCCTAGTCATTTTTCCACTCTCCCTCTACAAGAGGGATTGAGATCATTATCACTACATGGAAGCGCTAAGCTTGTCCTTCCTATTAGGTGTCACCTGTTATCCCTTATAACAATGTAGTACATCCTCTTGATGGTTGAGACAACATTTATTTGGATCCTCTAGACCCCTTTGATGGTTGGGTGGATTCAGATCCTCCTTCAATAAAACCTTCTTCTTAGACCACTCTACTACCTAAGGATGATCCTACACCTCATGTTTCTTGTGTGGTGGCATGTGCCTAGGTTTCTTATATGTGTGTGATATATTTTTAATGTTGTGTGGTTGTTATAGTTTTTCCAACATTTATATGTGGTCTTCATTATTTTTTTGTCATGTTTTGATTCAATAATTTTCTCTAATAGGTAATCTGAGCCATACATGCCCGACCCTTTTCTATATTATTATTCAATTATTAAGAATCATACTAAAGCATTTCTAATAGTAAAATGAAGGCCTGAATGTGAAAAAAACATATTTTGGAAAGGTCTGAATAACTCTTACCAATTAAAAGTGAAATTTTGACCTCTTTGTGAGCTACATCTCTTATGGACTACATAGGACTTGAACCTAGGACATTCCATTTGCTACTGGAGTGCTCTACCCACTGATCTACTGGCCCCTCTATAGAAATCCCATCATCAGTCTGAGTGTGGTTTATTTCCAACAACCCCACTTAAGCCACATTACTGGTGCTTGGGGCTCCTAGCCTGGCTCTGATACCACATGTGAGCTACAACTATTTATGGACCAGCGAGGACTCGAACCTAGGACCTTCCATTTCTTATTGGAGTACTCTATGAACTGAGCTATTGGCCCCTCTATGGCTAGCCCATCGCTGGTCTAGGTGTGGCTTATTTGCAACACTCTCTAGAGAAGTGGAATGATGAATTGTAATAAGTGGCATTCCAACTAGAATAGTATGAAAATTGAATTATGCATTATCATGCAGATATCATTTCTAAGTCATGAAGTACATCATCAATCCACATATTATGATACTTAATAGAAAAATTTAAATTCTTAGTGTATTTTATGACTCTATGCACTAGGAACACCTTACCTTCCAAACAAGTTAATAACTAACACTTCTATATTACGTAACTATGTAGAAGTTTTTTATTTTTTTGAATGACCAAGGCTTCAACTAAGTGTCAAGGATTAGGGGTTCTATTCCATCAAATTCACTTAAGAATTAAAATTGGTTTCATTCCTTATGGTGTCGATCTTTGCATTCAGCAATAATTGATCCCAATTAAAATTGAGAGTGTTATTAAAAAACAAACCAACTAGAACAAACATAGTATTAACATTAGCCTTATAAAAATTTCTTAACATTACAATAAAATAAAAAAACAAATTCTAAAAAAAATTAGCTCACTACCCCAATTCATGTCCTTACTCAACGAAATTTATTGATTCAATACATCACACCAATAATGCATTGCATTACCTAGACAAACATTGTAAACACAAATTTATGATTTATCAAAAGAAATCCACTCATTTTTTCTCAGAAATAGAACCTAAAAATCAATTAAAACTAGATGTTGTCTAAGATATAATAAAAAACCTAATGATAATATCTATAGAGTTTTCCTTCGTAAGTCATATTTAATCAAAGCCCATAAATGAAAGACCTCAAATAATGATTAAACAATGTTCTTAATTTGCAATTGAAGTATCCACTCTCTTTACATCTCATGGAGTTCATTAAATATTCAAAATCATACTTAAAACTTTAGATAGAGTTTATGATGACAACCCAATGAATAATATAGGTATAGTTTTACAAAATTAAAATGAAAGATCTATGTTTTGAAATGATAAATATGTGCATCCTTCAACATTATTCAACAGAGATATATCAATATTTCAACCAAGCATCATAGAAATAAAAAAATGTTGACCCAAAAGAAAATAACCATAAAGCTTTGAATATGGCAAAAATTATTATGTCTATTTAAAAATATTGTTCAAACAAGATAGACCAAATAGGGATCTTATTTTTGTAAGTTGAAACTAGTTATTTCGACATTCATTATCACCTGCTTGAGTAAAAGAAGTGCAAAACAAGGAGGGCAAAGAGAGATGAAACAAAATGATTTCAAAAGGCTATCATCTTATTTTTCATTTCATGTTTTATAAGGACATCATACAAGAGAAATGAAATCCATAGTTTAAACTTATTGTATGCATGTATTAATAAACCATGAACCCTAGATGCCATCTCAATCTTAGAATTTATGAAAAAAAAAATAAAAATCCAAACTCAGAAAATTATTTTCATGGATTTGTTCAAACAAAATGTGTATAAACCGCTTTCTATTGTATATCTCTTCATTCTTTCTTTTCTCAAACTGAAAATATGGTTCATACTTGAAGACAAATGGGATTACTCAAAATGAGATATCCAATGCAGTCTCATGGTTTTGCAGTATCTATCAAAACCTATTGGGTTGAATCTCATAGAGCTTCATTACAAAGATCTCATAAATAATACAAAATGTAATGGATCTAAGAATAAAAGAAAACCAACATAAGAAGGACTAGGAAATCATATGAATTTACTAGACCTTAAAGTGTTTTAGGTGGAGTGTTTATGTCATTCAATAGGCACGTCCTTGTCTCAAAAATTGTTGGTGAATGCCAAAATTAATTCTTATAAAATTTACAATTAAACTATGCTACTCACTTTAGCCTAAAGCCATTGTTTTTGTGTTGCAGTGTAGGTGTTAACTAGAAGTTTAAACAATAAAAGTATATGAGTTTCTTTAAACCCAAAGTTTGAAACATGGGTATAAAGATTTCATGATAACAGGAGTTTACTTTTCTAAGCATGTCTTAGGTTCTGATCCTAGACTTATTGTTATGAATTTAAGAGATATCTTTACTCAATTTAATCTAGGGTTAAAACACACCCCATCATTCAATTTAGAACTACTAAAAACATAAAGAACAGTATAAACTTATCCCTCTTAAACATCAAACATAAAAATCTCAACTAAATTGAATTCTAAATTTATTAAATTCTACATTTATTTATTATTTTCAATTTAAATCTCAAATTTTATGTATTTACTCAATCATCTCAACTTTTCTTAATTTTATCAAATTAATCATGTCACACTTAATATGTTCGTTAAAATTATTCAGCTACTTAATAATAAATATAATATTATTCTGAAATGCATTTCAATTTCCTAAATCTTGGAGTCATGCAAACTATGTCATTGGAAAAAAAGTTACTTGAGATTATTCTAGGTGGGGAGGTAATGCAAATAGACCCTAATCCGTATACACAGCCAGCTTACAGTTTGACAATCTAAAGTTTGCATATGTTTGACTCAAGCGCTTTCCCGAAGATGCGTGTCAAACCTCCTTAAGTTGGTACATGTAGCAGTTGACTTTTTTATCAATAGGTCAAAGCATGTGAGTGCACAGTTCTCTGTCCCTTCCCCATAAATTATGGACTAATCCGCTAAGACTATCATAACATTATTAGTTGAATTGAATCATCAGGTCTGAGCGTTGAACATTAAGCATTGTTCTGTTTGTCCAGCAATAACGCAGGCTTATTCTGCAATCCCAATCCCAATCAAAGCTTACACTATGGAACACCATTGTTCTTCCATTGCAACGAGCCTAGATGGTTCAGGTTCAGCTTTGCTAATATGACCTCAGGCACCTTCTGCAATCCCAATCCCAATCTCAATCAGAGCTTACGCTTTGGAACACCATTGTCAAAGAGATTGGGTTGAACGTATCACCCGGGTATTTCTTCCATTGCAATGAGCCTGGATGGTTCAGGTTTTACTTTGCTAATATGACCCCCGCCACTATGGAAGAATGCTTAAATCGAAATAAGCATTTTACAGAGAAGACACAGATTTCCAAATAAGGAAGTTTCGTAACTCTGATCGCTTCCATGTGACCCTTTATTTCGTTCATAATGTAATAAAATTATAGAAAGTCACTCTCAACTCCGTCAGCGCAAATTTCACTATCAGAAAATTACATAGCAACGCAACAATTTTTATTTGATTTTTTTTTAATTTGTAATATAATTAGATTATTTTATTTTAACTCTTCCAGGTTCACAAGGGATTTTGTATTCTTTTTAAATTTTTTATAATTTTGATGATAAACTAATTTTAATGAATTAAAATTATTCTATATATATTTTTATATAAATATTTTAAATAATTGAATATTAAAATTTAATTAAACGTAACAAAATCATATTTTGTATTTTTATTAATGAATTATATTCATTGAAGTATCATCATAAATATGATATGTATTAATATTTTATAATTAATAGATAGAATAATAATATATTAAATATAAAATGACAAAAGAGATATATTTGTCTACGTAATATTTTGTAATTCTTATCACAACAGTTTGAATCTAAGAATATATAATTGAAATTTACAAGCACTTAAAAATTTAGACTTCATCAAAGACAATTATAATATCTTTATACTTTAATCTGAACAATGCACAATCCAAATAAAATGTTTGACACTAAAGTATGACTTTAAAGTTTTGTTTTCCCAAATTTTCTCTTCACATCTTTGCCTTCATTGCCCTCAAATCTCGTAATCCGACTCCTATATATCTAGAAAAGCTAAATCTTTGACCTAATAGTAAGGAAGACAAGGATTTAAGTCATGCATTAAGATTTGGGTAGCTAATGTCCACTAGTTATACCTCCTATAGTTAAATTCCATGTAGTAGAATATATAAATTGTTGAGAACCTTGAAAGAATAGAATATACTTTTCATGTAAAAAAATTCTCAATGTTAAATGTATAATTAATGATCAAATAAAGTATAGCACTTGTCTATTTATAAGTGGATTTGAATTTAATTTTTAGAATATTACTGCACATGTTGACTTCCAACATGAAAAACATAGAAAGGGAAAAACATGCCCGTTTGGCCAAAGTAGAAATGAGGAACAACTATCTCAACCATATAGTTCAGTAGACACAGATTGTGAGCACCATACATTATTGTCCAAATAGTGGGACTAAAGAGATAAAAAGATAATGTGGGGAATGCTCGAATACACAAAGATAGTTTAAAGCTTCATAAGTTGATCAAATAAAGAATATCACTTGATTTGGACTAAAAAAATGTATACATAGATAAATTTGCACATCATATATAAATTGACATAAAAGTTCCCATGGGGAAATTTAAGCATGTTACATTATGCTCCACTCTAAGTTTTAAGCTTATTCAAAATAAAATGATGCAAGCATCCACTTTAGAGTATAACATCACATAATTTTCATACATGGCTTATTATGAAATGTTTTTGGTGTCATTTTATGCATATGATCCTCTGGTCTGGATTAAGGTCTTATTGGTATTTTTTGGTTTGCTTTAATCTTCCTCTCTTATTTTTTGCATGGTCATGCATTGCCTATTTCTTCATTTTCTCCTCTCTCATTATTTTTATATGTACGTAGACACATTTTGTGTCCTCCCTCTTCATCTTATTCCCCTTCTTTTGTTGGGTCAAATTTGACAACTCATGGAATCCGTCTCATGTAGATTGATTAGACCATTAATTTCATCCCTTATCAAATTGTGTAAATCTATCTCTTAAATTTATGAAGTTACAAGCGATAGGTTTTACAATGACACTTTAGTAAGACTCTACCTTAGATATTACATTTTGGAATGCATCACTTGCATTGCTCATTTCAACAAAAATAAAATACTAATACAAGATTTATTCTTAATTCTTGGTTTTGTCTAAAATGATCCAAAATAAAACACATGAGTTCACCAACATATATTTACGTTGCTTTGAGCTACACATTCTTATTCAAATTGATTCCATGTAGTAACATAGTTTAGCATCAGTTCCTTCGCATAAGTTGTCGATGTAATTGTCTCAAGTAAATTTCAAAGTGGTCATTATGAAATGTAGCATGAATTTAAATCATATTACTAAGGTATGTTTCAAATATTATAATGTGGTTATATATCTAAATAGTGACATCTAAAGTCAATTTGTCATTCTTCAAAATATTTGTTTCAAATTTAATGATTACTAATTAATATCAAACAATTTGGTATTACACAACCTCATGTTGAAATGTTGGCTTGCTTTTTTTTTTTTTTTTTTTTCTAAAAAAAAATGAGCATCTCTAGATGGAAAGAAAAGGTTACAAGCAACAATAAAAAATAAATATTCAAAATGAAGATAAAGAGGAAAATTATGAAAAAACAAAAACAAAAAAACACTCTTACATTTAATTTTATAATTGGAAAAAAGTTTATAAAAAATAAATAAATAAATATTCATATCGAAAATAAATATTAATTACAATTTCAATTTAAAAAAAAACGGTGTACAATTTTGTTATTTTACATTTTAGATCATACCCTGCAAATCTTCATCTTAAATTTTTATTTTTCCTGATTAAAAATCATAAATAATAATTCAAAACATTAAACAATAAAATTATACATACATTTTTTATAAAAACTAAAATTATAATTGTACAAACTATGAAAATATAAAATTTGAAAATACTAATTATTTTTAATATTATAACATCCCTTCTAAATAAAATTTACAATTAATGTTAAATATTAACACCCAATTTAATAGAGATTTTTAAAAACAACCGCTTAAAATCTACATTTTTCTTAAAATAATAATATATGGTAAAAACGGTGCCTAAACCGTCAAACTCTAGTGTCTGTAGTTCTGCGGATGTTTCTATCCATTATTTTGTCCACCTAAAACACCTTAAGGTGTAGTAAATGCATCTGTTTTTTGGTCCTTCATATGTCGGTTTTATTTTATTGAGAGTCATTGCATTTTGTATTGTTTTCAAGCTCTATGCCACAAAGCTCTGTGAGATTCAATCGATTACATTTTGATAGACACAATAAAAATGTATAAGGGGTCAATATGATGTTTAGGCTTAGGTCTTATAGTGTATATATCAAATTAGACATAGGTATTTATATAAGGACATTAGCCTTAGATCAATGGGAGATATTGGACACGAATGTGGACCTTTTAAGACTTATGTATGAAATGTAATTACTTATTATTTTACTTAGGCCTCCATTTTATAAACTAAACCTCATAAGGTGAATTAGACTTGAGATGTTATGTGAAAATAAAATAAAAGTATATTTGTTTAAGATGTAAAAGAGTTTTATTTATTGAAAATAAATTGGGTGTATTAAATGACAAAAAGAAAGCTTCATTTTTAAAATGTTTTGGTGTATGAGCATTAATAATCAAATTATAATATATAAAATGTTTCATAATAAAGTAGCGGGTTGGTATGTTGTACTGTACAAAAGTTTTGATATTCACTTCAACCACAACGAAAGTAAGATAGACTTTAGATCCTCAATTAATTGGCTTCACATCAATGTAATTGCATTGTTGATTCGATTCATACATTTAACATGGAGTCCTTACGCAATCAAATAAAGAATAGTCAATAACAAACCCTACCACCTTACAATCTACAAACCCCTTTGTAATGGGTGTAGTTCATGTAAATCCAACAACTGCCTTCAAGTCAGAGCATGTATATGGCATGGTGGAGGCTTTGGTGGAGGTTTGGGTTTGGGTGGTGGCTTGGGTTTAGGAAAAAGTGTTAGTGTTGGTTTGGGACGCTGTAATGGAATCGACAGAGATTTAGATGCTCCTATCAAGTTTGTTGGTAGTTTAAATGGCCCTAGTTGTGTTAATGGGCATGGTGGTGGCATTGGCATGGGAGCTAAAGTTTTTTTTATTATCGATATAATTTTTTAAGTGTTTTGTTTCCATTATTGGAGTATATTCTCCTTTTAACCATATGATGTGGACATGTCCTAATGCATGAAAATTAAAACTACCAACCCTACCCACCACCAGGGACCGATTGATAATCGACCACATTTCTTTGCAACCCATACTCCTCCACCATGACATTCACATTGTATCACCAACGTAACCCCCTTATGCACCCACATGGCATGGACTTTGCAAACACTTTGTTACTCACATCAACCTCAATGAAACTAATGAGATAGACTCCATAATATACTACCTAAACATCTTCAACATTACATTATGCTAAAATCTGCAATAGAAAATGGATTCCTTTCATAATCAAATAAAAAATAATTAATAAAAAATATATACTATATTATATTATATTATATATTATTATAATAGATATACTATATATTTATAATACTATATATATATTAGATTGTATATAATATTTGTTACATATAAAATAAATGTATATATATTATATTTAATATATTAATAAAATATTATTATATTTTATTGTTATAAAATTATTATAATATATTAAATTATATATACAATTAATTATATATTACAATTATTTAATTATATAAAATAAAATATATTAATATAATAGACAATCGACTTCTCATCTATTCCAATTTCGATCCCATCATTCAAAATCAAATAATACATAAGCTACAAAACTACAATGACCACCGAAAGTGTGACCCACTTCTGATAAACATCAACTTTTATGGCTGGAAAATGTAATTACAGTCATGGGCCAACACATTTCATTCACTGCAAGACGATGACGTCAGGGAATACGCCACTCGCAAATCGGATTTTGGTTTGATGTCCACCTTGCCTTTCCACCTCCCCGGCACGTGCAGAAAATGTCTGGTTGAAAATACTTTGCCGTTGTATCTGAAACGAATCTAACTTTACTTCCCTACATAAAACGCCTCTGGCATAAAAATGTTTCGCAGGAAATTTGGATGGACGGTGGAAGGATTGGGTTTGACGCTCTGAAAACGAAGGTCTGAATGTCCCTGCCCTACCAAAAGCGAAAGATTGATACATTTAATTTGTACAAAGCAATGAGATTACAGGGAAAACATCTTGCCAAACCACTACAAAACAATAGTAATGAGGTTTTTCGGTGATGGAATGGTACGACTCGAAATGTCTTGGACTTAACTGGTAGAGTAATCTAAAACGTGATTCTTCAGTGAAGAGACGTGCTGTAATGAACTGGGAAAATACGCTGAAGATGGAACGATATATATATATACGACCTCAGCGGATAAACATTAGCAGGTGCTCTTCTAGTTTCCCACTTCTTTAAGTGTTCATTCTCTCTCTCTTTGTTTCCTTTGTCTTTCAACCGAATTAAAAATGGACATGGTGAATATTGTCCTTACTTCGATTGCTTGTCAATGATTATGTTTACGTTATTCTCTTGATCCTAATACCATTACTTTGGTGTTGCAGCTTTCGTTTGATTTGATACAAGACTGTCCACCGAGCTTTTCCATGGATTAAAATGTCATATTTATTGATCCGTGCACCTCTAAAACACAAGCGTTATCATCAACCAGAGATCATTTCCTTATTTACCGAACAAAACGCTGCCGACTTTATAATATCACATTTCATATTATTATTGCATTGGGAGTATATTCAAGTAGCAAATTACATTGGTATTAAGGATGTGTGTAATCTTATTTATTTAGCATTTATGATTGCAGCATATGCATCTGGTTCTCTTGCGTTGCATTCTCTCAAAGCAAACCCAGACCAAGATCCACAACAGGTGCTAAATTTTCCATTCTTTACCCAACACAAAATATTGTAATTAGGACACTTAAGTTCATTTGTTTTGATGGTTTTGTATAGTGGGTAGGTACATGTTTCCCTGTTGGGAAGTGACAATATGAGTGAAAGGGATTACTAAGGATTTTGATGTGCCCTCACTAATTGAATATGGAACATCCCATGGAAAATAGATTTCTTCTACAATAGGAAATTATTCTAATGTTTTGTATAAATTTGCGAGCATCCATAATATGGTGATTGTTTAAAGCACATGTTTGTAGTTATTGTTAAAAAGGATAATGAAGATGAAACAAATTGTTATTTATGTGGGTGGGTTTTACGGATTTTTTTTCTTGTCTTCTTTAGTTATAAATGGAAAAAATATTGACTATCATATTAGGTCTGTAGTAGTCACTATAATTTGGATTTGATGATATTTTATCAAAAAAATTGATGTATAGTTGTTTGAAGACTTTAAAACACATAGGAAGATATTACACTATTCAAATTTGATTCTTTACATCAAATATTCAATTGGTCAAATATTATGAGAGGCCATTAAATAAGAATATATCAAAAGTTTGTGAGTTAGATCATGAAGATATTCTTGCTACTATCAAAATTAGAACATATCATAGTAGTTTGTTGAATTGAATTCTAAGGTATATTAATTTCTCAAATGTAAATATATTTAATTTAATCAAATTTTATTGATTTTGTACACAGTATATATAATTTCATTTTTAATTACTTACAATTTCTTTTAGGTTAGTGGTGCCAAATAAGCTTCTACCTTCACGTGGTTGGAACTGTTAGTAAAGAATTTCATATTCTTGAAGCTAAGAGAAGTTTAATATAAGTACTCATTTATTACAAAAAGGCATTCTTGAGACTGGAACAAATAGAGGATCTCTTGATTGGGTGTTATGGGAAGCCAAGAACTTGATTCTGGATATTATCTACCATACCGGATGTGTTACTTGTAGGAAAAATATTTTTTTGGTCTTGAACACTCTTTTATATATTGATCATTTTTGTTGTACTAATAGTCAATTTACTGATAGGGAAAATAGTTTTTGGATCATTCCAAGATTTTTTGGTATACTAATTTTGGTCTTTGAAAAAACAATGCTTGTCAAATAATTTGTTTACAATTATTTATTGTACGTGTATAATATACATGTTAGGTTTTGTATTGTTACTTTTTTCTTAGATGCAATAATGAATAAGTGTAATAGGATAACAATCCTGGTTTAAATTAAAGCATATTATTAATTTGGGGAAAAGACCAAAATTTAAAAAGTTACTCACTTTAAAGGAGGAAAAAATAATTAAATTATATTTCATAATCAACTATTGTACATTGAAGTTTAATTAGTTTTGAAACATTTCCTTCTTGATTTTCATTAGATGTAACAAAAGAAATAAAAGCAATTATCTATAGGACTTGTCTACAAATTCAATCAATCCGAAATCAAAATACGATAGTATATATATGTGATTAAAAGTGAGTGGATAGAACATATGTCTAATATTTGTAAAAAATGTTTCATTTGAATGTTTTTTTTAGCAAAGAAAAAAAGGAATTTCTTGTTAAAGATCTAACAATTGACCCAAATCAATACTTATCATACTGACATGAACCTCCTTAAATTAAATATTATACACAAAATAAATTATCCATCCACGAACATTAAAATAACATAAATTTTCACTATAACTTAAAAAATCATTGATTTCCTTTTATAAAATTTATAAATATTCAAAAGAATATTTGTTTTGAAGAAAATAATTAAAATTTTAAAAAAATTATCCAAAAATAAAATAAATATAAAAAATACAATCATTAAAAATGAAAATAAAAATGATAAAATAAAAATATTGTATCACTTCAACCCCACACACACAAGCAAACAAACACACACACACACACACACACACACACACACACACACACACACACACACACACACACACACACACACACACACACACACACACACACACACACACATATAACGTTAAATATATACATGTAAAAATATTTCATTTTAACTTAAAAATATATATATTAAAATTTTGTTCCACATATTACAAAATATGGTAGTGAATTTATTTGTAATTGTTTTACTAGATGTGAGAAATTAATCAAGTAAGATTTCATTAAAATTTTAGCTCAATTGGATCTATTTGCAAAATTTATCGCCATTTTAGTTTTTTCATAAATTCACTTTATAGTGCGTAATTCAAGGAATTTTTCATATTTATTTATATTTTTAGAAATAATAAAAAATATAGATTGGGTATGTTCTTTGTATTTTCTAATTTGATTCTGACATAAGAACACAATTGTTTAGTCAAAGTTAGGTCAAAAGTGCCAATCAAGATCGACATTGTCAAGCCCTTTTATGGTAGGACCACAAATTAGGGCTTGAGAAAATGGTGCCAAAACCCCATGTAAAACTCCTCACAAGGAAGAGATGGAATCACAGGAGTTCTAGATCCTTTATACCAGGGTTCTTTGAGATAGATCACAAAGTGAGCCAACTTGACTATAATGAGTACGACATTCAAAGTGTGATGCAAGGCATACAATTTGATACAAAAACCATACAATCTAGTTTGTAAAATATCATGATGGATTTACAAAATAATTAGTCAAATCAACTAGCTATCACTATTACACAAGCCCACTAAGGTGAATCTCCCAACCAGTGTAATCCAAATCCAAGTACCTTGTCACAATGTAACCTATTACCAAAGGTAGATGTGCGCACATTTGATGGAAAGGATCCACTCAATGGGATCAACCAAATAAATATTTTTTTTATCTGCATTAGACACTAGTTGGACATAAGGTTACCATGGCATCAGTGTATCTAGACTCTGAATAATTCATTTTGTATCGATGGTTGTGTGCTAAAAGAAAAAGATGACTCTCAGTGTCACCTGGTCATTTTTTACATAGGAGCTGAAATCACATTATAGTGATAGATAATTACTTCAGCCAACTAGAAAAAATATGATAGACTTATTTAATTAAGAATTATATTCATGATTGTCAAAACTTATCTTTATGTGTGGAGATAATTTATGATGATAACCTAGATGACCTATTTTTGTGAGGCCTCAAGGACCACATTCAACATGAGGTATGCATGTTTAATCCACTTAAGGTTTTTTATTCTATTATCATGACACACAAGGCTGAAGAAAAATTCATAGCCAACAAGAAACATGCATTAACTCACTTTAGAGATTATAGCATATTGACATCATTTCCTCCACCTACTAGATTGACCCTTTAACAAATTGAAGAGAAGTGTGTAAAAGGATTATGTTTTGGCTGGGACAACAAGTGGAGCAAAGCATATAGATGCGCTGAGAAGAAGTTATTCTACATTGAGGGATTTAACAAAGATGATGAAGAGGATTATCCCTCTAATGATGATGAGAAAGAGATAGAGGAGGTATCTGAAGATCCCAAACCTATAATCTCTTGTCATGCACTTTTAGGAATTAACACTCCTTAAACACTTAAGGTCGTGGTTTTCTTCAAGAAAGAGAAGGTGATAATTTTGATTGATTTATGGATCACACATAATTTTATCACAATGATCTGTTTTATATTATTGAGGTGATTTAAATTCATGCATCCATTAAAATTAATGCATGTGCATAAATATGTAATTTTTTGTAGTAACACTATGATATCTCCCTGTAGCCTTGATTGGGTTAACCCTTCCCAAATCGAGTTTCATCTTGACAAGCATCATAGGTTAACTATTGGCTTGTATGGGTGAGTCAATGAGAGACTTGTGATAATCACTTCACCTTAGAAAATAGGGAAATGATGTTTGGTTGAAAAAAATAATTGGTCAAATTTTATTAATTGACTGACTTGGACACTTGTATGTTGAGTTGATTTATAAATTTCTTGAAGACTCATCCTTCCTCACAAAATGCGTGTTCAATAAACTCTGGGATTTGAAGGTTGTCATAATGTGGATAGTAAAATTACACACCACATGAGTAGAGGATTAACATTTAGCTTTATTGTTATCTCCTTCCTTTTCCTCCTCCTCCTCATAGTACTTATGTTAATAATGGTAGTTTTAAAATATTATTATCGTCTTAAGATAGTGCTTGCCCAACTTTACTACTATCATTAATTATATTATTGTTAATGGTAGTGTAAGGGCCCCTATAGGAGAAACCTACTAGGCCAACCATATGTAAATGGGAATCACCAAATCGATGTATATATAGGAAAAGAGCAATGTATTAATAGAGAATGCCATGACTAGATTGAAATCGAGGGCAAAGTCTATTGAGAAGTGAGAGATAATGAAACAATGTCATCATTACTTTAAATCTTATGCTCTTATTTGGGACCCACTATAGTGAAATGATAATTGGTAGCATAGTTTCTTCTCTATTATTAAGACAATTAACATTCTACTATCAGTTACTTGACAAATTTTGGTTCGCTCTTTTTTTTACATGTTTGTTAATCATTCTTAACAATTTTAAAATATCGAATATCGAATATCAATATTTATAATCAATTAAAATAATTAATTCAATCGCATTGTAATGTGTACAACAACAAGAAATATATATTCATATTTTTAAGTTTCAACATTAGATTTGTAGTGTGTGTGTGTGTGTGTGTGTGTGTGTGTGTGTGTGTGTGTGTGTGTGTGTGTGTGTGTGTGTGTGTGTGTGTGTGTGTGTGTGTGTGTGTGTGTGTGTGTGTGTGTGTGTATTAAAAATAAAAATAAATAGGGTACAAAGAACACTAAGAAGTGAAATAAAAATAAAAAATATTATTCAATGGAAATAAGTAATAATAAATTCTTAATTATTGATGTTAAAAAAATTATAATAATGAATGTACATGTTTGATGATAACGGCTTGAGGGACTTGGTGTAGGGTCCTACTCGAGGATGTAGCAATAGGAAGGCTAAAACCCTAGCTATCATGGATGGTTTCAGAGACATGAAAGGCCAAGCGTGATAGGTGGAAGATGAAATTTTTGAAACTCAAGAGTTGTTAGGATTTGATTTTGTTTCAAAAAAATTGGTAGTAGAGCAAGAATCAAGAACCAAGGCTAGAGCTTGTAAAATACTTTCTCTTGAAAATGAGGTTTTGTACATAGGCAATCAAGTGGCAATTGGAAAAAATGCCTTCCCAATTAGAAGAAGTACAAATGGTTTGAAGGATTAGACTGAGGTTTTTTCCATTGATGGAGTGCATAGTAGAAAATAGGTGGAACTAGAATGGAATTTAGAACATTTTACTAGCGATTTGTAGATGCCATCTAAGAATGCCTTAATTTGTATTTTTCCAGAAAATGGCTAGCACTTGGTGAAGTGGAATAATGGGTTTCATTAAATTAGGGGAAGGAAGTGAATATCTATTTTATCCTAAAAGGATTCTTTATGGTTATCTTCACCTCTGGTTCAACTTATGTTTTGGTCTTGTTTAAGCCCTTTTGGTCCTTAACGGGAGTAGGTATATGGATACCAAAATAGAGCCCTAATTTTGACCACTTGGGCATAAAATAAGGGTAATTTCTAATTTAGATTCATTTTTATGGTCTTCCGATTAAATACTTTGGATCATATTGACTAAAAGCTATGGGTAATTTATTAGGCTCATTCATTGAGGTTGACCCTATCTTGGAAGAAGGAGTTTTGGTTTCTTATGCCATAGTTAGGGTTTTGTTGGACTTGGACAAGGACATTCCAAAAATGGTTTTTCATCAAATACATGGGTAGGCTTTGGATTTAATGAGTGGATATTGATAAAATTACCTTTCATTGCTTTTAATGTTGTTTCTGGGTCATACCCCAAAATTATGTTATCCTAAAAAGCAAGCTCCACATTGCACTCATTTGGTTGTTCAGTTAGTATGGTAGAAAAAATGGTGTGTAATAACAAGATCAGTGGAGTGTTGGAAAAAGAATCTTCTCAAGTAGAAGTGGTCAAAGGTCTTTAATATGATATCTATGAAATAATGGAAGGGGAATTAAATGTTATTCCTTTCTCTCCTGATTGTTCTAACTAGCCTATTAAGGTTGACCTTAATAGGATCATCAGAAAGACTTAGGCTCTACTTTAGAAACCTGATAATAGTAATGCTTTATCTCTATCTTATTTAATTAAAGGTTTGGAATGTAAAGACCATTAATCAAAATCAATCAAATCTATGTTGTAATATAATCATGACAACTCAGCTCAAGCTTCTGCTTCATAGATAGAAGGGTTGGATGTTCCAAACCTAGGATCAGAAGAAGCTGAGGGTAATGCATCCAAAGAAGAGGATGAATTAAATTTAGAATAATAATTAAATTATTGGGAAGTGCTCTCCATAAATCAATTTTAGTGTTCCTTAACTCATCCGAATTAGGGCCCTAAAAAGAGAAGGGGTAGGAAATCCATCAAAGACAAGATGGAAGTGGAGATTTTATGTGGTAAAAAGGGCACTTTGATTCATTTTATGGTGTCTTGAAAGTGGCAGGTGGAATTCCCTCCACTAGGTCAATAAAGTTCCTATCTTAGAATATTAGAGGCATGAATGCTCCTAATAAGAGATAGGTATTGAAACGTCTCATAGTGGCTAAAAATACTAATGTTTTCCTACTTCATGAAACTAAATTAAATTTTTAGAAAGCATGGTTATTGATGAAATCAAGTTGGGCTATATGGAATTGTATTCTATGGAAGTAGTTGGATCCTCTTGTGGTCTGGCTATTTTTGGTTTGCCTTGAAGTTTAATGTAGTGGCAATTGTTTCATGCCCTTTACGATAGTTGTCTAGGTTATCAATTTTTTCCTTTGATGTAAATTTCATGTTCTTTAATTTTTATGGTCCTAATGATACTATCTAGAAGAGGCAACTTTGGAAGATATTAGATGATATGATGTTGAGGTTTCTTGAGGAAAAGATTATCCTCTATGGTGATTTTAATTCCATTATCCAAATTCAAGTTAAATTGGGAGGGGTGATGGCCCCTAATCCTTCTCAGTTGTATATTTACAATTTTGTTCAAAATAATTACCAGGTAGATGTGCTTCATAAATTAGGCTAGTTTTCTTCGAATAAAAAAATAGTGGTCTTGAATAACATTCCATAGATATTAGAGAGATTTTAATCAATCTAAATTGGTTGATTAGTGATTTTATGGTGGAGATTTAGGTGTTTGGTACGTGTAGTTTAGACCAATTTTTAGTTATTCTCAATACTCTTAGAGATTATCCTCTGGAATGTTGTCCTTTCAAATTTGATCGATGTGTCTATATGAACCTTCTTTCTTTCAGTTCATGAAGAATTTGTGGTCAGCTTTACCCCCCACCCCTTCTCTGGTTTTCTCATGTATAAAATGACAAATAAAATTTAATTTATCAAAGGTTGTCTCAAGAAGTGGAATGCTAAATTTTTCAAAAATATCTTCCAAGAAAAGGTAAAGATTGAAGTTGTTTTGTTGTCTTTGAATGATTTTGTCATGAAAATGGGGATGGATGTGGAAGCTTATCTCTCTTAAAAGAAGGATATGTAGGAGTATGAGTAAATCCTTATTTGTGAATAAATTCAGTGGAAATAAAATTTTAGAGTGAATTGGTTACAAGCAGGGGATAATTTTTTTGATTTTATTCATAATTTAGTAAGAGCTAAAAGATAGAAAACTTATATTTATACTATCACATCTAGAAATAATGATTTATTGACCTATAAAGTAGATATTAGTGATAAAATGGTGTCTTTCTTCCATCAATTTCTCTCTGAAGAAGAGTAATCCAATACAAAATCCAAAAATTAGAGTTTGGAGTTTGCTCCCAAACTAATCTTCGATAGGCATAATGCTCAATTATTAGCTGCTTTCAATCTGGAACAAGTTGGTTTAGTAGTATTCTCAATGGAAAAAAATAAAGCTCTGTATCTTGATAATTTTCTAGTATCTTTCTCTAAATCCTTTTATGATATTATGGGGGTTGATATGTTCAGCATGCTGGAAAAATCTTGCCATTGCAAGAAAGTGGATCTAGATTTAAATGTTACATTCATTTCCATGTTTCCTAACGGGGAGTTTTAGGTGAGTTTCAATGTTGTTTTATCTTATCTCCCTCTGTAATTTGTTGTATAAAATCATCTCCAAATATTTATCCAATCATATTAAGGTACTTTTAGACTTCATCTCTCAAGAATAGTTAGGTTTTATACTAGGAAGGAATATCCAAGAAGGTATTATTATTGGTCATGAAATAATTCATTCTCTCTATCATATTCATCAAAAGGGTATGCTTATCAGACTGGATATTACTAAATATAATGATAGGGTTAATTGGCACTTTTTCATCAAAGTTGTTGGGAAATTTGATTTTTCCAAAGATTGGTGTGATTGGATTTTCTTCTATGTTTCTAGTCCTAAGCTTAAAGTTTTGAATAATGCGAGCCCAACCGATTTATTTGAATCTTATATGGGTTTATGATAGGGAGACCCATTATATTTGTTTCTCTTCATCTTAATGACTAAATATTAGGTTAGGATGGTTGTTCAAGATAAAGCTTCTAATAGGGTGTCTAGCCTAAATATAGTGAACAATATTGATAGTTTGTCTCATCATCAATTTGTTGATGATACTTTCATTTTTTGATTTGTTGTTATTTTTTAGGCCCAGGAGTTCAAGGTGATCCTTAACAACTATGAGTTGGCAATAAGTCAAAAGGTCAATAAAGGAAAATTAAAAAAATTATTGAGTAAGTGAAAAAAGTTGGGGGAAAAAGAGGGGTCTACCCATGGATATGATTTTCCTAAAATTTCATAAATATGAAATTTTTTAGATAATTTGAGGCATCTACACTCTGAATTTGAAAATGGTGTAAGGACATGAAATGTATAATTATAAGTCTAGTTTCCAACAAACTATCTTTTTTAAAAATGGTTAAGTATAACTATGTCAAACATCTAAAATTTGATAAAAAAATCCTATTTTTTTAATAAAATAGATTAGATAGATGGTTATGTGGTGCACCACTTTTTAATTAATGTTTAATATTGTTTGAAACACTTCAATGAAAATTTATATAAGATATTCTAGTTTGTGATCTATATTTCTTATATTTTTAAATAAATAATTATTTTAATAAATTTTGAAAGTAAATATATCTCGAGAATAGATAAAAAAAATGGATATTCATTGTGCGACACACCTAAATAACTCAAAAAAATGAAAAACATTTTTTTTTAAAAGTGTGTAGAATCAGAACTAGTTTGTGACCATATAAACTGTTTTGTACTCGGATCAATGAAAGACAAACTAAATGAACATGTATAAGATTTTATTGTTTGTGGTATGTAGTGGCCTAAAAAATTATAGTTAAAAATCAACATAGTTTGAAACCTTAAATTAGTCCAACAATTATAAAAATCATATTTTTGGAAAGATGAGAGTGCGTTCGTCATGATGGTATTAAGTTTTTGAATTTTACTATTGAAATTTGTAATTCATTTGGTAATAAAATTTGAATTTTGTTGTATTTTATCATACTCTCAGAGTTGACTATAGATTGAAAGGTGTTTTTTGCTTGATAATCCAAGCCATTCCCTAGCCAAAAGGTGTGGTGTTTAAATTCAAATTAAAATAACATGATCATATTAATAACATGATCACATTAGTAATGCAATCATGTTAATAGATATCATTAACATGTTACTATTTTTTTTCCACATAAATGTATATGGAGATGCACATGAGGCCAATCTTGACCAGAAGCTTATATTTACTACTCTAAATGTGAAAATAAATGTAAACTTATAATTTAGATTTATTTGAGTACATATGATAAATTAGGGTCACTCTACATCTAATAGAGTTTGTCTCATAATTTCATGGCTTACGATGTGGCAAATAGTTTTTCAATATCTAATCTGGCTAGTACTTAGGCATTTTAAGGGTTTAAGTATTAAACCCAGGGATTTCAATACATAACTTTTATAATTGATATCTAATTTTGGTAAACATATACTCATTTTTTAGATTTTTGTACCTTTTAGATTGATTCCTAACATTTCTAAGAGTCCTAGATTTTTTAAAATTCAAGTCTTAAAATTACTCACTTTGAACTTGATCCAAAGTGGTGTGATTGGAGTAGTGTAGGTCACATTAATGACCTACACAAAGCAAATGAGCACTTTGTGTTAATTTCACTTGTTCATCATCCCTCCCTCATCTCTAATCAATTCCTACTCATCCTTCATTACCCCTAATCACTCTTTCATCATTCCTCATTATCCCTAATCACTCCCTCATTGACCCTCACTATCTCTAGTCATCTCTAATCACTCCCTTATTATCCATAATCACTCTTCTATTGACCCTCATTATCCATCAACATCCCTAATCACTCACTCCACATACTTTATCATCCCTAGTCACTCATTCCTCATAACTATTCACTCCCTCCTCATCCCTCATCATCTATAATCTCTCCCTCATTGACCTTCATTATCCCTTACCATCTATAAACACTTGGGATTGTCATCCCTAATCAATCCTTCATTTATTATTACCATCCTTCATCATCTGTAATCACTCCCTCCTCATAATCCATAATCACTCTTTCTTCATCCCTCATCAATTATAATCACTCCCTCCATGAACCTCACCATCCATCATAACTCCATCTTTGACCCTTAGCATCCCTTATCACCCTATATCATTCTCTCATCATCTGACATAAGTATATACTATAAATATATCTTTGATGTCAACCATATGTTTTTAATCCATTATAATATAAATTAGGTCCTTTTTAGGACTTGTTATGCTATTAATACCCATTTGTGATAGTCAATTATATTACTGAATGAAATGGAATATCTTTAAAAGTTATAGTCATGTAACATAAGTACTAACACAAAATAGAGTCCAAATTTTAATTCACCAAATTATCTTTGTTGTACAATTGACTAGATAAAACTTTATTCGATTCCACCTTTGTTAGCTTGGTTCGATGGATAAAAATTAAACACAAATCTATTGTATATTTTTCTAATTTAGAAAATATTTAAATCATATGGAAATTTATTTGGTGTTTCCCATTCCTGTTTGACTTGATCCTTGGTAAAGTTAAAATATGCATTCCTTGAGTGTGTAATGTAACCCAAATATTTTATCTCTTACATGAAAAATGAACATTTATGCATGTTATAATAAAAATGTGTTTCTACAAAAATTTGAAACACTAGCTCAGCATGGTGTAAATGTTCATCCCATGTTTTTTAAAGATTAAGATGTCATCAAGGTAGATTAAAAATATGCCATAGGTAAAGGGCTTGAGGATGCCATTTAACATCTCAATGATTGAATTCACTAAATAAGTTAACCTAAAAGGCATAACCAACTATTCAATCAATCCTTCTTCTATTTTTAAGAATATATTCCAAATGTGTAAAGGTTCAACATGAATTTGATGATACCCAAACATAAGATAAATTTTGGAAAAGACTTATACACCATGGATATGGAAGAAAAATGCCTTAATATTTAGATGAGCATAATAGTTCTTCACATTAATCTTGTTAATTTTTTTTAATTGATTCACAACTTTGGCACAAGCACATTTGGGCTTCTACAATGCAATGATTTGGGCATCATGTGTCCATTATCCATGATTTCATGGATATACCACTTATCATATTCATTCTCTATAAATGCTATGTTATATAAAGAGGTTTGAGGGAGAGGTAGTTAAGGGATCTAATCAATAGTATTGTTTAGAGTACAATATGTAGGAACTTATTTAGGTGAATAAAATATATCCTTGTACTCATCTAGTTTATGGTTCCATTATTTTAACTATGTTATTGTTGGATAAAACACACTATGATATGGTGACATCTTGGACGTTATTACATTTACTTCTTACCATCAAAATTATAGTTCTTGTTACAACTAACAAGATTCCTTCACTTCCTCGCACTAATGACTGAAAGATTTTGAACTAACTATGGTATGTGGTATTTCAGATCATGATAATCTATCACAACATTTAAAGGATTGACTTCATATAATACAAGTCAATGGTAAGTATATGGTTGACCACATGTAAAACATCACACACATCTAATGGTGAGGAGTCACAAAGGATTGTGTCTTTAAAATTTTTGATTTTGTACACCAAGTGACACTACTAAGTTATCCCTTTATCAAGGCCTACACTATACCATACACTAATGTATGGTTATGGATGATGTATCAATTTCAATTTCAATTTTTTAAAATATGATTTAGGAGAAATTAAATTCTTTTGACTTCCATTGGAAATGACGAAGTGTATTGGCTCACCATTGATTTACATTTGTTAATGAAATAGTATTTATAATTCATATAATTTATTTTTGGGGTAAGTATATATATTTATAGTAATGAATATATCATTTTTTTCATAGAATATTATCTACTTACCTTTTTATAGTGATAGATAACTTGTACCCACTTATCGAGATGTGTAAGTAGAGAGCTCATAGTGTGACACTCTTCATTGGAATGGATATTGAAGTTATGCATTAAGCACAACTTTCCCATCTTGAACAACTTATTCTAATCATTTTAAAACTATTTTCCACTCTATAATATGATGACTCAAACAATACACATAAAAATAGAAGGCCTTCAATGTAATTATTCAGATCATAAAATGTCCTCATATGGAAAGCAATTGATTGGTTCTAGGAAAGCACATAGCCTAGTGATCCTCATATTTACTACCCATTTTTGGTGCTACGGTGCTTTTAATTGCTTCTCTTTTTATGGTGGATCTTCAATTATGAATTACATAATTTTTAATAGGCAAATATTTTTTCATAGGTGCTAAATATTTATGTTTCAAATTTTCCTCCACATCATTTTGATAAATATATCCTATATTTTATACTAAGACTCATCTCTTCAGCTGTATCTCCTAGAATTATTAAACCCCCAAAAAATACCATCATCAAGGTATTGGATGAAGTGATTAAAGATGAAGAGGGATGAGAAGGAATTGAGTAGAGATGATGAGAGAGTCAATATAGATGGTGAGGGTCAATGATGGAGTAATTAGGAAGTATGAGGGAATGATTAGGGGTGATAAGGGATGGTGATGATTAATGAGGGAGTGATTAGGGGTGATGAGGGAAGAGTAAAGAGTGATTATAGATGATGAGGTATTAGGAAGTAGTGATTAGGAATGATGAGGGATGGTGAGGGTCAATGAGGGAGTGATTAGGGATGTTTTTGGAGTGATTGTAAATGATGAGGAATGGTAAGGTTCAATAAGTAAGTGATTAAAGATGATAAGGGTGGAGTGATTAGGGATGATGAAGTGATTATTAGATATAATGAGAGAATGATTAGGGATGGTGAGAGACAATGAGGGAGAGATTAATTATGATGAGAGACTGATTAAATATGATTAGGGATGGTGAGGTTCTATGAGGGAGTGATGAGGGATGATGAGGGATGACGAGTGAGTGATTATGGATAATGAGGGATTGTGAGGGTCATTAAGGGAGTAATCAAGGATGATGAGGGACTGATTAAAGATGATTAGGGATAGTGTGGGTCAATGAGGGAGTGATTAAGGATAATGAGGAATGATGAGAGCGTGATTAGAGGTGATGAGGCATGAGTAGGAAGTGATCGGGGATGAAGGAGGGATGATGAACAAATTAAATTAACATAAAGTGGTCATTTAATATGTACAGGTCATCAATGTGACCTATGTTACCCCAATCACACCACTTTACATCAATTTTAAAGTGAGTGGTTTAAAAACTTCAATTTTGACAAACCTAGGATTCCTACAAATTCCAAGAGTCAATATAAATTGGGGCTTCAAAAAGTTGGGGCTTGTACATTGATGGTAGTTCAAAATATGAATTTGACTCAAGATAGGCTGCATAAAATGGGTTTCTAGGGACTATCTAGATGATGTATATGTAATCAAGAGTAGGAATTTGCTAATCATTTATTGTTTAATTGGTCTTTCGCAAGGTGGTGTTGGTCTTGGATTTGTAGTATGTTTTATTGGATATGGTCTTTGCATCCCAGTATTGAAAAATCCTAAGAGTCTTGGCCTTTAGGAGATGTTAAGCACTCTTTGTATATCTTGTGTTGATTTAGTCCTGCCATTCTTATTTGGTCTATATGGAAGGACATAAATAATGCATCTTTGAAAATTTTAAAAAACATTATTCAGGGTTCTTTGTAAGATTGAAACCTCCATTTTAAAAGTTTTTTCAGTGCATGCTAGATGCAAACAAGGTCTTCTTTCTAGTTGGGATCTTAGAATGAGTGGTAGATGAAAATTATTTAATATTCCCCCTATTAATGGGTCAATTATATGTATGTCTGAAAGTATAAAATTGAGGTCTAAAGCTAGTTGACAGCTTCCCCCTTTGGGATGGTTCAAGCTTTATTTTGATGGATCTTGTAAACGCAACCCTGGGATTTCTAGTGTAGGGTGTGTGATAAAAGACTTTAGTGGTTCCTTGATCAGAGTTTCCTTGGTAAAACTTATGGATGGCACCAACAATGAAGTAGAGGTTCAAGCTTTGATTTTCGGCCTAGAATTAGTAGTGGAATGTGGCATAGATTTCCTGATTATCAAAGGGGAATCTCAAGTGATGATTTGATCCCTTTTGAATCAAAGAACCAAATCCTAGAATCTCAATAATATTCTAGTTAAAGCTTTAGAGATTCTTCAATTTTTTCAATAGTAGAAACGGAAGCATTGCTTTCATGAGGTGAATGTCATAGTAGAATTTCTATCTAATGCTAGGATAGACCAAGTCAAAGGGATACGTATTGATAATTATAAAACAAGGTAGTTCGTTATTAATGAAATACCTCATATTGATCTTGTATGCATATAAATATCCTTTCCTTAATAATTCTATTAATCCTAGATTAACAAAGTTAATAAGATTAGAGAAGTGAAAATGTTCTTCACGGAGTTAATGATGTGATGTCCCTTACTTAGGGCCTCTTTTTGTCTCTACACAACTCTAATATATAGCAAATAAAGCTCTGATACCACTGTGATGTCCCTTACTTAAGGGCTCTTTTTTCTCCTACAAAAGCTCTGAACAACTGTAATATCCCCTTTCAAACAGGGAATATATAAACACATAAAGCTCTGAACAAGATACAATTTTGTAGAATAGATTCACATATGCATAAACAAATCAAAATATAATATCTCAATAGCAAATCAAAGATCTCATCACTTGTTCTTCTGGACGATTACACAATTGAGTCTCTGTTATACAAATAAAAGAATATTAAAATCTGGTCTTAAAACCCTGGCTTTTGCTAATCTGGAAGTGAAATCTAGATTCTAGAAGGTCTCTACTTTTCTGTGTCGACACACAGACGCCGTCGTCTGTCGATATCTCACCAACGTCGGTGACTGTCGATCGGCTTTCTGCCGACGTCGGTCTTCAGTCAACCGATGTCGGTCACTGGAAGCTCTTTGTCTGCCGAGGTCGGTGCCTGAGCGGACCTGTACGGACCTGTACGGACTTAGTACGGCCACCAACCTATCTGTTCTTAACCCTTGATAGCTGAACAACCTGATCTCAAGAATATACGATTCTAACACAGCAGATCTATATCTGTATAACTTATTGGATCAAAAACTAAATAAGAAATACCTGGAATATCTGTAATAACTTCTGTGTGAAGTTATCTCTCAAACCTGAAATTCTGTGATAACTTCTGGATGAAGCTATCTCTCAAATCTGTACCTCTGTGATAACTTTTGGATGAAGCTATCTCTCAATTTGGCAATAAATCAGCTGATATTTCATAGCCTCTAAATCGCACACAATGAAGAGTTGACGTTCTCCACTGCAATGGAATCCTGGAACCCTTGGCTCAGTCTTCACAGAAGAATTTCTTCAATTTTCAATAATCAATAATCTATGCATAATTCCAACTCTCTCCCATGAGAAACTCTTATACCCTTCCAAAGGTGTGCTTGCTAAAATTAGATTTTCTCAAATTAGAACTTGGGGTTCTAAAATTAGAATTCCTCAAATTAGAACTTGGGCTTCTTAAATTAGAACTTGGGTCTTAAAATTAGACCAATTAATTAATAATTAATAATCAATTAATATCTAATTTAAAATTAGACCAAATAATTAATTAATTAATTAATATCTAATTTAAAATTAGACCAAATAATTAATATTTGATTAAATCAATCAAATATTAATATCTCCCTCAACATACGTCGGATCCTCGAACCGATCGAAGCTGGTGAATCAGGGAGTGATTCCGCACATGACCATACCAAAATAAAGGCGCTCCGCTGCATATCAAATATCCCTAAAAAGTAGGAGCTCAGGCCAAATGTGTCCGAAAGAGCCTGAATGAAAACCAAATGTAGAAAATCCTGTGAATCAAAGTCAAGCCAGGCTCCATTATGACCCCCTATCCATCCTATTAGCCTACGAAGGTCGCATAATAGGCTAATCATGAAGTCTGTCAATGTCCTATAAAAAGGGGACATGACAAATGAACCCAAGTTAAATGTAATGCAAAACTAACTGAGTTAAGTTATCAAGTTCTCCACTAACCCTTGAGCTCCCCCTTCGATTTTAGCCTCAGTCTTGAATCAACTATACAGGTCATCCAAAGATGTGTTTTGAGGTCTCAATTTACATTTCCTTTTGATGTAGTTCTTTTGTTGTGTGTTTGAATTATCAAATTTTTCTTTCAAAGGTGGGGTTTTAGAGCCTAAGAGTGTCATTTTAATGGTTAAAATGGATAAACTTTTTCTAGACCCACCCAAATTCAAATCTTATGGATATCTTATTATATGGAAGTTGTTACTCAACATAAAATTTTATAAGTTAATTCCTTTTGAGAAGGTTATATTAAAATGTGTTTAATAATTTTTTATATTTGAACTTTTATGAGGGTCACAAATATTATATCTTTCTTAATTATTTAAGTGAATTTTTAGAATTAAAAAAAATATTAACTTATTTGTAAAATATAATTATTTTGTAAATATTACTTCAAAGATTACCAAGGTGACTTTAAATGCTTTAAAGTATATGATTACCATTTAAAAAAGTGAAGAAATACACAATAATACAACTTATAATTTATGTGTGGCCTTCATCCATTCTTGATTTCAATATTCATCGTTGCAAGATTATACTCAATTTCGCTGTAACATATAATGTTAGTAATCGACCGAATCATTATGGTTTACCGAAACTGTCATATTATGTGGTCCACTTAAATTTACGTGTCCGCACAAAATTGATATTTACCTTTTTCAGTGCCCTTATTGCTGTTTCTAGCAAAGGACTATTAGTTGAAAGCAATTTTCTACCAACTATCTATACAAGAAGACAAGGACGGCCATGTAAAAACAATTTTATAAAAGCTGGAAAGATACTTTCTTCAAGAACGTCATGATCTAAGATTTAGAGATTTTCGTAAATGGCCGAAGACTTGCAATTACGAACCGGCAACACGTTTTTAAATTCTTCCAGTAGAGCCCTGTCGCTTTATTGGATGTGTAAATTTGTTGGACAAAGTGGTCCATGTCATTACGGAAGCAACAATTTTCCGGGACTTTACTCCCACATGACCACACTGAATGATCTTCGTCATGTTATATTGGAAAGCCTTTGTTTTAAATGAGGAGAGAAGCGATTTGCTGGCGGTTTCACTAAAATCGAAATAATAAATCGTAACAGACAACACGTTATATTCATTTCAGCATATATTCAACTTAGAAGTGTTTAAACAATAGAAGGGAGGTTTTAGTGGAGGTGACGATAGAGGTTTTGTATTCCTTGTTACACCGTGTGTGAAGAGGTTTGCTTGGTGGTGAGGGATAGGAGAAATAATATCTTACATGAGATGCAGATTTAGGGTAGCTTTTACATTTACATAACTTGCACTCATTGGAAAGGGGTACATAGCTTGTTAGGTGGTGAGTTATTTGATTGGATGCTTGCTATTGACAAGGATCAAAGAGTACGACATGAGCTTGATCTGAGTGTGTGAAGGTTTCACACTCGTTATGCGACTCAAATCAGTATTGCAATGTTGCTAACTCAATTTTATTTTATTAATCATGTGTTGCAATTTAATCTTGCTCCAATCTCTTAAAATCAAGGTAGTTGACATTGTAGGTTTTGGTGTTTAGCATAATCATAGTTTTTTTTTGAAATCGAGAAATATCACATTGTTCAAGCTTCTATGTTTTGTAGACTAACCCTATTAATGAGAACTTCAATTGTTTAAACTTATAAAATGCACTCCTAGGCAATTTTGTAGATTTATAGCACGTATGTAGACTTCCCAAACCTCTTATGGTCTATCCTAGATTGTTCTAGCACTTACCTAGTCTTCTTCTAGTTTTCCCGACCTTTCCTACAAAGTCCCATGCCTCACAAACCCTTTTACATGTATCATGGACCCTTTTCTGGGCCCCTATTTGGCTTCTTCCAAGGTCACATTTTCATTCGGGCTCCCTCTAATGTCTTATCTGCTTCCATATATCCAATTAGTATATTTAGTGTTTCCTAATGGCTACATGCCCATTAATATAATATATTTTATAAAACATAACTTAATCTAAGTAATACCATCGCAAATATATAAGAATTGGACATGATCAATTCTAAGTAACCCCCATTTGACTTGAATTAAAACCTATGAAATACGCTTATTTCGAGCTCCATTTAGATCTAGCTTGACCCTGAGGGATCATTATTTGTTGAGTAGATGGCACATGTCATTATGTGATTCGCTAGCACTTACCCAGACTTATTCTATCATATAAGCTCCATTTAGACCTAGTTTGACCCATAGGGCTCACTTACTATTGAGTGGATGGCACGTGTCATTATGTGATTCACTAGCACATACCTGGATTTCTTCTAACAAAACAAAAATTGTATCAAACATCCATTTTACCATATTCAACTTAGAAGTGTATTAAAAACTTTAATGAAATATTCATTTTAGTACATTCAACTTAGAAGTATATAAACAAAACAAGACTTTAACCAAATGTCTCCATTTCATCATATTCAACTTAGAAGTGTATATACAAAAATTTAATCAAATATGTTTCAAAATGCATGTACGTGGGTCACTTGGTGTTGTGGATGTTCTAGTAGAGGTTTGGTGGTGATGGCCACATGAAATAATATCCTATATGAGACACAGATTTAGGATAGCTTTTACATTTACATAACTTATAATCATTTAAAATGGGTACATAGCTTGCTAGGTGGCAAGTTATTTGATTGGGCGTTTGTTATTGTCAAGGATCAAATAGTATGCCATGAGGTTGATTTGATTGTGTGAAGGCTCAATGTTTGATTGTGACTCAAATTAGTGTTGCAATGTTGCTAACTCAATTTTATTTTTTGTATCATGTCTTACGGTTTAATCTTGCTCCAATCTCTTAAAATCAAGGTATTTGACATTGTAGGTTTTGGTGTTTGGCATAATCATTTATTTTTTCTTTAAATTGAGTAATATCACATTGTTCAAGGTTCTATGTTTTGTGGACTAACACTAGTAATGTAAATTTCAACAGTTTAAGCTTATAAGATGCATTTCTAGATAGTTTTACAGATTTTATAGCATGTATGCAGACTTCCCAAACCTCTTATGATCTATCTTAGGCTATTTTAGCACTTACCTAGTCTTCTTCTAGTTTTCTTAGCCTTTCCTAAAAAGTCCCATACCTTGCAAACCCTTTCTCGTGTATCATGGACCCTTTCCTAGGCCCCTATTTGGCTTCTCATAGTGTCACATTTTCATTTGGGTTCCCTCTAATATCTTATCGGCTTCAAAATATTTAATTAGTATATTTAGTGGTTCCCAATTGCTACATGCCCATTAATATAATATATTTTATGAACATAACTCAATCTAAATAATACCATCACAGATATATACGAACTAGTAATGATCAAAACTAAGTAACACCCATTTGATTTAAATTAAAACCTATGAAATACACTTCTTTTGAGATCCATTTAGACCTAGCTTGACCCATAGGGATCACTTACTGTTGAGAGGATGACACATGTCATTATGTGATTCACTACCACTTACCTAGACTTCTTCTATTTTTCTCGACCGTACCTCAGATTTCATGTGGATCACATACCCTTTCTTGCACCACTTTTGGCTTTTCTTGGTGTCTCATTTTCATTCAGGCTCCCTATAATGTGTTATTGACTTCAATATATCCATGGGGACTCCAACTCATTAAGCCAAGTCATTGTTAGCCTAAACTCCAAGTCATTGAGCCCCCTTTTTAATTTATGAAAGACTCTACAACTTATCAAAGAATATCCACTTTACAAGCCAACAAAACATGTACAAAGTAGTCCAAATCTTCTCAATGAGCTTTGACCCCAACACACGAACCTATCATGGGCCCTTATTGACCATAAAAGGCAAAACAAGGGTTTCATACATGGAAAAATTTGTGAGCTCCCTTTGATAGTTCATAGGTCATCAAATTTCACCCAATAGTGAGTATGTGGACCAATCCCATTCCCCCATAGTCACCAGTAGTTACTAGTCTCAGATGCATAGAATAGGGTAGTGAGAACCTATGACATAATCTGCAACATTAGATATGGAAGGGTAGATGGTTTCAGAGTTTTAGGCATTAACAGAGTTGATATTTAATAAGAGAGCTCTAGTTGGCCTTGGTGATAGTTGGCCATTGCCCACCATGGATCCAAGAGACCAATAAGTTTTAGACACATGTCCACATGATAGTCTTAATGACAGTTATAGACTATTAGTGCATGTATGCCTAACCAATCAAGGACCACCACATTAGCCAAAAAGATGGAGTTGCAGTTTCAATCTTTCAACTTTTTATAGATTCAGTACCTTATGTGGATGCCATGTTGACTAGTTGACAGTCATTGTGGCTATGCTGAGGGATGACCTATGTCATTGTTCTTTCTGGTATCAAACTCAATTATAAGAACATGTTTTTGACATCCATCAAAGCATAATCATTAGCACATTTTGGTATATTTTAATATCATTGTTGGTTCATCAACGCTCTTTAGTGTGCTATGGTTTAGTCTTGCTCCAGTCTCATAAAATCAGGGCCTTTGAAAAGAAAAAAATTACCAAATAAAATCATGTAGTATGGGGCGATCACATCATACCTTTAAATGGATAATATACTCCATAAATGAAAAGAAAACACTTACCAAATAAAATCATGTAGTAGGGGGTGATCACATCTTATACTTAAAAGGGGAATATACTTCACAAATGAAAAGAAAATACTTACCAAATTATGAAAAATTAAATATATATTTCTTATATTGAGATTTTTTTTGTATTTATCTAACATAAATGTAGTCCAATGTTGCCACTTTCAGGCTTACTATCTATTGCCATGTGTCAATATTTTTTACTATGTGAGCATCCCCTACTACTTGGGAATTAAACTTACCAACTCTCTACTTCAATTGGGACCATTCACTAGTCAATCACCTTTTCTCTCAACGTTTGAGAGAAAAAAGTAGATGGATTCCCCTAAAGGATTATTTGGCATATATTTTGTGCGGGCCATCTCCACTCTAAGTTCATTTAATGTGCTATACCTTTTTTTTAATTAACCATCTTCAAAATCAACGACATTTTCTCTCAACCATTGACTCCTCTACCGTGACATTCATATTATATCATGAATGATTCCCCCTTATTTATCCATGTGGCATGAACTTTTCAAGCTCTTTGGTACTTACTTCAACCACAACAAAATTAACAAGATAAACTCTGTAACCTGAAAAATATTTTAATGACAAAATACCACATCATAAATATTTGTTGCACTACTTTCATAACACTTGTTGACTTACTTAGTATTTTGTTTTTTGATACAACTTAATAGAAATTTTCACCTCACTCCCCTTCTCTTACCAGCATGTAACAATACTATGGGGCTATATCCTACTGATGGTTTTGGTTTTCTCTTGCTAATTTTCCCTCTGGGTGTAGATTTGAAGGTGTTAACAATAGAAGTGAACTACAATTGTTTGTTGACCTTGATTTTTTTATTTCTTGGTTTGGGGGCTAGTTCCAATTATAGGGCATGTTCCTTCAAATACTATTTTAGGTGTTGTGTTTGTGGCCACTTGGTTTCCTTATATTTTTATATTTCTTCTACCCTTTATTAGCCTCAAAGACATCTAAATGTCTTAAAATGATTTTATTGTTTAGTTTGTGCCTTGTTTTTCATGCATATGCTCATTGGAATTCATCTTTGCATTGAGTTTTCTTATTCATAGGTTGGTCCTTGTTTGGATATTGTATTGGTTCTCTCATATTTTTCTTAGATTTGTTGTTTCCTTTATTTCATATTTAGAGGCATGTTTTGAACCTAATGATTGGTATCTAGTTTTTCTTTCCTTTGATGAGTGGGGCACGCTCTGGCTCAATGAAATGTTATGAAAAAAGTAATGTATAAGTGTTTTCTTTTAATTTATTGTGTATATTCATCTTTTAATTATACAATTTGGGTAACCATTAGTGCTTGAGAGTTAAACTGACTAACCCTCCCTACCTCCAGAATATTTTCTCATGGGTGTCACACTTGATCACCTATAGTTTCCCTGATCTTAATACATTGGGCTCTTCAACTAGCCAATATAGATGTCCCCTTATTGAAATAAGGAGTTCTAATTTTGACATAGTTACTAGGGAAATAAGTTATCTCTTTCCATGAAAAATGTAGTCCATTGCATAGAAAAAATCATTGCATGCCAATTTAGATCTTGATCAATTTGCCTTCCATTCTTTGGTGATGGAATTATAAATGTAATAGACTTCAGATGAGTTAAATCCATTTTTTATATATTGGGGCCACTTTTCAAGTTGATTTTCGTCACGTTGAAAATTGGATACAATATAAAGGAATGAATTCAACTCCAACATGTATTACATTTATAATCCCACTACCAAAAAATAGATGACAAACCAATCGAGATCTAATTCAACATGAAAAGATTATATCAACTCAATTTTTTATATTCTTCATGGAAAGAGATAGTCTCATTACCTAATCACTATGTGAAAGTTACAAAGTGCATGCCACATATATGCATAAGGGGGGATTGCTCATGATAGATTATGAATGTCATGGTATAGCAGTCACTAGTTGAGAGAATCAGTCCCATATGATATAGTTGGTGGGTTTAGGTCTTAGGGGGTGCCCACATGCGACCCTTAAAAAAGGAATATACTCTAGTAATGAAAATAAAAAACTTATCCATTCTTTTTTAAGGGTTTTATTTATGTGATCACTTACATTCTTTCATGAAGTTGATGTTTTAAGGAAAGATAAAAATGTGTTACAATAGATACCTTGGAACCTCATTGTCTTGTCTATATATAAGTGGAATCTTAATGTCGATTTGAGTCATGTAGCAAACATAGATCCTTCTCATTATAAAATTAGCATGATGGTGTCCTTGACTTATTTCTCATGTTATCCATATGCACTTCTGGGCTCCCTTCTATTTGCAAAGGGAAAAACTAAATAATGTATATGTGACACAATGTTATGTTGTATTTAGTTCTTGCAATAATCAAAATATCCAAAAACTCATTTATGCAATTTGAGAAAGGGTTATGCCAAAGGATTTTATACAAGATCAACTCCAAATTGACCCTAAAAAATGCAATTATTTGAAAATTATCTATCTCTATAAAACTCAACCACTATTGAAGAACCAAATGCATAATCAACTATCTAAATTAGGTATATGATGTTCAAATGTTTCCTTACAAAAAAATGTCATGTGGTTTAAAAGAAGAACTAAATTTGGTCAATCATAATGATAATATGTCAACTTGCATTGTCTCACACATAGCTTAAATTATATGTCATAATAATGGAATTTTGCATCATAGTTGAGCTTATATAGATTTTTTTAGAATGAATAAAAAAATGACATGTTTCTAATTACATCCATGAGACCAAGATATCGATGGGACCATCAAATTAATCCAACCACTCAAAGACTCATGGGCATAGTGATGTCCTTCATAAGGCTACTCTTTCATTAATATATTATAATCCTACATATTATAGTTGTATCTTGTATTACACACATTACCCATTGTATCAATTAGATATACATTACCCACATCCATTACAAAGAAGTCCTAGCTTACATAGTGGAGGCATCTTTGATTGGTTATTTTCATTAAGATGAAACTTGTTTCCATCATGTATTGGGTAACATGTAAAATTTGGTATAAGTTATATGTTGTATTGACATATGTGACATGTCACTAAACTTTGCACGTGTATCTATTCAATTATCTTCAAATCATCAAAAAAAATTTAAAACAATAATGATTTTGACCTGATTACTTTTAGACTCATCAAAATTGACATGGGTGCATTTTGTATGTTTTTAGAGAACATTTATTGGATAATTAAAACAATTTTATGGAAGTTATAGATTTCATTAACAAAAGTGACATGCCATTAAAATATACAAGTGTATGTTTCCAAGATTCTTTGAGACCATTTCCTTAAAATTCCTTGTCATCAGTTATCACCATCAATGTCAAACTCACCTTTAAATATTTCACAACCTTCATGCTCTATAATAATGTATTTGGATGTAAAAATAAGTTTGTGTAAATTAATTGTAAGGCAAGTCCAATCTGGATCTGAATCATCATGTTATGATTTAATCCATAATGGATTACACTCTTTGTGGAAATAGATATCCTCTTTCCCAATAACTATGTCAAAACTACAACTCCTTTGGTTTCAACTAGGCAACATCTCTATTAACTAGTTGGAGAACCTAACATGTTAGGGTCAAGCTAATTGTGGGTGATCAATTTTTTACTTTATGATAAAGTTGTAATGGATAAATTATTTTCATTACAATGGTAATACAAAAATTATAAGAAACCAATATAAACTTGGAATTTTGAGTTTGAAACGTGGATAACAAATTAAAGTGGACATAGATGCATACAATCAAGATCAAAGTTGTAATTTTTTTTTACCATTTTTTATTATTTTACTCAACCATATTCCAGGGTGTTCAAATATAGTGTGATGTGTTCAACTAAAAATTATTTCCATACCATACTTAATCATGATCATTTCCAACAATCATTAACATTCCAATTCCAAACCTTCGAGTGAAGTGTGTCATCCATAGTTTGTGATAGATTGTATTTGTGTTAAGTGGATTTGAGCTGACATTTTGTCATTTAGAATATTTTGTGGCTTTAACACAACCATTCAATTTACATGATTTGAATCCATTAGAAAATGGTATAGATTTTCCAAGGTAGAATTTTATTTGATTGGATATTTTTTATTGTGAAGGGTTGTTGAATACAACATGATGTTGATTTGATTGTGAGAAGGCTTCATGTTCAATTTGCAACTTGAGTTAGCACTATAATTTGAATTATATGGAGATAAGACAAAGAGGCTACAAAGTATTTATTGTAACTTATGTTCATCTATGTTACCAATATATTTTAAAATATAATATAATATATAATAGGATATATAATGTGGATATAGGTGGAGAATTCCCAACATTAGTGTTAGTTGTCTTAAGTGTGGTAGAATAATAAGGAAGCTTGGTAAACCCACCATTTTTATTAGGAGTGTAAATATTATTATCTTTAAGGTTTTTGAATAATTAGGAATCATATAGATTATTAATTTGAGTAGTTTCAACCATGATAATTTAGGAAGTGATCAGGATTGGCGATCTTATTATTAGTGTAACAAGAGGATTGTGAACATTGGTTGTAATAGGTAGAACATAATGTGTGGTTCCAAGATTTGATGTAGATGGGTTGATGAGTTTATGGATTATACATTTATAAGGTGTAAAAGTGGTGTTGTCACTTGGATTTTCACCCTTTTAGGAGATGTAAAATCTCTCCTCATTCAAGTGGCACAATGGAAACACATATAGGCTTGTGGTTATCCTAAGGATGAGGTGAATCTCTAGATAGGGCTAGCTCCCTTGATGTACCACTTTGGATTGCAACTACTACTAAAATTGGGGGGTGAAAATGGAGAAGGATAACTAAAAGATAATTAAACTAAGGGAGGTGATAAACCAAATAACATGATGACATCCAACAATATGCATATTATAGTTGAAATAAAAGGACCAACTAAACACACACTTCTCCAATCTTCATCTTCTCACATCAATGTTATATGATGAGGTTATGGATGAATGTGCAAATCTAGGATGACTAGACAAGAGGGCTATGAGGGAAATAATGAATAGGATAACTCACTACATCTTAGATATTTCCTAAAACACTTCACATGCCCTACAAAAAGAAGTTTTCCAACTGCAAATAGATGAAAGAATCACAAAACATGCTAAGGAATCCATAGTATTCACTTATGAAAAATCAAACATTATAAATGAACACACTAATAATATTCATTGATGAGGTAAAACTAATTTTTATTATTGTTCAAAATGTATACATTTGAGAATGGATTCACCATACTCAGGAGGATCATCCAATACAATGCCAAAAAGGCTAGTTCTTATAGAACTTGAGAGAGGGAGGAGAAGAGATAAGTAAAATTATCACAAAGACACTTGTAAAGATGATATAAGGAGTTACTTGTTAATTTTAATAGTATTTTTTATGAACCATGAAAGGTTAGGAGATACAAATGTCAATCCAAGTCACAAACCTCATGAAAAGTGGCAAGAAACTCCTCATTCTGGCTCAAAATTATTGCCTTCATGATTAGCTCTATTTGAATGCCTCATAACTAATTATGAAAATTTATGATGATTGGGATTAATTTTAATGACATTACGCATACCTCTTAATTCATTTTTTTAAGGCTTGGTCCTCTATCATCAACTAGAAAGAAGCTATCATCATCTATTGTCCAAAACACTACTCTTTCATGCACCTTGCACACTTGGATTTAAAAAGGGTATAATTTTTACATGAAAATACATAAAATATAGTTAATTACGTGTTTAAATACCTTACATTTCCTTGGAAGCATTAGGGACACCTTAAAATGAGCTCACTTGAAGTTTTCCACCCTTCTCACTAGCTTGTCTAATAGGTCAGATTTGACTGGCTGAAATAAGAGCCATTTTTCAAACCTTTACAATATATTTAATGGAATTATAGTGATATTTTGGGTTATATTAAGTATTAATAATTTTATCCATGTGATTTTCATCTCTTGAAACCTCCTACAACCTACAAAACACATAAAATAGTGATAAAAACTATGTTTCTACCCCCATCCATACAAGTATGTACATGAAAAAAATATGTGAGGGAGCCTAAGAGATTAATTTCCAAGTTAAAAAATATTTAATGGTCATAATAGTCCATATTAATTCATTTCTAACCTCATTTCTCCAATCGGGTTGCTTTAAGGATTTTGCAAGGGTTTTAGACAATTTTACCCTCTTAGCCATCATTCATAGAGATTGTATGTTAAAATTTCAATACAATACCCAAAAAAAATTGTTTATGATCATGATTAATTCCTTTATACTTTTTAAGCCTTCATATAAAGTTTCATGAAATATGTGAGCTTACAAACCTATCCTTTCAAGCTATTTCCCCCATTTCCATAGGCCTAACAATGGTCTCAGGCCAAAATTGATTCTCCTAAATATTTATCTACAATATTTAAGTTTTAAAATACCTAATTCGACCATAGTAAAATTCTAAAATATTTTTCAATGCATATTTAAGGCCAAAAGTGTGAGTGGCCTTCTCTTTGGGCATTAGGCTTGATGCTTGCATAGTAGTCTTACCTATAACTTAAGAGTCTAAAATGAGTTTTGATGATTTAAATTAAATCCTAAGATATTTAAAATGTCTATTATTATCCCTAAAAAAATTTCAACAAGTTATATTGATCACTCCAATCTAGAAATGTAGATGATCCTCTAATTAGGTTCTAGGCCTAAAAATGCCTCTCACGCATGATTTTAACCCTGAGGTTTTTAAGCATTATATATTTTTAATTTAATATTTACTTGGTATCACATGTTTATATTAATTTTTGTAAAATTTTCTCACCTTATTGACAACTTATTTTTCTTTTGGTCAACTTTTCTATCCTCATCCCCTAAAACTGCCAATTCTAAGCATGACAGGAGTGCCCTCTGTCTAAGACAAAACATAGGACACTTCCCCTATTATATTAACTAGTTTTGATGTTTTATAACATTATAAAAATTTTAAGGACCTCACAAACCAAAATTAATCCCTTATTTTGGTTAATAGACCATGTAACTCATCTAAATCCCATGATAGACCTCTTGGATGAAGGACTATGCATGGTTTAACCACAAATGGACTATGTTATGCAAGATTAGAGAATTTTAATTTGTTTGTGTGCATAATTATTAATCCATTAATTTTATATAATTATTATTAAGTTTTTCATCATCCCCAACCTTTCATAAGTCCTTTATACTACTTACTTGAGATGACTATGTTTCCTTGCCTGAATAGGGGTCCCAATGTAGGTGTGTTAGGGCCTTAAGAGGTCTATGTAAGTTTGAAATGCATTACCAAGGGTTAATATAGGTCATAATTTATTTAATTAGTGTCTCCATATTATATTACATCATTTTAATCTAACTTACAACCCTCCTATGTAGTAGAGTTCCCAAACTAAGTTCCTCCTTTCATGACTATGAACCCTTTCCTATTAGACCATTGGATATAAGTGTTAATGAATATAATTAGGCCTTAAAAGTATTATCATGACTCATTTTAAGTTTCAAAAATATATTTTATATATTTTATACTCATTTTCTTCAACTTTTATTGATTTGAAACCTCACCTAGGCACATTTTCATTTCACTATCTAGCTATAGTCACCTAAAGGTGATTATAGGGGGTCATGTAGGTGATATTTCGCATCATAAAAATCACACATACCACTTAAAAATATTTGTGTAATCTTTAGAGTAATTTTAAAATTATTTGAGTTTAATTTATTCCTCTTTATTATATTATAATGCCTAAACATAATTCATGTATGTTTAGTACTTGATGATTGAAGCAAATTGCAATTAAATTCTACTATAGGTGAGTGTTTTCCTTAACCAAGATTGATCATTACTTTTGATTCTTAATGGAGAATGATAAAACACCTAATATGTATATTCATGTTAGTGTCTCACCCTTGAATGTCTTAAACCACCATTTTGGTATCAAATTGAAGTCACTATATGTTTGCCTTATTATGTACAGATTGCAGATGCTTGTTAAATAACATAACATCACTTGTCATCTTCTTTTTATGGTATTTTAGATCATGAATATAACCTCCACCATAAAAACCACTCAAACATGAAAACATGGCCTATTTTCCAACTTAGGGGAGTAAGATTTCTCATATGACTCTAATCTGTAGATAACATTGACTATTTTCAATATATAAAAGTGGATTTTTTGAGCCCCCAACAACTGTCCTCTATAGAACATCCTCTCCTCAAACCTTGTAGATTCTTTGTCCCATATGATGGATTAAATATAAGGTTATAAATATAGATATAAGGAAGTATAAAACTTGTTGTACATCATCTAAAAAATGGTGAGGTCCTCTATTTTCCTTCTTTAGGGACTGTGGTTCTGAAAACTCAGTCAACATTTTAAAAGATGACCTTCAACTTTGTTTGGCAACCAATCCTTCCAAACAAGACTACCATGAAATTTTATCATGTTAAAAAATTAATGAATATGTTAATACATATTTAAACCTCTATATATGGTCTTAAACTCTCTGCCTAGGTCACCTACAAGTGCACATTTTGAATATGTAGGGAGTGAAGAGAAGCTGCAATGTGTGAGTTTTAGATGTCAAGGGGAAGACATATATTATTTAAAACTTATCAAATTGGTTCTTGTCATGATGGAGGCTTTTAAAAAATTTCCAAAATACTTAATTCAATGTGATTATCCCTAGCTACCACCTGTAGATGCATACTCCAATGGCAAACTATATATATATATATATATATATATATATATATATATATATATTGCTCATGACTGCACCTTCATGGAAAGTTTATCATAGAGAATGGTATTTAAATATGAGGAGACAAATAATACATTTTATACATTTAAATGAGCATATCATAACCATATGAATCCATGAAAAATCAAAAAGTTCTTAAAAATAGTGAAAACTACTTGTTGAACTCAAAAGAGACAAGTTTGAAAATTTGAGGATATTGGCTCATCTAAACACCACAAAACATTAAAAAATAATGGTTACCATTTGATAAGGAATTTAAAATAATTTTAGAGAAACATTCATATCTATATTTTACAAAATCTCCCAAACAAGAGCAAAAACTATAGGGTGCACGAAACAACTAGCAAATTTATATAGTCAGCTTAATGAGGATGGTTCATGAAACACAAGCCACCATTATTCAAAATTAATATATTTAAATTAAGGTATTTTATTTTAATTTAACCTCCTCAAATAATTTTCCCTGAAATGCCCTGAGTTGTTCGTCCCAAGAAAAACCTTGAAAGTCAAATTTGCTTGCCAAGAAGGGTAAAAAGAGATATGAATGGTTTTGAGCATGAAATTACACTTATAGATCAGAATAAACATGTAAATAATCATGGAGAAGTTTAAGAGTCACATTTAAACTTTTTTCAAGTGGCACACTTTCCAAGGAGGCTATACAAGTGCCATTTTCCTCTTCCTCCTCAGGAAAATTGCCCATTCTTCTACATAACCTACCATAGTTTAGTTTTTTAAATTAATTAATACTTATAGAGACACATGGGGTATGAAATCACATTTTAACATATTTACATTTCTCAAAAAACCTGTACAACTCATTAAATGTACCTTTTTGACCCCTAAAATGACCCAAAATGATAAATGAACATAAAAAATAATTGACCAAGGCCACTATAACATTAATTGATGTAAATTTAACTATAATAAACCCCATGACACTCATATTAAATCCAATATAGATCTATAAAATCTTGTTTTTACTATAGGTGCCCCAATTTGACTAAAAGTTAAAATTTTGTCAACAAGTGGTATAAGGTATATGATTGTCATGGTTATGGATTTGTATAATAGGATTATTTGAGTATAATATATGGTATGGGGTAGATCGATATTGAGAATATTTAGAACCATGTGATGAAGAGCTTCACCATAAAGATTTGTCTTTTATGGTGGATAGGTGGGGTAGCAAAGAATAACCCATGTACATTTGGAATGGGTTAAGAATATCAAAAAAGAATTTGATAAGAGGATTAATTATTGCAAGAAGGAGTGGATATCATAATGGTAGGAGGGAGAATAGGGATAAAATTGGCCAACAAGAGGTACAGTGTTGAATGATACTAAGTTGACACATTCAACCTAGTATGTTAGAAAATAGTTCTAAATGATGCTAGCTTGACACAGTTGACTTAGTATGATAAGGATATAATTTCAAATGATACTAAGTTGACACAATTAACTTATAAGGATTAGGACATAGTTTTGAATGATACTAAGCTAACATATTTAACTTAGTATGTTTGGGAGATAGGTAAATCAATCTATAAGAGATGTTGTTGATAAAGATGACTGTGTTCAAAAAATAGGATTTTTTTTTAATGTACATTAAATAAATAAATTAAATTAAATTCATAATCAATTGGGTCAATGAGGATGATCCGATTGAGGCACATAACACAAAACCTTACACCAATGCTAGCCAATACAAGTTTTTTCAATATAACATACCATGAGTAAAAAACAAGCAATCAAATTCAAAATAAAATTCTAATTACATGGTCATCATGAATTTTGTTATATTATTATAGCATGATTTGAAGTGTAATAGGGAGTTGGTTGTAAGGAACTAGAAATCAATCTATCAATGGTTTCAAGATGTTTAGGATGAAAGGGATATTTATTGGAAATGGTATTGGCTTGGTATTGGGTCCTACCCCCTCACTTCACACACTATGATGATAAGGGTTTTAGGTGATTTTACAATATATACCATTAACCACATGTTTATACTTGGCCAAAAAATCAAGTCATCTTCCCCCTTGGTGATGAAATCCAAGTAGGTAGGCCTTGGGTATAGAAAATTTTTAATGCATTTTAAGATTATGTGATTTGGTAGTGTGTGAAAGAAACTATAAAATAGTGAAACTAAATGATATATTGAAAAACCACGTAGTTAGACTATGTGATCTATTCTAAGTACATAAGTAATAAAGAATGAAAGTGTAAACTAATTATTAGCATATAAGTGTTAATTCTAACTTTGAAACATAATACAGTGTTGGTTTAGACAATAATGTATGTATATTTTATATGATAAATTTTACAGTGTTGATACTTTACTATTGAAATAAGGGTCTATTAAAGAACTACATCGATAGTATCAACCTAGTTTTCTAGATAGAACATAATACTAGGTTGATAGAGTGGACTTAGATTGTTGTATAGGGATAGTTTTAAAGACTAAAAACTATGAAAAAAATAAGTGTAATAAATAATATAAACTATATGGAAATAGAGAAAGGAACCTTGATGGGTTAGAAGATGTTTAGAATTTGTAAAATGTCTATTAAAGTTGCTTGAAAGTTCTACCAATTAAGTCGACAGGGTCAACTTAGTTCTTAAGACCTAATGTTGAAGTCTATAAAACTAACTAATTTGATATGGTCAACCTAAATCTTTTAAATAAGTTGTTTAAAAAACTACGTCGATAAGGTCAACCTAGTTTGTTATCTAGAAGTTGTTTATAAGACTAAGTCGACATGGTCGACCTAGTTTATTTTATAGAAGTTGAAAAAGAATACTATGTCGAGATGTTCGATCCAATAACTTATATCTGATGAAGACCTACACAAAAATAATAAAATCATATTGGTGTGACTATGTGTTAAACTTGTACCCAAATGTTATAACTATACCAACACCATCGACTTAGTATCACAAATGAAGAATGATAGTAAAATGATTTAAATTTAAAAAATGTGAGAAAAAACTTGGAAGGGTTAGATTCACATTAGGTTTACTATAATGTATGGGATAATAAATGCAATATGTGTATAAATCAATCCTAAATCATAGAAGGTAGATCATACTTACACTTCTAATTGGAGATACATTAGATAATTGGGAACATGACTAATATGGTGATCCACTAGACCAAATTTGGGGATCTCATACCATAATAAACAATGATAGGTAGGGTTCCAAATCCTTCAATCAAGCACAATCAGGCAATAACCTTATCTAGGTCATATTTTTTCATTATTCACTAAACTAATAACATTTAAAGTCTAATCTAGTGCTGACCAAATCTTGTGGCACAAAGTGGGGGTTTAGAAACAAAAAAAATAAACATGTATAGAAGATATATACTCACATCAATGTATATATAATCCTAATGCATGGAAGTGAAATACACATGCATATCTATCTAGTCTTATAAAGGAGGAACAAAGTTATAAGAATACTCACCTTTTAAGACAAAGCCACCAAGCCTAAATCTCTCCCTTGGACAAGGCGCTTTGCAAGAGGTTGTTGTAGTATGTAAGGATGATAAATATGAATCAATTCTAGGCTACACAACCTATCAATGCATCTAAAAGACTTCTCCATAAGACAAGATCCATATCTCCAAAGAAAGTATGAAACCCTAAGTTTGTTCCTCAAGTAAAATGGTGGATAAGTAGATGCATGATATATCTTACTTCTTATTATCTTATCTAAACAATGGAAAAATAAAATTTTATATATAATTAGATTTAATGCTAAACCCTCTTGAAATTTTTGGTTGACAGGTTTGACTCAATTGACCTAGCACAATTATGGACAAAAATTCACTAGGTCATGGTGCAGGTCGGCCAAGAGCCGACCTAGACCCTAGATAAATATTACTCAAAACTATACAAGGTCAACCCATTCGACCTAATATAGTGAACAATCAAAATTGGCTTAAGATTAGGAAAAGGGGGACAAAAGGTAAGATATGATTCAGGAGTGTGCAAGAGAGAAGAACAAGTTTAAGGATAAGGTTTTTAGGAGATAATTGTGTAGATAATAAGTGGAAAAAGGGACAACAATCCTACAAATCACTAAAGGTCTACCCACCCCTTTCCTAGTGCACCCCTTAAGGCATACACTCAAAGAGATTGAGACTAAATGGGTTCCTATAAGATAAAGAATATCAGTAATCGATAAAAAATTGAAAATATTATGTATATACACAATGCATCACAATAATAAATGAAACAAAGTGATAATAATCAATAACCAAATTGGTTCATCTTAGACACTTACCTAGTGATAAATTCCATTAGGAAATGCCATAGATCAGTATGTTTACCTTAGAATGATATGTTTTTTGTTGGGGTATTAGTATGTGGATCTATATTGATAGCCATTTTAACTTGAGAAGCCACTTGACTTCTCTATAGGACCACCTAGGAACCTTTATCCCTACCTAAGTGTCTGATTACCCATGTGGCCATGGTTTAAGAACTCAAGAGACTGAATAAATCATTCATGCATAGGATTCCAATAATATTACAACTAACATCCCCATTATTCCATTAGATAATGTTAAGGACCTTAAGTATGGAATTAAACATATCAAAGAATGTCTTGTTAGCCATTTTTTATACAATTAAATAAGATATAAGATAAGGACAACACCTAAAAATAGAGGCCAATATTGACCAAATAGAATAATTCATCTCACTAACTTACTTATGCAAGTCTTACCACATCATACGATAAAAAAGTGGAGATCTCTAAACTAGTTTTAAATCCAACACGATAAAAGATATTGAGTTACCATAATATTTTTGGATTTTCCCAAGAAAATGGTCAATACTTATGTTACCCCCATTACATCATTATATCGTAATCAAAAGTTCATTAGGGATCATTGCACCTTAATTCCTTTAATTGATGAAGGTCGTACATAAGATATAAATCCATTATAAGATTTTTATTCATCATTAACATTAGATGAGACATAAATCACTTGACTCAAGGTGGATAACATCAAACATGTGAGCATCCAATATAATATCATACAGATGCAATAGGAAAAGCCAGATTACTTCTCATGAGATAGACATACCATCCCACAAGCCAACCAAAGGAGTCTTGCACCTATATGTTTTTTACTTGGCCTTTGGATAAAATATCATGTTATTGTATAAAACATAGGAATTCACACCATTCAATTAATATGCATATGCCCATGCAAGAGTTCATTACTCAAGTAATCTTAGCAATTAAGTCATATGTTCATTATGGAAAGTTATGATTTAATAAATCACTACCAAGGTGGACTATTAAACCACCAATCATAATGTAAAATTATAGTTCCACATAATATAGATTTGATGCTCATCCCAATTTTGAGATTATTTGCCATTCCCAATGATAATTCACATTTTAATAATCACATAATAAGGCATACCAAGAAATTCAATGCCAAAGGTAGACTTATAAATATTATGCACACACAACCACCTATAAACAATAACTTTTGTCTCATAAATTCATTACCAACTCACACAAACAATTCAAGTGATGCTACTAGTTTAGATTTCATAAGTGAATCATCAACACTAGGTCCTTGTATCTCATTGTCCATTTAAAACTAAATTTTAATTTTAAAATCCCACTCAATTGGAAACAACATAATGAACACATTAATAATAATATAACTAGATTGTCATTAATCAAGGGATAAATTATCAATAGTACATACCCATATATATAAGGTCATTAAATCATGCTCTATTGCATTTCTTAAGCAATATAAATACACTCATTAAAGTGAGACCAAAACCATCAAAACATCCATTACCATAATAATATTAACCTATTTTTATTAATAAGGAAAATTGATTGCATATATACCAATTGAAATAATTTTATTCAACTAATGTTATAAACATTCTACGGGCCATAAATTCAATTAATAATGCCTTACTTTAGTTTTGTCATATGATCAAAAGGAGTTAATAACAAAGTTGTAACATAAAAAAGGGAGTAAATATCTATTATCCTTTGACATCCCCTCACACAAAGATGTCACCAGTTAATATATTACCTCCACCATGCTTCTCAATTCAAATTAGAACAAGAGTGTTACAACCTATATTTAGGCTCTTCAAACATAAACCAAAATCATTACTTCATATAAAAAAAATCTATAACAAGGGAAATACCACCAAGTGCTAACTATGATCAATCATAATGAAAAATCACATAACAACCTCCTATGTGATATGGAATCCACACATTTTATGAATTCGTGCCACCATGTATCTATTTCTAATAGATAATAATAAAACAAATCAGGTTAATAATCATTTCCAACTACATACTAAGCCAAGAGATTTCTAAGTTATTCATATCTAAGGAACAATCTTGAAATAGTAATTATGACAATCAAGTTCATCACAATAAAATAATTACTAAAGGCAATAGGAACATAAACCAAGAATTTCTATAGCCAACTATAGAGCTGGACATACATTTTACTCATCATAATAGGTGTTTACAAAAGTGTAAAAAATTAAATTTATTTATTTTGTTACAACTACTAGTTCTAATATAACATTAAACAACTTCATGCATAATTCCTAACCATAAATATATCACTATGTGATTCCAATGAGTATACAATAACATAACATTTTTAAAACATAACGTATTACAATTGAAGTTATAGCTATGGTTTCAATATAGGAAAATGGAACCCAACATAGCCACATATCAAGGAAATAATTTTAGATGGTTAAATATATCATAACCACGTTACCATATTCATTTTTTCCCACCAATAAGAACATCAAATACAACATTATTATTTTCCAACATAATAAAGGTTACAAGGTTGCATAAGGTAAGATGATGGAACTAGAACATAAAATGGGCATCCAAATACAATCTAGCATGCTAAAATCATACACCAATAGATAAAACCAAGAAACATGTTGCTACACACAATTCTATGTACATCAATAGAAGAGGATGATTACAATAATAAGAATACCCCATAAAACTAGACCTATGAAATCAACCATCTGTGGCCCTTACCACCCCAACCATTAGCTAGGTGGAGGGTTTTGGCAACCAGGTACTCAGGTGAGGTAAGAGGTATGAAAAAGATACTTATCCAACAATAAAAATTACAAAATGGTCAATAAAATACAAGTTAGACTAATGTAGGAAACATAAAAACCATATCAGCAAAAAAACCCATCATTTTGAGTAATACCCAAGGCATCCATGAATATGAGATGATTTACATAGTAAATTAGGATATATCATATCCATTTTGTAATACATAATGTCTAGCCAAGTCTATCGCTTATCCCAACAAGATTATTCAAGTGTAAAATGATTTAAAGATAATGGCTTCAAACCACAATAGTCAATTCAACTCATTCAATTCAAGAGAGAAGGAGTCATAATCATTTATAATAGAAATAAAACTTGGTTTGGCTTATAAATATCCATGTACAACCAAAACTTAAATTCATTTAAAAACTTAATCAAAATTCAAAACCAAAAGACAATGAAACCTTATTATAGTAAAGAAAATTAAAATAAAGTTATAATCCATGACTAATAATTACAGCCCAATTGTTTGGGAAACACACTCTAAACAACTAAGGTAAAAATAAGAGGGTACACTAAGCAAAGATAAATCAATTTTATCATAAACCAAAAACATAAAATATGGAAAAGAGATATGCATAGCAGAGAGTGTGGCATCAAAGTGACAACCAAAGATTACAAAAGTATGAAAAAATTATCCTCTTCTACATATTAAGAAGAAATCAAAGCTTTAGAAAAAACTATTATCTTTTACATATGATATCTATCAAAATCAGCTTGAATAAGATCAGATATAAGGAAGATATCAATCATCGAAAAATATCTAGCATAACAAGAATGAACTAAATCACATAAAAAGAAGGCTTCAATGCTTCAAATAAATCTATTCATAGAATAAAACCCAACAACCATGTTAATCTATATAGGATAAGATAATATTTCTACACCCATGCAAGGTTAAGGCACTTAAAGAATATTCCCATATATTCTATTCTTAAAGGTTTATGTTTCTAATCAAACCCTAAATATAACCTATATGATCAAGCCATAAAACTAGGCATGTATAAAAATCAACAACTTGCTAAGGTTAATGTGAGGTAAAATCAATTTATTGCATCATAGGTCATCATGAAGTGTCGTGACTTCATGAGGACCTACAATGCCTTTAAAAATGTCCATTATTTTAAAATAAAACAATTTCATTACCAAATAAAATTCATTTAAGTAAACACTTACTTGCCAAGAGGAATATAGGTTGTAATGGAGGGGAAATAGTCTTATTATAAACCTTGACACTTTTTTCTTGGCCGTTCATGACCGACCTCACCATTCCTGATGCCTCCCTCTACTCTTCCCAACCAAGCCACATAAATGCCCTACCTCATGCCTATGCCTAGCATAGAGTTTCAACCTAGCAATGTAATTCTAAACACCAAAATGAAAGGATAAAACAAAATAAAAAACATTTTTTGGAGTGCCAGTCCACCAAGGAAAAAAGGTGAAGTGTCCTGGCGTGCAAGTCAATAAAACAAAAGAAAAGAATGCAACCATAATAAAATAATAATAGTTAAATTAATAATGGACAACCAAAATTACATAGTTTAAACATAGAAATAATAATATATAAAACCATTAAATCAATTATTAATAGTAATAAATAATAAAATATTTAAAATAATAACAATAGTCAAATTCATTTTTAGTCTACACAAGATGGATAATAAAATTTAACTTTATTTTACTTTCTTGATCAGACATTTTTCTAGATTTATAATGTATAGTACACATCTTACAAAAAATCACATGAATTGCTTCTTTCACTTTCATCATCTCAGAGAATCTTTACAAGATGATTTGTTTATAAGCACACAATAGATTTTTTTAACACCATATTTTTTGGGACCCCATAACCATTACAACATCATATTTGTGAAATTTATGACTCAATCCACTCTTAAAAATAATTTTCCCATATATATGATTTGAGGGACTGAGAAGTTGCACACACCAAAAACTTCAATTTCTCCCATCTCTCTAATTTCATAACTGTTATAAAGTTTTGACATGGTGGAACATACACAAGTGTGTTCTTAGTGTGTTTTTGGTAATAAATATCCTATCATGGATTTAATTTGTTTTTAATACCTATACACCTTACCTTTCATGGTTTAGGTAGTTCAAAGCTTTAGATGAGTCATCAGATCCACTTTGAACTTTGGTCATGTATTTTATTATAACCATGAGGTCTAGATATGATCCACCAAATTTTACATGTCCATGGAGGAGTTTGATAAGAAATATCAAGAGGATTTTATCCAACATAAGATGGATGAGACGTAGTAATGAGGTTTCTCTCGTGACCAATTCTCTTAGAATGATTTAAAAGTTGGTTAGAGAGGGCCATATATTCTGACTCGTTAGTCTAATCAATAAAACATCTATGTGGACACATCTGGATAGGTATTTTAAGGCTAGAATGACTATTGTCTAGTATCAGTTGGACCCTGATAGTGAAATTTGTAGTTGGTCATAGGCATCCCTTAAGAGAATTCACTCATCCCTGAGTGTGAAAAATTAGTTAACTTTCATCATACATTGTAAGGGAACCATGAAGGTTAAATATGATCCATCAACTCCTACACATTTATGGATGAGTTCTATAAGAAATTCAAAAATTATTTTATCTAACTCAAGATAGATGAGACATAGAAACATGGTTTTTTTATGGTTAAATCTATTAGAACAAGCCAAAATTTGGTTAGTAGGGGACGTATAATATAACATGTCAACCCAATTAATGATCCATCTATATGGACACATAAAAATTAGAATTTTAAGGCTATAAAAACCACTATCTAGTCTCAGTTAGGCCACATGAGTGAAAGTTGTAGTTGATCAGAGCCACCCCTTAAGAGAATCCACTCATCCCTGAATGTACAAAATGAGTGAACTTTTGTCACACATTATAGAAGAACCAGAAGGGATAGAGATAAACCATTAGCTCTTACACATGTATGGATGAGTCCTCTAATAAATCCTAGGAGTATTTTATCTAACTAAAAATGGATAATACATGGCAAGAGGTTTCTTCTACAGTGAAATCTCTCAGAACATACAAAAAATTGGTCAACAAGGGCTGTACATTATGACTCATCAAACCAATTGAGAAACCATCTATATAGACATGTCTAGATAGGCATTTTAAATCTATAATTACCATTTTTTGAACTCATCTAGGCCTTGAGAGTGAAAGTTGAAGTTGGCCAGAGGAATCCCTTAAGAAAATTCATTCATCCCTAAGTGTGAAAAATGAGCAAACTTTTATCGAGTATTTCAATATAACCATGAGGGTGAGAGATGATCCTTCAGCTTTGACAGGTGCATGAAAAATTCTTCTAATAAATCTTAGGCATATTTTATATAACTTGATATGGATGAGATGTAGTAATGAGGTTTATCTCACAGCCAAATCTCTTAGAATAGGATAAAAGTTGGTCAGCAAGGGCCATATATTCTGACTTATCATCCCAATGGATGAGTTATTTATGCAGACACATCCATATAGGCATTTTAAGGATATAAAAACCTTTTTCTAGTTTTGGTCAACCCATGGGAGTGAAAGTTGTAGTTGGTCAAAGGCATCCCTTAAGAGAATTTACTCTCCCATAAGTGTGCATGATGAACAAACTTCCATCCCACATTAAAGCATAAACATGAGGGCTAGAGATGAGTCATGAGTTCCTAAAAGTGAATGAATGAGTCCTATAAGAAATCCTAGGAAGATTTGATCTAAATCAAGATGGATAAGATGTGGCAATGAGGTTTATCTCTTAGGCAAATCTCTCAAAATGAGTCAAAAGTCGGTTAGTAAGGGTCATATATTTTGACTCATTATCACAATTTATGAACCATCTATGTGGACACATCTGGATCATTAGTTTATAGATATAATGGCCTTTATCCAATCTTGGTTATTCCCCAAGAGTTAAATTTATAGTTGATTAGAGGCATCCCTTAACATAATTCACTCTTCGTGCAAGTGTAAAATGATCAAACTTCCATCGTGCATTATAGGATAACCGTGAGGGATATAAACTAACAACCAACTCATAATGTGCATATAAAAGTCTTCTAAGAAATACCAAGAGGGTTTTATCTAACTTTAGATGGATGAGATGTGGACACAAGGTTTCTAACTCAATACAAATGAGATGTGGCAATGACATTTCTCTCCCAACCAAATCTCTTATAATGGGCCAAAAGATGGTTAGTAGGGACTGTATTTTATGACCCATCAGTCCAATCAATGAACCATCTATGAAGACACATTAGGAATAGGAATTTTAAGGATATAATGCCCTTTGTCTAGTCTTAATTGGGATTTGGGAGTGAAAGTTACAGATGGTAAGAGGCATCTCTTAAGACAATTCACTCATCCCTAAGTGTGCAAAATGAGTAAACTTATGTTGAACGTTGAAGTATAACTGTGAGGGATAGAGATGATACATCAAATTCTATATATGCATATATAAGTCCTAAAATAAATCCCTATAAGATTTCTTACAACTTAAGATGGATAAGAAATAACAATGAGGTTTTTCTCATGGATAAATCTCTCAAAATGAGCCAAAATTTAGTCAACTAGGGTTGTATTTTTTGACTCGTCAGCCCAATCGATGAACTATATGCATAGAAACATTTAGATATGAAATTTAAGGATAAAATAGTCATTATTCAGTCTTAGTTGAGCCCTAAGAGGGAAATTTGTAGTTTATTAGAGGTATCCCTTAAGAGAATTAACTCCATGAATGTGAAAAATGAGTGAGCATCCATCACATGTTGTTAGAGAACAGTGAGGGATAGAGGAAAATTGTCATCTCCTAAACATGTATGGATGAGTCCCATAATAAATAATAGGAGTATTATATCTAACATTGGATGGATAAGATGTGGTAATGATGTTTCTCTCACACCCATATCTCTTAGAACATACCAAAATATCTAGATAAGCATTTTAATACTATAAAAACTTTTATTCAGTGTTGATCAACATTTAGGAGAAAAATTTGTAGTTGATCAGAGGCATCCATTAAAACAGTCCACTCATCCCTGAGTGTGCAAAATGAGTGAAATTCCATCACATGTTATAGGAGAACCATGAGGGCTAATGATGAGAAATCAACTCTTATATTTGCATGAATGAGTCCTATAAGAACATCTGGGAGTATTTTATCTAATTCAAGATGGATGAAATGTAAAAATGAGGTTTCCCTCACATCAAAATCTCTTAGAACAAACCAAAAGTTACTCAATAAGAGGGGGTATATTTTGACTCATCAACCTAATTGATAAAACATCTACATAGACACATATGGATAGGTGTTTTAAGGCTGTAAAAACCATTATTTTGATCTCCTTTGGGATCCAAGAGTGAAATTTTTAGTTGGTCAAAGGCATCTCTTAAAAGAATTCACTCCTTAAGTGTGAAAAATGAGCAAACTTCCATCGAGTCTTACAACTTGATGGTTAGGGATAGAGAAAAGACATCATATCCTACAAGTGCATGAATGATTACTCTAAGAAAACCTAGGATAATTATCTCTAACTTGATCATGAGGAGATGTGTCAATGAGTTTTTTATCATAGTGAAATCATTTAGAATAGGTCAAAATTTGGTCAATAGGGGTCATATATTATTATTCATCAACTAAATTGATGAACCATCTATGTGGACATGTTCAGACATGCATTTTAAGGCTAGAAAAAATGTTATCTAGTCTCGATTGGCCCCCAATAATGAATTTTGTAGTTGATCAGAGGTATCCCTCAAGAGAATGCACATGTCCCTAAGTGTGAAAAATGAATAAACCTATGTCACATTTTGTAGAAGAACCATGAGGGATATATATGAACCATTAGCTCCTACACATGTATGGATGATTATTATAAGGGTTATGGAGGAAACATGGCAACTAGGTTTTTCTTGTAACCAAATCTCTTATAGCAAGCCAAAAGTTGGCCATTAAGGGATGTATATTATTACTCATTAAACTAATTGATGAACCATATTTGTAGACACATCAAGATAGGCATTATTAGGATATAACAATCATTGTATGGTCATAGTTAGGTCCTATGATTGAAATTTGTAGTTAATAGGAGGCATCCCTTAAGAAAATCCACTCATCTCTGAGTGTGAAAAAAGAGTTAACTTTTATTGCATATTTTATGAGAACCATGAGGGATAGAGATGAGCCATAAACTCTTACACATGCCTGGATGAATTAATTAATAAATCTTAACATAATTTTATCTAAATCAAAATGGATGACATATGATAATGATTTTCTGCTCATACCTAAATCTCTCAGAATGGACCAAAAGTTGGTCAATGGGGATCGTATATTCTATTTAATCAACCTAATTGATGAACTACCTATGTGAACACCTATAAAAAGGAATTTTTAGGATATAATGACCATTGTATGATTTTAGCTGGCCCCCAAGAGAGAAGGTTAAATTTGATTAGAGGCATCCCTTAAGAGAATCCCCTCATCCTTGAGTGTGCAAAATGAATGAAATTTTAATACGCATTATAAGATAATTATGAACGCTAAATATGAACCATTAGCTTCTACACATGCATAGATGAGTTATATAAGAAACACTGTAAGTATATTATCTAACTCAATATAGAGGAGACACAAAGATGAGGTTTCTCTTATAGTCAAATCTCTCAAAATATATGAAAATTTGGTCAACGAGAGGCATATATTATGACTCATCAACCCAATTGAAGAATCGTCTACATAGATACCTCTAGATAGGAATTTTTAGGATAGAAAAACCATTTTCCAATCTTAGTTAGCTCTTAGGATGAAAGGTTATTTTTAATTGGAGGCATCCCTTAAGAGAATCCACTCATCCCTGAGTATGCAAAATGAGTGAACTTTTATCACACATTGCAGGAGAACTATGACGAATAGAGATGAACCACTAGATAAGTCCTATAAGAGAGATGGGTAGATTATAAATAAATAGATTAGGAGGATATGTGTAAATGTAATTTATATTTCAGCCAAATCTCTTATAATAGGCTAATAATTTGTCAACAAGGGTCATATATTATGACTCATCAACCCAATTGATGAACTATCTACATGGACACATTTGGATAGGCATTATAACGGTTCATCTCCAAAGAAAGTGTGTAAAATGGGAGTTTTTTTATGTGTTACAGGAGAACTGTCAAGGATAAAGACAAGCCATCAACTCCTACACATGAATAGACAAGTCCTCTAAGGAATTTTGGGAGAATTTTATCTAACTTGATATGTATGAGATTAGGTAATGAGGTTTTTTATCACAACTAAATCTCTCAAAACATACTAAAATATGGTCAGTAGGGATTGTATATTCTAACTTCTCAACCTAATCGATAAATTGTTTCCATGAAAACCTCCATATATGCATTTTTAGGATAGAATTACCATTATATTATATTGATCAACCCTCGAGAGTGAATTTTGTATTTTATTTTAGGCATCCATTAAGAGAATCCACTCATTCTCGAGTGCGCAAAATGAGAAAAATTTATACATGCATTGCAAGAGAACCATGAAGGTTAGAGACAAACCATCAGCTCTTACATGTGCATGGATAAGTCCTATAGGAAATTCCGTGAGTATTTTATATAACTCAATATGTATGAGATGTTTAAATTAGGTTTATCTTGTAGCTTAATCTCTTAGAATAGACCAAAATTTGGTCAATGGGGGCTGTATATTTTGACTCATCAAATTAGTCAATGAACCATCTACATGGACACCTATAGATGGGCATTTTTAATATAGAACAAATATTATTATCTCTTGATTGATACCCAAGAGTGATGGTTATAGTTGATCTAAGGCATCCCTTGAGAGAATATACTCATCCCCAAGTGTATAAAATGAGTGAACTTCTATCGTACATTGTAGGAGAATCGTGAGGGATAGAGATGAACTGTAGCTCCTACTAATGCATAGATGAGTTGTATAAGATATCATAGGAAGATTATCTCTAATTTAATTAAGAATATATGTGGTAATGAGGCATCTCTCATAGCTAAACCTATTTGAATAGGATAAAAATGCTGGTGAGTGGGGCCATATATTTTGACTCGTTAGCCAAATCGACAAACTGTCTACATGGACACATCAAGCTAGGAATTTTAAGAATATAATAAGAATTTTTTGGTATCATTTGGCCTATGGAAATTATTTTTTTAGTTTATTGTAGGAATCCCTTAAAATACTCCAATCATCCTTAAGTGTGAAAAATAGGCAAACTTCCATCATGTGTTGCAAGAGAACCATGATTGTCAAAGATGAACCGTCAACTCCTTCATATGCATAGATGAGTCCTATAAGAGAAATTGGGAGGATTTTCTATAAATTGATTAAGAAGAGATGAAAAAATAATGTTTCTCTTTCAGCCAAATCTCTAAAAATAAGAGAAAAGTAGGTCAACAGGGGTTGTATATTTCGACTCATTAGCACAGTCGATGAACCATCTATGTAGATATGTTGGGATAGGAAATATAAAGTTATAATGAACATTGTATTATCTATATTATCACCTATTAATGAATTTTATAGTTGATCATAGGCATCCCTTAAGATAATCCACTCATCCTTAAGTATGCAAAATGAGCAAACTTCTATCATGCATTTTAGGAGAACCATGAGGGGTAGAGACAAACTCTCACTTCTTGCACGTGCATGGATGAGTCCTTTAAGAGAATATAAATAGGATTATTTTCATGTTTTTTTAAAGGAAAAATTGAGAGAAGGTGAAAAATGGTTTACTTAAGGTAGATAAATTATTATGAATTATTTTTTGGATTCTCTTTGTTTCAGGAAGATAATCTTATCTACTCATGGCACCAAGCATGTGAAGGTGTAAGTTCATCTAGTTCCACTAACATACATTAAAATTGTTAGTAAAAAAGTTAAACAAAAATAAACACATAATGATAAAATAGTTGAAAATTAAAATACATTAAATCAAATAATATTACTATATTAATTTGAAACACTAGATAAACATACTAATTTAATATAATGTACATTTAAGATCATCTCTATTTGCAGGTGTTTCAAGAATTGCTTCATGGTCAAATTCACACACTTTCAATAAAGTTCTATTATGAGGATTTCTATGATATCTGATCATTTGAATATTTATAATAGTAACCAAGTTTGAGTAATGAATCACCATATTTTGTGTTTTAAAGTATTCAAATAATAATTATTTTATTATAGTACCTTCAAATCCAAGTTCCAATAACCACTATGGATCAAGTGGGATAAATTAGCTCTTTTCCATGCATAACATTTGTGGTTAATTTTTTTTACCTCTACACAATGACACAAGTAGTAGTTTGTTCTTTCATTATTATCCTCAAGTGTAATGACTAAAAAAACATGAATTTAATTTAAATTATAATCAAATTTTAATCACATATAGGAAAAAATAAAACTATCACGAATATCTAACAAAGGTTTTATATTTAATTAAAGAATAAATTTTACCTAGTTGCACAAGATCTGAGATGTGGTCAAACTCAACTGATGATGCTATTTCATGCTCTATTAATTATTGGAGTGAATGGATACTCTCTACAGGTGATATGTGTCTACAAATCATTCATCGACCCATTATTTTAACTCACATTCATTACAATTAAATTCCATACATGAGGAACAAAAACATGTTATATCCCTAGTTTAAATGGTCCATGAACTTGAATTTGAGCTTTAAATGGAGTGTAAAAAATCTGATCCATGTAATGTAATGCAATATTCATACATTGTATTATGTTTTTCCTCTATTAACCAAAAAATTATTTGCACATTATAATGTTTATTTAATCTATGACAAATATTTTCATTTTACCAATTTATAATACTTGTAAAATCAATCAAATTAACACCATCCTTGTGATATAACTTTTATATTTTAAGGGATGTTTTTACACATGCACCTGCACTATCATGTTCCCGTTTTCCATGCCTAACGTCAAAGAGTATCCAAAAATTATGAATGCCCTATTTCTTATGCATTCTACTTAACCAGTAAAACATTCAACTATTCTTAAACTTCCCTAAATAATTATCTGAGAAAATGTAAGGTGTATCAAACATGATTTATCTTACATTCATATTTATATCAAATATCTCAAAAAATCCTGGACAAACTCTAGAGAATGTGATTTGTCATCAATCATATAAAAGTGTTACTCCATCAAAATATTTTTATTGTCATCTGTGTTATCAAGTACATGTCTAAATGTAATGTGAATAAAATTTTTAACTTGAGTTGAATTATAGTATTGGGATCGAACCTCCTTCAATGGTTCTAGTGTGTATTCCTCAACAAAATCCACAACCAAAATAATTGTTCCAACTAGTAATTTATATTTACATACCTTGAATTGATTATATAACCATTTTTATTTGTGTGTGTGTCTTGCATATTGCTAGATAATATTCATCTTGAATTCAAACATGAAATCAGATGCAAAAATTTTGGTCATAACCAATTCATGTATTGATGACTCTTTTCCATATTTTAACACATACTTTATAGATTTGTACTTCTTATAATCAACCAGTTGCTTTCTAAATTGATGTGAAATATCGTCATGCATACAATTCATCAAATTTGACAAACCACCACAACTATTACATGTTCCATCTAAACATTGTTTGGCAAAATAAAACTATCCCTCAGGTGTTTGATAGAAAAGACCTTGGATTAATTCTCTTTATATCTTAGGTGTGGAAGACACTATACATTCCTGTAAAATCTTTTAAGTATGTAAAGTACAATATATATGACAAAAAACATCAAAATTCATAGAAAATTAAACATGTACCCTAGGAAAACATGTGGTGCATGCTTGGTTGATTTTAACATAGAAAGGCTTGCACATTTAAAATGAACTTTGACTAATTATCAATTGGCCTTTAAATTTTTTATTAAACTTTTTACAAAATTATGTTTGGGTCATGTTTAAGAAATGTTTTGCATGTGGATCATAATTTTTTGAGCCTTTTCTTCATTTAAGAACATCTTTTACATTAGATGAGACCATTTTATTATTGTGCCAAAAAATTTCAATCAAATGTATGGTTCCTTTAACTAATACCTTATCTTTTATGGGAGTCTACCACTAAATGCCCAACAATTCATGAGTGAAGGTTCATCAAGCCTTGTTCTTATTTTTATGATACTTATTAGAGTTTTTCTATTTAAGTTCAAGGATTTAATTTTTTCAATATGAATTCAAGATTTAAATGTTGACTTACTCACTATATATTCCATTATTACTCTTCTTACCATATTACTATCTTTATTTCAACATTTATTGCCTATTACATTAAATGCACTAAATAGATTATTTTCTATTGTATTATTTATTCCCTCCATGTTGAATGCTATTGATCAAAAATTATGTATCATGGGGAATATTTTTTTAATTTTTATTAATAGAAAAAATACTTTACATCATTTTGTAAGTGTTTTATTCTCAAATTCATAGTCATATACATGTTGAGCATGACGTTGAATTGATATTATTGACATACTACTTTCCATGGGTTCTATTATTTTTTTGCCTATTTTAACCAAATACCTTGATGTTCATTTTATTATCCTTGGAGGTGTGGGTTTAGGAGCTATATTTTGTATTAAATTAGCTAGTGTTACCATTTCAACCATAGTAGGGATAGTAGAGGGTTGAGTATCTACATTAGACTCTATAGGAAAATTAAATTCTTCTTCATTAGGAGAAAAATGATTTTGGGTCATTACTTTATGTTGATTATCATCATACTAAATTTTTTATTATGAATGGATGTTTCATTATATTATGTTTTTCCATATGTTTCACCATGCATTAAAAATTCATTACTTACGTGATCTAAATTTTAAATTTTATCATGAAACAAAGAGTGAATGGGTTATATTGTCCCATTTGAAGATGTATCTAAAATAAATTCCATAGAATTATGCATGTTATATTAATTTGAAATATTCCTTGATGTAGAGGAAGCACCTTCACCTTGCTTAGAAGCCCTTATATATGTTATCTTATCTGCGTGTCTTTTTCTTTATTTTTCTCTTTCCTCTTAAATTTCCTCATTTTTTAGCTCTTTGATTGGTCTTCTGTGATGAATTCTTGACCCCATTATTTATCTTTACCAAAATAAGACAATTATCGATTTAAACATGAAGAATTTATAGTGTCTCAAACAAAGTGAATGAATAATTTACCAAATTAGCATACTTACAACAAAAATACCAGTTTATAATTTCTAAATAACAAAAAAAAATGAGTAGTTTTCATGGGAAAGGAAAAATAAATTAGTAAATCATAAAGGGTGTGTGTGATTTTAAAAGCACATTGTTTGTGATACACAAAATAAAGGGTAAAAACATTTAATGTGTAAAAATTTGGTTTGTAAACAACATACGTCCTTTACAAGTTTTGAATATTTTTGCCTCTTTCCCTCCAAATCTTCCTCATATGTGGTACTTTTTTCTTAGGATTTCAATCATTTCAACCCTATAATTTTATTTCAATTACATAATAACCCTATAATCCATTAGGATTTCCTTATAGCTTATTAGGGTTACAACGTAATGTGTTAAGGCTTTAAAATATAAATTTAATTTCTAATTTCTCTATATTGTTTAGATATTTAATACATGATCATAATGGAAGAAGCAATTAGTGTGCATGGTAGATTTTATGATGTATATAGATAATAATTAATTCAATATCTTCATATGAATCCATATTTTCATGATGTGTTTTTACATGTAACTAGAGATGAAATGAAAAATAATGTTAATGTCATCACATCTATGATCTAAGGAACAACATGAGCCCTTCATAAATACTAATATAAGTTTTATACGTGCAATCTCTACTATAAATTTTCATACAACTATTTCCACAATTCATGTCTCTACACATAGGGTTATGTTTGATGCCAACCCATGGTGTGGAGGTGATATAAGGTTTTATTCAAATTGTTATGCCTCTCCCTACATAGCATACTCTCATACTTTCTAGGGTTTTTATCCATTTAGTAACATCCATTTATACATAGTTTGTTATGCCTAATGCTCAAAACCTTATGTAAATGGTTCTAAATCTTTAGAATAAGGATTTCAAAATTAGAACATGGTTCTTTTAGAGTGGGACATTCCACTAATTCTTATTCATTATTACATAATCCATTATCTTCCATGATATTAGTGTCTACCCTATGTACAAGATATGTGTCAGCTAAGCTTACATTATATCATGGCAAGGATGATCCAAAACAACACCTTCAATCCCTTCATGTATCATGTTTGGAATATGCATTAAATTAAAAATAATTAAATAATGTGTGTATATAGAGTCTAAATGAATACGCTTTACATTATTTCTATCACCTACCTTTTTAATATATACATGTCTTCAATCCTTTGGACAATCAAATTTTAGCACCATTTTCAATCAACAATAGCGAGAGGAATTCATGTGCTCTGATTATTAAAATTAAGCAAGGAACCAATGAGCTTACTAATGAATATGTTCCCAATTAAAATAATGTTTTCTCAAAAATGATAAATCCAATGGTTGATAATGATTAAAAACATATATTCAATAAACTATTATTTTCCTCAATACATGAGCCTATTATGTTTTAATACTTTTAATATTTTGGTGACTTATACCATACAGTGAAGGACCATGAATTTAAGTTCCTTGTTATGAATAAACTAGAGTATGGGTCTAACTCTCTAGCCACTTCGATTTGAAATTATTATAAAAAATAGACTTTCAAATCAAAAAAGTGAATGATATTAATAATGATGCAATAATGATAATTGGTGTAGTTCAACATCTTACTATCAACTTATCTTATTGGTTCCTTAAGAGGGATAATTTTTATAGTTATCAAAACCTCCTCATAAATTACTACATGAGTTACTTAAGTGCAATCTTATATCTCTCCTACCCAAAAATAGGTAGATATGATTAGGCCTCAATGTAATCTATTAAAGAGTGATGCATATTGTGATTATCAGATAATTACAAGATACTCAACTAATAAATTCATTAGTTTATGACATATTATATCAAAATTCATATATGATTAATTTATTGACATCAATACACACAAATTCTTTAAGTACATATCCTAAATGAAATATGAAGTTGAAAATACTTTTTAATCCATTTCCTAATCATGTAGAAAAATAATCTAACACTAATCAATAGGTGAATGTGACTTACAATTCACATGCTCTCAAATATATTTTCATTATAGGACAAAAAAGTAGAATCTATTGGATGATATTCTTGTAAAACCTGAGAGACATAGATACACATTCCTAGTAACACATTTTACAATGAAATTGTTTAAAATGACTCCTATTTTATACCATTAATTGTGCACACCACATTCATTCATAGCCTATCAACAATGTGATAATATATACTAGTTCAAGCAAAAAAATATACATTATTTGAAATCCTTATTAGTAATGTATATATAGAGAAAATTTTGATTGATATAAAAAATATAGTCAAAGACTTCAATGTAAATAGACAAAACATATTGGAGTATTATTTTGCCACTTAAAGTAGGCCTTGTAGTTTTATCTAGTTTATTTGTATCCTACCCATTACAAGGGAGCTTAACATATTATTAGGTCTTCCTTATATATGTAATATCCATACAACACCATATTCTATAAACATATGTGTCAAGTATATAAACAACATAAAGAATTAAAGATTTAACAAGAGAAATAAGGTATCGATGATACACACATTGGTTACACGTGAGCTTACCTGGAACCCTTTAAATGGATTTCAATAGTACTATTATTTTATATTAAAGTCATATTTTTACACACGAATACCAAAATTTTAATAATTTTATAAAATATGATATGTAATAATATATATGCAACATATATTTATGGATTTGAAAGCATGGTATAATATAATAACATATAAAAAATATTGGTCAAAGGAATTTTCTTATGCATTACTAAAAAAATTCTCAAACATTGAAAATATATATATATATATATATATATATATATATATATATATATATATATATATATATATATATATATATAATCAATAGAAAAGCATTCTATGATAAATAGCTAGGGTTTGAGATGCATTCTTTTAAAAATGAAATCATGAAAAAATAACACTATTAAATCACATACAAAATGAAATTGTGTCAGTAAATTGTTAGGGTTTAAAATATTTTTATAAAATTAAACTAATTTAGGTTTTGTGATCAATAAAATCAATTAAAATTAAGGTAAGGTTATTGTAAGAATTACAAAATATTGAAATTAACCCTGTAAAAATTAGATAATTTGGAAGATAATAAGATGGAATAAAATCTAACCTTATGGGTGTAAACAATTTAAAATTTTATGAAACTATGAGGAGTATAAGAAATCATGATGGATTTCAATAAAATTGTAAAATAAAAATAATCAATTACATTAATTAATTAATTATAAAAATACATATGAATTACAATAATAATGCCTAATTAATTATTTATTATATTAGATGGGAGCATTTACATGGGATTTTGAGATGTATCTATTTTAAATCATGATTAAGAGACAATCATCTAATTCTAACTATTAAAAGGATAACCTAAATGTCGCACTTCAAACATTATTCAAACTAAAAATATGACTACATTCATCTAGTCTACATATTCAATTACCTTGCTTCAATATTCACATTGCAACACATATAACCTTAAAAAATGTTTTTGACCTTTCCCTATAAAGTTATTTCTATATAAACTTAAGAAAAACAATTAACCATTTCTAGATTATGGTGAAGGTTAACAAGGTTGTACAACACCATATAATTTTTAATTTGTTGATTCAAAAATTATGTATTAAAATAATAAGTTACATAATTGAAAATAATTGTAGTGATATATAAAACCCATGGTCTTGCACTGAAAGTCTTCCATAGGAATCATTAACTTCTTGATCCCTTTAAATGTATATATGTGAATGCTCAATAGATTCAATGTGCATTTTCAATTTTTAATATTTATAAATTCAATTCAATTCATGTATATTTTTTTATAAATTAAATTAAAATAGGAACCTATTGACCTCAAAATTGGCATGAAATAGTGAAAAAGTGGCAAATATGGGACAAATGGGACGAGTGCACTTTAACTTGGAAAAAACTAATATGGAATTACAAGAGGGCCCAATAATGTTAGGGTATTTTAGATAGATCCAAAAGTATTGAGTGTCCTTAAAACACAAATCCCAAAATAATAAAGACAAAGGGGAGTGGAGATATAGGTAGGTATGAGTTGAGTAAGGATGAGGGGACCATAAAATATCATAAAAGCACAAATAATTCTTAATTAGAACCAATAATTGATAGATACACAAGCATACTCAAAACCATATAATTTTAAAACCATTAAATTCCATCCCTAGGGTTATTTTTCAGTGTATGTAACTTCCTTTTTTTTAAAAAGTTGTATTCTCTACCCTATAAGCTAATTAGTTTTTAAATTATTATATATGTGATATAAATTTAAGTTACACACTGAACATTAATTTAATTTATAATATTTTAATTACTAATAGATAAATATATATTATAACACAATAAAACCCTCAAAAAGTGAAATCACTTTATTTTTGTCAATTTGTAAAACACTTATATCAACAATAAAAAGAGGAAAACAACCCACAAAACTTATAAGCCCCTTTAAAGAATATTAATACTAAATTTAAACCTATAAATAATGTTGGTCCAACTTAAATATTTTATCCTAAACATTTGTAAATAAAAATTTTCCTTAAACCATTTTTAAAAAATTGTTTTCTTATCATCTTGAAGTATTTTATATATCCATGCTTTTACATTAATGTCCTTAGACATATTAACTCTATGAGTAAGACAAATACTCTAAAAGTAAAATATAAAGAAATAATAAAATAAATATTATATGGAAAAGACATATCTTCACTCAAATATTTCGAAATTGTAGCTAAAAATATTTCTTCTCTAATTTGAGATCAATGTCATATATCCCAATACATATCATTCCTTTTTCTATAGGCACAAGCTAAAATAAGACTCCGTTAACAAACTCAATAATGTATAATTAATTACTTTTGGTAGTGTGAAAATTAAAAAATGACATCCATAAACAGTAATATCACAAGGTAGATTTCAAAGAGAGTTATATTTCTCAAATTTTGGAAGATAAGATACTATATATAAAGATGATGATTGGAAAATATTTCATTCAGTACATAATTTGGTATAAATATTTTTATAAATTATCTCAAAAAAAGTCATCATATTATTAAATGATTTAGATATCAAATTTTATAGAAAAAATGTTACCTTAAAATCACATCAAAAACTTAACAAAATTTTATAAAACAATAATAAATTTATAAATTAAATTATGTTTAATTTAAATATTTATTTATGTTTATAGAAACAAATTATATTATAACATGATAAATACTTATTTATAAATATTAATGGTTTATTTGTTTATGTATATATTATTTTATTAAATTAAAAAATTAAATTAATTTTCTATATATTCAATAATAAATGTTTATATTTATTATATTTTATGTTTTAAAGAAATATAATGTACAATATAAGATGGAATGCAATACAAATCTTAATCATTAAAACTATGATGATAAAACAATTTCATATTTTTTTATCTTATTAAGGTGATATTATAGAATTAATTATATATATTTTTAATTATTGAAAATATAAAGGCCGCATAAACCTTATATTTAATCATCAGAAAAAAAATAACATATTTCGATACTGAAGATGCCGAAGGCAGCTCTCTAGTTCCTGGCGGGACCTCTTGGAGATCAATGTTGGCTTATTGGCTGCCGGCTAAACTATTAACTAGTCATTCAGCGTTTTTCTGGTGTTTTCCCGACTCATGGATGTTCCAAAGGAGCCTATGCCAGCGCTCTGAGAAGTTTGTCCTATTTCTCGTTCGTCTGTGGAGGAGGAAGCAAACTCTTCATGGAGGATGATTTATTTACTATTCTTTCCTTGGCTCGACTATATTGGCGGGATCTGGAAGGAACCCTTGTTTTGCAGACCATATATGGTGTGGGCTTCAGCTCATGCCCGGAGGGCAGTCAAGGTTGTTTGGCCACTAATCCATGTTGTGTTTTTTGCCATAGAGGGAAATACCAGGCTAGGATAGAGGCCATCCCTCTATCTCGTTCTTTTGGTTGTTGGACGCTTCGGGAAGTTTGCTCTTATCAGCCAGGATCCTTCATATTTATTCCAACATTCTCTTGAGCCTTGTATAGGCAGTTGGAATGCCTATTGTTCGTTGTTTCTAGTTCTATTTTGTTCTCCTGGAGTGAGGACCAGTTTTAGCTTCCATCCATTTTGGAGTTGCAAATCCATCCTCTCATTATGTGTTTGTGGTCTTGAACTTATTGGGAACATTATCTGTATGTTCTAATTTAGCACTTGTAACCAAAAAAATACGTTGTTTTTCATTTTTATCCGCTTTTTTATTTATATTTTGCATCCACTTCTACCAGCTTGTGCTTAATTCTTGTTACCTTGACATGTTCATCTTGTTTATCAACGTTTACTATTTCTCAAGTTATACAAACATATATAAAATCTTATTTTCTTCAAGAGTTGATTACTACACTTTGGGATGTCTTACATCATGTCCATTCAACTACACATCTTCAAATAAATTACATATGATGTATCAGACTTTCAAAATCTCTTGATCTCTTAAACTCTAATATCCTTCTCTCTATATGTTCACTCATCATCAGTATGTTTGTTATTTAATTCATAACTTGGTCACACTTCTTAGGAGACTACATATTGTTATTTCAACTGACTAATTACAAGAATATTTCGATACATCATTATTTAATTGGTAAATCTTTAGACAAGTTCAATTAAATTTACTATTTATTTAGGATTATTATATTTTATCTTATTTTCAATAGATATGTACATTTTTTTTATCTGTGTTTAGTTGTAATTTTCCATCATCTATTGCAATCCTTAACTAGTCTCAAGTCAACCATGTCATTTATCCTATCCATTTCATGTCTTGTTCAGTCAACCTCATGCCTAGTCATCCAACTTCATGTTATATCCACCCAAAACCCCTCATGATGTCAGTCGATTTTCATGTTCCAAACATTTTGGAATTTCTTATCACACTTGTGTATGCCCCATTTCTTCACCTCTTTCACATAAAAAATCCATTCTATGCGCTTAAGTACAAGTGTCTATCTTGAGTTGGGAAGAGAATAAGAATATAGGTTTCCTTTACATTTTTTAGATTAAAATGGCCTCCAACCTTTAATTTGTGGGGTATATGATGAAAATACAAACTAAATAAGTAAAATATTAGTGGACATAAAACTTATAAATTACATGAAAGCAAACTTATCTACATATTTTCATTGAATGAATAAAATATTATATGAGTATTTTAATAAATATTAAATCAAAATTATATTTTAAATGTATAATTAAAATTTTTAAATAAATCAAAAGCTACCTAAAGTTAATCGAGACCCATATAATTTTTAGAAAAATACAATTTTTTAATAACTTTAATCTTGTAGAAATTTTTGAACTGCCATCTTTAATAAGTTTTGTATGCAAGTTCGGATGAACTTAAAAATCTTAATATATATTTTATACATTAAAATTAATCTAATAGAAAAATTCAACTCAAACTCATATCTAATTACAAAAAATTTTTAATTTTTAAAAAAGAAAAATATCAAAAAAAATAAAAATTAAAATAAAATAAAATAAAAATAAAATTATGCACTTTATTTATTAAATACATTCAACATGGAAATGTAAACATCTATATCAAATCCATATCATTGAAGAGTTAAGTTGACCACAGTTTTGTAAACCACAAGTTGATGTCACATTGTACAAGGAAATTGACGTGAATATTTTATATTTAACTCAAATCTTTCGATTAAATCTTTAATTTACAATGGGGCTTGTTAGCCAGCTTATGTAGGAGCTTAGAAAGAGTCATTATGAAGTTTCTGAGAGGATAATGAGGTATATTAAAGGTACTACTTGGATATCATTTACATTGGAGGGGGTGATGAGTGCTTAGTACAATATACTAATGCAGATTGAGTTGGAGAATTGGGTAGGAATTTTTTTACTCTACATATGTGCGAACCAGCTTGGTTTTAGTCCAATTTCTTGGTTTTGTAATAATTTGAAGGCAATTCATTTCTCAAATATTGAGATAGAGTTTGAAGGAGTAATGAATCTGCTGATACCGCAGCTCAGAAGCATTCTTTCTGGATTTTGTAGACAGCAGAAATACAGACATCGTATTTAACGCAGATAGGCCTAATGATGCACTGCACTAAATCCTTTTAAGTGCGTAGTGACAAAAACAATTACTATTAATCTATATAGGAAAATCTGTAACCACAGGAAAATGTGTAATTAACTGAAATTATTATTATTTTTTCATATTTTTAAATTTTAATATTAACTTTTGTAATTTATAAGGTATTAAAAATAAAAAATAAATTATTATTATTATTTTAATTAATTGTATTTAAGAAATGTGATTAATTTTATCGAAAATTAGAATGTATGAAAATCTAAAAATATATATTTTTCAATTTTAAATTGTTATTTATATTATTGAAATGATTGCTCTGATATAATACATCCATTACATATGTATTTATCTATTTTATTTTTCTTACTTTTTAGTATTGTTTTTTTTTTATATAAATTGTCTTGTTTAAAACTTTACATTATTTGAAACATAGAAAAAAAAAATAATAAGTTAAAACAAAAATAACATGCTGAAATTTCTACCTATTCACTCTTCAAAACATTCCTTTCCATATTACCTAACTTATATCCTACAAACTTTCCCTTCCCAGTTTTATCAGGTAGACTTTTCTAAATATGTATTATGGTTATAGATGAAAACAATCCAGAAACGATAAAAGTATATGATAGGAATCAATGGGCCACGTTAAATAATTTTGATATTTTTTAATTTTATTAATGATTGGTATCGAACATAATATTCTATTCAAAAATAATAATCAGCCCATAACTCCATCATCGTCCTATGTAAATGTAGTGGACTACGGGAGAGAGGGTAGAACAAGTACATATTGTAGCCATGCATGAATCGATTTTCACATCTCAAAACACAGTTGTGCCGATGAAAACTGTAAAGAGTGAATGATTTGTAAAAGCATTTGCTGACACCTAGCTTCTTTTCCGCTTCTTATCATGTGAATAATTTATTCGCCATGGAAAATTATGTGGCAGTCATGTTCTTATTGTGGGTGGTGGTGGTCATGTTTGTGATGAAGAGTAATTGTAAGGAGACATAGTGAGGAAGGCATGCTCAAGAAGAACCTGCAATTAAGAATATTGTGGGATTTGAATCTCTTAGGTTTATCATTATATCTTCATTACATAAAAATGTTTCTTTTTTTATCGTCCTCTTTCTTGTTAAAATTTTTCTCCTCTGTCTCCATCTCCTAAACTTCTTTGCCTCAGTACGCTGAAAGATTTTTTTAATATTTGAGAATTATAGTTATACGATAAATTTTGCTCTATATTTTTTTCATTAAATTTCTTTTTTGGCGCATTATATTTATAGTGTATAAATTAATCTATATTTTATTCATTATTTATTTATTTATTTGTGTAGGTAAAATATCTCACCAACTTGGAAATAAATGAGAAGATTTTTTACAACACAGATCCAAAGAAGACATCATACCTTTGGAAATATTATACACTAGTTAAAAATAACAAGTTGAGTGGAAAAACTATATTAGGTATCATACATATAGGAGACCAATTTTTTGGAAGTAAAATTTATAAGAAAGCCTTTTTTTACCCCCACTACTTACGCTCTCAATTATCATTTCCCTATACCAATATTTCTCTTTCTCGTCACCCAAATGCCTCTCCTTGATACCCCAAGTTGTTGGGTCATTTCATGTGCTAGAGTCCTATTTTCTCCATGTGTCAACTCGATGACAGTTTTAAATTTTATACGTCCTCAAATTTCATTAATTGACTAATTAAGACACTTGACTATAGGGTTCATTTTGAAATTTCTTGTATAATCATCCTTCCTCACATAATTTTTGTTCAACAAACTCTACTTTATGTCGGTTGTCATAACGTGGATGGTAAAATTACACACCACATGAGCAGAGGATTTACACTTAGTTTTATTTTTTTTTTGTTCCTTCTCCTCGTCCTCCTCCTATTCCTTATGTTAATAATACTAGATTTAAAATATTACTATCGTCTTAAGATAGTGCATGCCCAACCTTACTACTGTCATTATTTATATTATTGTTAATGGTAGTGGAGGGGCCCTTGTAGGAGAGACCTAGTCGGCCAACCATATGTAAATGGGATTCTCCAAAGCCATCTTTCCACAGAGAATTAACAATGTATTCATATAGAATGCCATATTTGGAAAGAAATCGAGGGGAAATATTTTGAGAAGTGAGAGAGAAAGAAGCAATTTTAGGAGTACTCTGAATCCTTTTCTCTTGGGTGTGACTCACTCTAGTGAAATGTTAATTGATTGCATATTTATTTATCCATTGTTAACACACATAACAATCTATTATCAGTTCCTTGAAAAAAATTTGTGCCCTCTTCTTTTGACATGCTTGTTAATGATTCCTAGAAATTTTAAAATAGATCAAATAGTAATATCAATATTTGTAATCACATAAAACTATTAATTCAATTTCATTAGACTATGTGGAACCAATGCAAACAAAATATGTGTTCATATTCTTAAGTTTCAACATTACTTTTGAAATATATATGTTTAAAAAATAAAAAATAAATTATTTTATTTTATTTCTATTCATTGAACCCAAGAGATATGACTAATGTTTTAGGAAAATTCAGTGTTTATAAAACCTAAAAATATATTAGTTTCACCTTTAAATTGTTTTTAATGTTAAGTTGTTAAAATGATGGGCTAAATTTGATGGTTGTATGGTTGTATTCTTATTGTTTTGTGCCCTCGCTAAGAATGTTTGAATTAAAAGACTCTGTATCTTTTTTATTATTATTGTCATCATTAATTTATTTTTCTTGATCATTATTTCTTTCAATATTAGTTGTTCCTGGAACTGCACTTTGATCCAACATGGATATAAAAATTGAAGATAAAAAATTTTCAACTATTTATAGATACAAAATTAATTTCTTCAATTAATTTGTTTCCTTTAATGGTTTTTTGGTTTATAGGGCTAATTTAGTAAACCCATTTATCTCAAAGTCATTAATGGTCTTTTTTTTTAAAACCCATCTTGTCCATTATGAATTTAGGTAATTTTACTATTTTTTTAAAGGATAATATATTCTTTTATGTATTATTACTCACCATCTGATGCAATACTTAACTAGTCTTCAGTAAACCATGTCATTTATCATATCCATTTCATATGACTTGTTCAATTAACCTCATGCATAGTTATCTAACTTTTGTATTACATTGACCCAAGAACTCTCATAATATTAGTTGATTGTCATGTTCTATAAATTTTGATATTTATAATCACTCTTGTGTATTTCCCATTTCTTCACCACCTTCATACAAGAAAACCATGTAGTCCACTTGAGGACATGTGTCTACCTTGAGTTGGGGGGAGAATAAAGATACAAGATTCATTTATCCTTTTTGCATTAAAATGGATTTAACCCATTAAATTTGGGATATAGTGGAAATTCATGTCACTTGTATAAATATTAAAATATGGATGTTATTATTATAGAGAATTTGTAATACATATGCATTCACCATTTTAAAAAAATGAGATGCATGCACCTTAGAGAAAATCAAGTAATAATGTAAATATTCAATAAATATATATATATATATATATATATATATATATATATATATATATATATATATGAGATTTTATATATATATATATGAGATTTTATACTTTCAATTTCTCTATTAATACTTATAATTAATATTGTACAAACATGATGTTTCATATATGTAGAAAATGTTGTAGTTATTTTTTTCCATAGATAGTTCATGAAATGGCCTCATGTCATGATGAAAACACGTAGTTTGCTAGTGGGATAATACCATTTCTAATTAAAGATGATTTTTAAATTATTTACTTTCTTAACTCTATTTGGTTGTGATTGTCAATATTCTTATTCAACATGATTAAATAATAAGACGGTGTTGTAAATAATAAACGTGCATCTATCATTGAAGATAAAACTAAAAAATATTTCAATTACATGTTCCTCTCGTACTAATATTTAGGTTTCACAATTTCAAATATTCATTTATATCATATGATGATTTCTATTGATAGCATATCTATCAACATCTAGATCAAAAACATTAAAAAATCTGAATATGAAAAATGAATGATGGTTTTTCTATGAAAAATATTCATCATGTTTTTAAAAATGAAAGGAATTACATAGCCATAATTATTAAAAGTTATTTTTGTCAAATATTATGTGTTTAGTTTTGTGGATATCAAAATTATTTTATGGGTATAAATTCATTTTTTATAACATGCATTGATAGATATATTTCAATGAGAGTTTTTTTTTTTATAAAATTAATGGATTATGCAGAGGTCGAGAAATTTATAAATACTAGATTGTAAATCAGATTACCCAAAACTAAATATAATGTATCATTGATTAAAAGAAGCATAAATTTCTTATGGAGAGTGATAGATTATTTATAAAATCATGGCTACAAAATTTAGACTATATTGATAAACAAGAGGAGATAAAAACATTGAAGGAAAATTTGAGATGGATGCCTTTCCATATAAATTGATGAAGAGGCCACTTGTTAATTTGCAAAGTTTCTATGTTTTTCTCATTTAATTTCCCATTTTGATCAGAATTGAATTCATTTTTTTCACATAGGGATGTGGAAATATTTAAGTTGGGGTGTATGATGAGGTCAAAAAAATATCTCATTGCTTATTAATAATTTTTAAAATACTTTCATATGTTGATATATGAATAACATTTTTTCACATTATTTTAGTTAAAATTAGTTATATTCACATAAACTAGTATGATTTAGTGAATTTAATGTTTATGGTGTTACTAATGGAAAGTGAAGTCTAAAAAATTAAAACTGTGCAAGGTGTTTTATACTTACAACTATGAAGGATGAAGATCCATTTGTATTGTTGACAACTAGTAGTAGCTATTGAGTGCAACATGTAGTAACTGGGTGTAACTTGTAACAATTGCACTACAACTTGTGGTTGTTTTATTTTTAACATGTAGCAGTTATTTTATAATCTATATCAGTTGATATATAGCCTATAGTAGTTGTTATTCAAATATATTAGATGTTCTTTAGGCCATAGTAGCTAATGTCCAACATGTATCAAGAAGTTATATGCCAAATGTAAAATAGACAAATTTAGGAACACCATAAAAACTACATCAAGACATTCATAAGACTCGAATATATTGCATATTTGAAATATTCTTTTAAAAATAATCCACTTTCAAAAAATACCTACCTCATTTTGAGTTCATATGTAAAATTTATGGCCTTCAGAATTATCCCATAAAAACTATTATTCAAACCTATAACAAATAATTGCCAATCATATAAATTATTGTGTTAAACCATAAAAATTGTTGTAATTTTTTATTCAATATTTTCAACCAAATATCATTATTTAACCACATTTAAGTGACTCAGGTAAAAGGTGGAATATAGTTTAATAGGCTAAAGGATGTTATAACTACTTACAACTACTTCATTTTCATTTGTTTATTCCATTTGTATTTCCTCCATATTGTTGTCTCATCATATATTTTTATGTTATCTTAGTATTGTTATTCATATATTACTATCAAAGAGTAACTCAAAATTATGGTTATAACATCTATATTATATAGTTCTAAATAGAGTGTTACCTTCTCTACTTAAGAGATAAACTACATGCTAGAATTTAGTACTAAATAATATAAATTTAATCAATAATATATAATATTTTAATAAATTTCATATCAAATCAAAAATTTATAGATATAGAAATTCCATTTGGATGAATAAATATTTTCTTTGATTTAATCAAGTCTTAAGCAATGAGGGGAGTCAAGCTCTAGTTCAACTGAGGCATGGACCACTTGCATGGATTTAGTTGTATGGTTTCCTATCCCTTAGATTGTTTATTTAAATTTATGCACATTTCCATTTCATTTCATTCCTATAAGTGTGTCCTTATGAAAAAAACTATGTGTTTCACTTCGTGTGTGTTATTTCAATACTTTCTAAGAACCTTTTAGAAATAAAAATTTGTTTCCAATTCCAAATATAGACCTTGATTTCAATTCTTATAGTTTAACTTCATGTACCTTCTTTTTTGCATTTTAATTTCTACAAGCATGTTTTCCTATATGCAACCTTTAATAACCTCAACTTTCGAATGATATTAGTGATGCACATATAATGTTGATATCTTTTAAAATACACCCCTTAGATTGGCATTTAATGAATTTAGTAGAAATAATAAACCAAGTGTTTTCCCCATTAAGATCATTGATCAATAAGGTTTTATGCAGGTGTTGGTTGTGTTAAATTTAATTGGTAGTTTAATTTTGCTCGTCGGTAGCCATTATATTTTAATACTATCATTATTTCCTATTGATCTACCTAAAAATACTCACACATGCATTAGGTTAAATTAGAACTTAAAATTATATTTTTGTATTGTAAATGATTGGATTAATGGAATAATGAAGATGTTATTGTCCTAATTTTTATTGAAAGGCTTTTACTAGTTGGAAATCATGTGTATTGTGTGTGTTGCTTATCCTTTATATTATATAACTTTAGATTCTATTAGCATTACTTCTCCTACATTAATTTATTGGTTCGTTTCTCTTTAATTAGTATACACTCTTCAAAAATTAATTTATGGATTGAAGCAAACTCTCTAAACTAATATGATATGATTGGCATTTTCTAAATTTCATATAACTTTAAAGATGTGAGCTGGATCTCAATGTTTATGTGAAGCATATAGCCAAATATATCTTGATTTTGGTCTTATATTTTGATTTTTTTATCATCGTGGATGACAATAGTTATTTGATACAGTTTTAAGATTGAATTGGGGAACACATTGGTGATTACCTTGATTTATTATATTATTTGCTTAGAATTTAAGTTATGTTTTATAATTAGAAGAGGGAATCTTCAATGTTTAGTGACCAAAATATGCTCTTGAATTATTGAATAAATTCAACACGAAGATGTGAAAATCTATCAACTCCATTCTTTCAAGAGTTAAGTTCACAACATATTTTTGTACATCATAGCTTAATGTCATAGTGTACAAGAAACTTCCAAGCATTATTTTTTATTTAACTCAAAATTTTAATTAAATATTTTATTAACAATAGGGCTTGTTTCCAAATTTAAGGAGCTTAAAAATAAATTAGGAAGTTTCTAGAGAATAATGAGGTATATTAAGGCTTTTGCTTAAATGGATTACTTGTACACTAGAAAGGGTGATGAGTGCTTGGTTGTGTTTTTAGGAAACGTTAGAATGTAGAACTTATTTCATCGAGTCATCAATTACTTTGGCATACTATTACGAGTTGATTATTAGATTATGTGTAGGTTAGTGTGTAACTTCTATATTAAGGTTAAACAAGTGTTCTGTTACGAGTTGACTTACACTTTTTAAACATAATTAGAGGGATATAAGAGTCGATGTCTCCTATCTATTAAAGCAATAATTATATTGATCTGTTTCTATTTTATATCGTGTGGATTCTTTCTAGGTGCCTTTCAACGCGACTACATATCTATGTTCGATTTTTTTGCTTCAAAATTCTATTCTAATATGATATTTCTAACATTTTTATAATGAATAAGTTTTCCACTGTCTTTGATAAACAAATTGCAAACCACTTTGATTTCATTAGATAATTTTAAAATTGTTGAATAACATGAATCACATATCATTTATCCTTTTTTGGAGATGGATTAGGTAGCCAATCAGCCGACAATGTTGGTAACCGTCGATTGAAGTAAACAGCCCAACCGAGTATTAGATGATATGAAATTCTCGTTTAGAAGGGCATAGTTGTGAGAAAAGTGACATTAATGGCTTCTGATCTTCCAGTCGTTGATCTTTCTCTCCTTCCCTCTTCATTTGGAGAGAAGGATTGTATCGATTTCGAACGACACAACGAGTTAAAGAAGCTGAGGGAATCTTGCCAGGAGCTGGGTTTCTTCCGTATAGTAAACCATGGAATGAACATGTTTCATTCAAAAGACTGACAGTGTTGCCCTAGATATGTTCTCCCTGCCAGACGAGGACAAACAAAGAGCCATATTTCCGATATTTAATACGGGTTATTCCCCACCCAAAGCAGGACTAGATGGAAAAGATTCGCTGCCTGAGAGCTTAATTTTCCCCGGTGACAATTATCTGCCCAATTCGGTTGACCAGATCTCTGCAAAACTGTGGCCTCAAGGAAACAACAGTTTCCGGTATACTATTTTTTTTTCTTTCAAATTTTAATCACAAGAATGGTCTGTAAGAATATTTACTTAACAGTTATAGTGTTTTCAGAGTCCATATAATTATATCTTTTACTTTCTTGGTGATTGATTGTTGTAATGATAATATGCAGGGAAACTGTGCACGCATACAACTCACAGACGACAGAGATAGCACACAAAATCCTGAAATCCGTTATACTCAGTCTAGGGCTGGACGTTTCCAAGCACTACAACTCAGATCCGTTTAGTACTTGTCTTCAAGGTTGGCTCCGTCTGAACTACTACTACAACTCAAAGGACGAACAAGAGCCTCACAATATTCAGAACATCTCTAAAGCTCACACAGATCTCGGCTGTGTTACTATTTTGTACCAAGATCCGAACAAAATAAGGCGATTGGATTAATACTGAACCTTTGCCATCGTGGTCAACCATGGCGACTGCTTATAGGTAATACCTCGACGCTCAAATTAACTATTTATTTATAAGTTCAATTTTCTTTTCGAAGATAGATTTAATAGTGGGATCAAAAATATTAATTCAAGTTTTATATATTTTAAAAATAAAAATATTATATATTTTGAAGTTTAAAATAAATTATTTATAAATTTAATTTTCTTAATTTAGAATAATTTTTTTTTTTTTAAAATTACCCAATTGATTTCAAAAATATAAAACAAAAAATAAGCCCCTAAAAAAAAACTGGTCCTTTAAAAAGACAAAACTGATAAATTTGACTATATGGCATCATATTTAATGTAGATGGACCCAGAACTCGCTTAATACTTACTTCTTAGTGTAACACAATAACACCACAAATAATACTTTTACTAATATTACACCACAAATAATACTTTTTCTAATAAAATATGCAATAATAAGATAATGTATAGTTAATTGAAGCAAAAAAAAAAAATTGCCCTTTTTAAAAATAAATAAATTATAATATATATTATTAAAAGGAAAAAATAAATTAATTGGTTTTAATTTTATTCATTAAATTTATATGATGTAATTATTTTTTTAAAAAAATCATATATATATATATAATTTAATATTGTTGAAATGATTATTTTGATACAATATAATATATCTATCATATATATCTTTTATCTAATTAATAATTATTTCACTTTTTTTAATATTATGATTTACATATTAATTGTTTTGTTTAATATCTCATAGTATTTAAAATATATATAAAAATAAATACAGAAAATTTCAGCAATCCATATAAGATTACTTTACATATTACTTAATTTATATTTTATAAACTTTCCATATAAAATTACTTTACATATTACTTAATCTATATTTTATAAACTTTCCTTACTTTTATTAGATGATCTTTACCAAACAAACATTATAATTATAAAAGAAAACAATAAAAAAATATGATAGAAATCAATGAACCACTTTGAATAACTTTAATATTTTTCCTTTTCTTAATTAACATCAAACATAACATTCCAGTAAAAATTAATAATAATGAGACACGATCAAAACGGCATGCTCATAAAGAACCTGCAACTCAGCAAATTTTGGGGTTTAAATATTGTTGGCTTTATATTTAAATCTCTATTACATGAAAGTTGTTTTTTTCCTTGTCCCCCTCCCCCTTAGTAGACCTTTTCTCTTATGCTCCCACATCCTCAACCTCCTTAACTTGGTAAGCTGATTTTAAAATAAAATATTATATATATACAATATCTTTTTCTTTATATTTTTTCATTGTTTTCTTTGGACAATATATTTATATTATATATTTTGTTTTTTATTTTTTTATTATTTATATTTTATTTATTTATATAGGTAAAATATTTTATTAACTTATAAATAAATGAAAATAATTTTTATAACATAATTTTAAAGAAGATATACTTTTTGAAATGTAAAATAATAATTAAAAATAACGATTTAATTTAAAAAACTATATCAAGTATTATGTATATAGAGGAATTATTTTTATAAAAGACAAATTTTTAGAATTTTTGTTTGCCCTCACTACTTACACTCTTATTCAGATTTGTCCTTCACACCAACATTTCTCTCTCCACCTGAATGCCTCTCTTTGATGTCCCTAGTTATTTGTTCATTTTATGTGCTACAATCATTTTGTTTGCATCATGTGGAAACTTGATTACATTTTTAATTCTTCCTCAAATTTCATTAAATGACTAATTTTCTCTCTCTTCATCCAAATGCCTTTATTTAATGCCCTTAATTGTTTATTCATTTTATGTTGTAGAAGCCTTTTCTTTGTATCATGTAGAAAATTGATTATGTTTTTAATTTTTATACTTCCTCAAATTTTATTGAATGACTAATTTAGATTCTTGTAAGATTTATTTATAAACTATTTATAGATTCATCCTCCTCACACAATGTTTGATCACCAAACTCTTGTCTGTGTCAATTATCATGAGATGTATAGTAAAATTATATGCCACATGAATTATAGATTCACATTTAAATTTATTGTTACTTTACTCTTCCTAATCCTTCCGTTAATAATGAATTTATTAAAGCAATGTGTACCCATCCTTATTGTTGTCACTATCCATATTGTTACTATTGGCAATATTTACCATTATTTTTATGGTTGTTAATGGTAGTGGAAGGACCCTTTTTGGAGCGACCTACTAGGCAAACTATATGTAAATGGGAAACAACAAAGCCATCCCTATGTAGGGAATTAATAGTGTTTTAATAAAGAATGCCATGAATGGAAAGAAATTGAGGGAAAAATCTATTGAGAGGTGAGAGAGAAAGAAGCAATGTCATAAGTACTTTGAATATTTTGTTTTTGGATGGGACCCATTACAATAAAATATCAATTGATTGTATTGTTTTTTTTTAATTATTAAAACATTTAATATTATGTTATGATTTTTTTTTTCTTAAATTGTTTTTTTTTTTTTTTTCTTTCACATGTTTATTAATGATTCATAACGATTTTAAAATATCAAATGTTAATATCAATTAAAATTATTAATTCAATCACATTCGAAAATATGTAATCAATCCAAATAAAATATTTTTTCATATTTGTAAGTTTCAATATTAATTTTGAAATATATATGCTATCTAAGAAATAATTTATTTTATTTTATTTATATTTTTTGAAGTTAAAGGATGCAATTTTTTATTTTTATTTTTATTTTTTTTTAATTTGATTTTTATGGAATCTAAAAATATATATTTCCCATTATTATTATTATTATTATTATTATTATTATTATTATTATTATTATTATTATTATTATTATATATTTCTCATCCTATTATTATTATTATTATTATTATTATTATTATTATTATTATTATTATTATTATTATTATTATTATTATTATTATCTCTTTCAATTTTAACTTTACTTGAAATTTTGATTTAACATGGACAAGCTCAAAAATTTTATATTATTTATGTCTATGGAATTAATTTCTTCAATCAATATAATTCTTTCATTATTTTTTTTATTTCGATAGAGTTAATTTTACAAATACAATTCTCCGATAAAGTAGAGATTGAAATGTGTAATGAAAATCAGAGAACTAAAGTTTCAAATAGACTCCCTAATCATACAATTATAAGTCCAAATTAAAGACATAGGGTTTAAATTGAAATAATAAAATTGGAGGTACCAACCCGAGTGCTCCTTAGGATCATGTACTCCATAGGATCACATAATCCACGTAATCACTCTAACTATGTACTTGAAATCCTATGCTACATCAATGTCTCAAACTAGATGACCTATAAACATTCTTCTTAGCAATAGGGAATAATTATTTACTATTAGCAATTGCAATTAAAATTTTAAGTGAAATAAGGATAAAGACGCCAATGGAAGAGGAATGAAAACTAACTATTATTGTATAGTTTGTAAGCAAATCTCTTGAGATTATAGTAAAAGTCAATGTCAATTGCTTCATTTTAGAAGGCGTTGATTGTTGATTTCTTTAATGCTAGAGCCAATTAATTTATGAAAAAGAAAGAATTGAACCAAGAAAATATTTCATGTACAAATTACTTTGGTTTTGAGGATTATGAAAAATCTATACACAAAAAAAATGAATCATAAATATTTACATGTAGAATTTTAAAAATGTTGTAGAAATAGGTAAATGATAATTTGCATATATCGTAAACACGATTTGTATAGTTTCTTTAATCTTAAAATGTAACTTTGTATAGACAAAGGAATTCAAACCAATTCTAAATTTGATCTCAGAAATGGAGATCCCTATATAAAAGTTGAAACGATTCATGCTATCGTGAAAATAATATTAAAAAAATAAAAATAAAAAAAATAAGTAAATTTTTTCTATATGTAAATCAAAATAAAAGATAGATATATATAAGTAAAAATAACTTTACTAATTCAATATATTATTAAACTTCCTTTTGAGAATTGATATCACATATATAAACTCAAAACTATTGAAACCTCTTTAAAAAACTAAATTAAATAATGAACCCACAACTTTATATCTTAATAAAATAGTAAGAAATATATAAAATAATAAATTATTTTTTATAATATTTTTATATGCGTAAAATGAAATAAAAACTCGATAAAACTCGAATCCAACTCAATAAAAAATTTATTTGTCTTTTAAAACTACAAAAAATACCTAATATAATATTATACTTCCTCTAACAAATTGATATATCATATATAATCTAACGTTTAATATCATTAATATAAAAAAAAAATTAAAAGAACTATAAAATAAAATATGATATGCATTGAAAGTTGGTTAATTAAAAACCCACATCTTCGTATCATAAAAAATATCAAAACAGAAAGAGGAAAAAAGAAGAAGAAGAAAGAAGAAAAAAGCGCTTTCCAAAACAATTAAATGATTGTTTTGCATGCCAATCCAAATAAAAATTATACAATCGCAGGTTAAAAGAGTTTTACCTGTTCAACAAGACACAGGTCCAACTCAACCTTCTCCCCCTAAACTCAAGATTTTGCCAACATATAATCACAATGTAATATTAATGCAACATTTATTCATTTTGAAAAACATCACATATAGCTCTACATCTTTATAGATAAATTAAATACCAAACGTGCGTAAATAATACCATCCATCTAAAACTATTAATGGCATTTAAAATTACAAAATTTGATACCTGTTTGTGCATCACTGACGGGTATAAACATTACCAACACAATCAATGATCGACATTGATTTCATGGTCAAGAGACGTAGATGAATTGCACCATAATAAATTCTTATTCCTATCAAGTAATGGCTTTAGTAATTTATAACGAATTAAAAATAATAAAAATGTTTATAAGTTTTGATTAAAATAATAATAAGTTTATGGTTCAAAACAAGATGCCACAACGGTGAGTATTACCATATGCAATCGTTGCCAGGCACTCAAAATTCAGCAAAGATACTATTTGATTTACATGATAATGTAATTTTAGAAGGAAGATAAGAGGAAGTTAAGAAACAACTAAAGTGTGATTTTATATGAACTCAATTGTTAAAAAGAGCTACTAACAAGTAATTGCAATATATTTATTGACTTACAAGTAATATCGTTTGATATTTAACATGGTGGTTAAGATTACTGTTTCCCTTAATACAAATTTTTAAGCCCAAAATTCCACATGCGTTTAATTTAATTTAATTTTTATTTCCCAATCATTTTTTCACGGCCAGAAACTTCACAATTGTGTATTAAATTCATGTCAGAGGTTGGTTTCTGTTCTAAGAATAGAGATTGTGATATTATTTTTTCTCAATTATCCATCTACAAACCATCTTTAAGCTAAGTACTGCAAGTTTATGGATGGCTGGAATTAATTTTTTTTTACGTTTTCAAACTTAAATACCATTAAATGTGTCTATGTTCTAAGTGTATATTTTTTGACAGGTCAAATTTTACAAAACAAAATAAACGCAAGAGTAGTTGGTATAAGAGAATGACCAGAGGTTGCACCCCAAGTCTTCTTCCGTTACTTTAACCGTGGCTGGAGTTTAGCTATCATTCATTGACTTTACGATAGCGCGGAAACTTGGTAATTAACCTCGTATTTTGGCACATATATCGTACAACAATGAGGAGGATGAGAATACTAATCTATATCTCAACATGTATAGAATTAAACTAAAAGGCTTACGATTAGTAGGATACCTGCATATAAAACTTGCTTGCTAACAGATAAGTAGATACCAATAGCTGGACGCCAGCTAAGCAGACTGTCTGTTCCTAAGCAGGTTTTAAACTGCATGCCGTTTTAATCATGGTGCATTCATCTTTACATTATTATATGGCTTATTAGGAAGTCAATTTCTTTGTATCAAATAATTTCCGAAAACACAATTAAACTATCATAAAAACCAATTACAAAACTAGATGCACCTAGAAAAACAAGAATCAATAACTAATTGTCCAGCATCTCAAATTTCTGATCTCAATATATTTTCAAGCAAAATACTCCAAAGTAGAAGAAGCTGCCGTTCGGAAGCATCTCACACGAAAGCAGAAATAATAATACTGATTGTTTTAACAAATTAAGAAGTATAATATTCCCGATGGAAGATAGGGAAACATCACCGGCTTCGAATTCTATAATATCATGTTTAGGTCTACGTATTTGCATTTCTATGAGTAGCTCACTTAAGTCACTCTTAACCTCTCTACTTGCTATTCATCTCAAAAACCACCTTGTACGATTTTGGCTTCCTCAATCCCCCATGGAAATATCTAATGCCGTTGTCATAGATGATGTAGAGATTGATTGAAAACTCCAAATTTTTAGATGGCAGATAACAACTATTATTCCTCTTGAGACTGTCACTCCAAAATAAGGAAATCTACTCTATTATGAAATTTAAATATCCAATAAAGTTTTACAAATTTTAAAATTTTATTAAAACCTATAAAGTTGTAGAGATTGATTGGAATATAAGGAAAGTTACTTAGAAAATTTCAATTTTTTTAGATGGCAAGTAGCAACTATCATTTTTTGAGAGGGCCACTCCAAAATGAGGAAATCTATTTTATTATAAAATTTAAATATTAATAGAAAAAATAAAAAATTTAAAATTATATTTCCCAATGTCTTAAATTAGACCTAATGGTGCTTCTATACATAACAAAAATTTTGGGAGTTCTCTTTGTTCACTACTACTTATGAGGATCTTTTGAGACAATAATTTGAGAGATTAATTAGACTTTTGTCTCTAATTAAAATTTTGTCTTTAATTATTTTATTTTCTTAATTTTTTATTTTTTAAAAAATGACTTTTTTTAGGGCAATAATTACCACCTTTTTTTTTAGTGAAAACATTTGCACTCTTTTTTTTAGGGTGGAGAGAATAATCATGGATAAAAATTAAGGGTTTACTAATTGTTAATTATAATTGGAATATGATAATGTGCCACATGTAAAAAATAAACTATAGATTGCAAAAATGAAGAATCTATAAATTTTGACAGACCATGCATCAAATAGTCTAGGCAGCTCTATTTTTGCATCCATCGACCTCTCATTGGTCTTACCAGGAATGAAGCTTAGTTTTCACGCTGCTAATAACAATCACCAGAGGGCTTTTATCCACTAGTTGTAAGTACTAGATCATTATTGGTCTGATATCCCTTTCATTCACGTCTAACATTAAAGGTTCTATAGTGAGTATCCAATTCATTATTCTAGTAGTCATGTATTTATATATTATTATTCAAAATATTGTATATGTTGTTCCCTATGGAAATTTTCATTGGCTACACCTTTGTTCTTGTCTATAGTAGGGTTGAATCCAAGGGTGCTCTCCTAGGGTGATTCAGGTGCCCATATCAAGGGGATGGGAACTTTTCATGTGCTACTCACATTATATGATAAACTTTTATCTAGTTTGTTGGCCATGGGTTTCTCTTAGCTACCTATCAAAAGAAAAGCATAACTCATAACTCATTTGCAATGTAACTAGATATTTGAAATGGGGTTAGGAATTGTTCACACCCTAGATATGATCCTCAATGAATGCATATTTTATTTTTCTTTTTCTTTTTTTTGAGCCTTGCCTTCTTCCAATATAGAAATATATGCAAAAGCCCATCACCTCAGTAGTTTAATATCTTGGGGATGAGATTTTAAACTTTATTAACCCTTAGTTTATTTACATTCCTTTCCTATGTCTGAAAATACCTTATTTGGCATATACCCCAACCCTAATTGTGTGCCCTATGATTCAGGGTTTTGTGGCCAATTTAAGTTCGCTAAGGTTTAGGATGTTGCTCATAGGATTTTAAACTTGGATCATCTGGATAATTTATGGCCATTATGTTCCCCAAGCTATATTTATTGGTTTTGAGCCTAAGTCCCTTGTGCTAGGGCAAACTTTCCTTTTGGGGAATCAGGGATGCAAAGGTGAAACTATGGAAATTAGCACATACCAGTCTACCATATGCTTAAAACTCAAAGTGTCCTAGTGAGCTCTGTTTAGTAGCTGAGACCTGAGCCGCATCCACTCAATACTAAAATATAGGGTTATCTAAGAAGCCTACATAGATTTAAGGTTCTTATGATAAATCTTTAACTTTTAATGATTTTATGATGTTTCAATGCTTGACATTCATAAATATATATTTTGAGGGTCTTATAATATTGGGTTGGTAATTGACCACCTCATTAGCTCAAAATAAATAAATAAAAGAGCCTAAGTAATGCCTATAGATTGAAGGATTTTATGGTAATCCTAAGGGTTTTATGATTTTTAAATAACTGACTTTCATAAATATATTTTGAATGTGTGATCTGCTTAAAAAATTTGTGGCTGTTGAGCTTCAACTTAGGGTATCCTAATAATATAGGGTTATAAATTGAAACATGAACTTCCACATAGATTTAATTTTTATATGGTAAAACAAAAGATTTTGTGACATTTAGATTCTTTCCATTCATAAATATATATTCTGAGGGCGTTATAATCTTGATTTATCAATTGATAGCACCTCATTGGCTCAAAATAAATAAATAAATAAATAAAAGAGCCTAAGAAATTCTTATAGATTGAATTTTTTTAATGGTAAACCTAAGGGTTTTGTGACATTTCAATGCTTGACACTCGTAAACGTGTATTCAAAGCATATGGTTTGCTTAAAAACATTGTGGTTCCTGAACTTCAACTCAGATTATCCCTAATAAACTAAGATAAAAATTCTACATCTAATGAAAATGATAGATGGGTTGCAAGGAATGGTTTTAAAATTTGGTGCAGAGATTATCGAAAACAAACTTCCCCAGAGAGAGATCAACTAGACATTGCAAGTCCCAGATCCTTATAGGTAAATCAATGTAAAAGCACCCTAGGTCATAATGTACACTTATGGTCCTAGATCCTTGCAGGTAAATCAATACAAAAACACCCTAGGTCAAAATGTAGAATTGAGTATCTGAATTAAATCAAGCAGTAAACTATCCTCCAAGGAAGTTGTATCTTAAACATGGCTTTTCTCTCAATTATCGAAACCTGCACATCTATGCCACACCTTTATACAATCTTGAGGACTTTAGATTCCTTAAGCACATAGATTTTTTTCTTAAAAACCTAGACGCTTTAGATCAATCACTGAGACAAAAAGGTTTGTAGTTGTTAACTAGCTTTAGGTCTATAACTTGATTGGGATTGCCTACACTACTATTTTACCTAGCTAGTTTTTATCATGACTTGTTATTTAACTATTTATGAGCTAAATGTGTAATATGCCCTACTATTTTTTCCTTTGAGCTCGACTTCCATTTGTTTTGAGTGAGCTTCTAAATCTTGTATCTTCCTTCTTATCTACTTTACATAATATATTTCATCCCCCAAGATAGAGGCCTTATCCATCTCTATTTTTATAGATTATATAGGACAAATACTTATGAAAATTCCATTATAGAAAAATAGTTAATCTTTTACAAGAACATTTCCCTTAAAAATTGAAGTAAAAAAAGTCATATAAATATTTTTAATAACAGAACATAATTAGAAACATCCACCCCTTTAAACAAACTGGGCATACCTAAGTGACAAATGGAACCAATGTCTGGACAATAACATCTTTCTCATTGAATTTCTCCTTTTTTTGATGTTATACAATTACAAGACTTATAATGAGATCATCCTACCCATTTTTTGAGGTATTTTTCCATTGTTGTCTTCTTCTCTTATTATTTTAGGGGAGCCTTCAATATCCTTGTCTTTGCTATGGAGGCTAGTCATGGTGAACAATATTTATTTTATCATCCAATATGGATTGGGATTGGCTTTGTGATATAACAAAAACCCTACATTGGGTGTCCATAATAAGAATACACTTGGCTCAAGAATATAGTTACTGTGCAATGTTGTTCCCTCTATCTATTGGCTCTATGGTAGTTACTTCTATTGAAGTATAACTAAAACTATTCTTAAATAATGGGAGTTATCTTCTTCATTTTCTTCCTCTTAATAAGGCCCTGCATGCTAACAACATAAAAATATAAAGGTCTATGAAGGTTTCAACTACACAAACATTGTACTATATCAATGAGTTAATAAAGAGCATTAAGGTTGTGAAGAAGAATTCTTAACAATCAACCCTTGGTAAATATGGAAGTGATAGAAGTTTCAATAGCATCTCAACTTAAAGTGCTTTCAATCGATCTAAACCATTAGTTTGAGATTATTCTCTAAAAGGTAATCCTAGATTTTTATTATAGGCAGATCAATGTAGGAACACCTTTAGTCACAATGTACACTTTCAATTCTATTATTTGTGGGCTTTGTAAAGATGGCAACATTTTTTATTTATGTGTGTATAACTTTATAACCATTCAGTGTCCTTCTCCCATTAAAAGCACAAGTATTACATTTTGGTGATGATATACTTTTTTTTACGCTATCATATTTTTCATTTGAACAAAAGCTCAGCATCATGCTCCATGTGTTATATCTTTAGAATGCCACTAAAAATTTTCCATTATATATTCAAAATATATAAGATTAAACATACATAAAAGGAAGAGTAGTTTGATTGAATTTGAGTTCAAGATAAGAGAATGTGTTACTAAAGCCAAGTCCAAAAAAAATAGGTTAATAAACAAGAGTAGATAGGGAGAGCCAATTATATACAATTCATGAAATAATCAAGTCTTTGGCAAATCTATTTGTCTAGTTTTCATAATCATAAGAAGATTAGACTTTGTAGAATAGTTGTAACACCTTTTTTTATTTCTAATTATTTCACTTTATGTTATATTCCACTTTAGACCTAAGATTTATTTTGGTTGATTTTCCTATTTATTTTGTTTACCTATTTTGAATGAAGGTGGTGAATAATATTTCACTCCACTTTTTAGATGTACATTACACTTATAAAGGCTAAATATGTCACCATGTTTGTCTATATCTTGTTGATATTATATTAAAATTCTATCTCAATTGATAGAGTTCATTCATCCTAGTTACCTGCTTAATTTTAGTTAACTGATTTGCGTAGAGGATATTGTCATTGGAATTCTTTGTTAAATACTTTTGCTCTTAGAAAATATTACTTTCACCTTGAGCTATACACTTGATTTTATATGTTGTATATGGCACCCAGTCATCTTAAATCATGTTGAAAATTACTAATTTATTTTTATGTTAGTTTTGATTTTTGGAGTAACACATTATGTAGATTTGTTTTATTTGTTTCCCTGTGTAGATTAATGATTTGAGTTATTGTTTGGTTTAGATCTTCCACTTAATGGTACACTCATAAATTATGGTGGTTGTTTTTATATTTGTTAACAATTGTTTTATATGGTGAACCCAATTTGTTTTAGAAATGACATATAATTATTTGCCAATATATGGCACAATAACACTCCTAGAATTACCATGTATGATTTTACCTAGTTAATTAGTATAATTTGGATGGATTTTTAGCAGTTTGGCCATGATCATAGTACCATGTATTTGAGGGATAATCTTGTGTAATTTTGAAGTACTCATTAGAATAAATAACTATGCAAAAAACTATATTAGAAGATAGTGGTAGTAGGGCCTCATAGTTGGCGTTTGGGCCTAGTAGACTGCTTCTATAAATTTTATTTATTTATTTTGATGGAAGATTGAAATTAAATTATATATTATATATTTTTAATTTGGTATTATATTCAATACGTGAACTTGTTATCACACTAGTTTTAATAAGTAATTTCTAGCATATAGTGAGTACGACAAGAATTTTACTCTTTGAAATCTAATTTTATTATTTAAGTTATTAACAAATCTTGTATGTCAACATTGGTTTTGTTTAAAGTAGCATAGGAATTAAAGTTAGGTAGTATTATAAAATCTCATTTTATTCTCTTCCTTATCTATTGATCCCTAATTTACATTGAACTCCAAGAAACAGAGAGACCTTATTTTACTTCTCAAAGAGCTATATTGGCCTACAAGGATCAAATAATGGAATAATAAGTTTTTTTTATATGCTCAATCTTAGGTCCTTCCAAACCCTCATCAACTCAAGCTTAGGTCTAACATGACTTGAGAGATTTCAATATTTTTCAAATGGTTTTCAATGAACTAAATGTTTATTTAGCTTTATCTAAGTGTCATACATCTTTTCCAACCAATAAATACTCACTCCAAGACCTCTGTTTGATATTTATTCTTAATAATGTGTTTGATTGTGTAATAGCACCAAGACTATGTCTACTAATAAGACACATATTGAGGTTTCAAATTTATAAAAGAGGTTATATTCTTGTAGAGGATTAACACACACTATAACAACACAATTTTACTTTTTCCATCACTAAATACACCTTTACCATAACTCTGCTTATCCCTTTCAAGAATTCTTATGTTGACTATGTGAGGTATTGTGCCAACTTACAGGACTGTGTTGTTCAACTTAGAATGTCCTTAAAAAATTAACTAAATACATAGGTGCTTATATTATTTTTAAATCAAGTTACCAATTCATATGATTGCATAACAACCCTAGTTCGAGCAAGGTTCATTTCTCAAGATTCTATACTCAGCATTCAAGTAGACCCAGAGTGCATTGTACAGACTTTGAAAAGGAAGTTTTTACATAGAAATTGTAAATAACAAATAAATGATTTCACCACATTCACATACACATACTCAAGCTTCTCATTTTTGCAAAACTATAAAAACTTATCAAGTAAATAACTCTCTCTGTTAGCTTGAACATTGCAGTAAATCCTGTGTGCTAATGAATTTACTAACTATTAGAAAGGGCATGTGATCATCTTCATTACCATTTTTTTCTTAATTAAATTCCTAAAATAACTAGCTTTATTTTTAAAGTTCTTCTTCACATGGTGTTGATTACAACCTACTTAATCTTTGGATGTTCTTTTTCTTAGACCACAGTGCTTTGCATTTTCCTTTTCAGTCTATTTGTGTTGTAGTGTTCCATTTAGTATCTGATGGGCATTAGTATTGTGGGTTTTTGTCAAGATGATAAAGTACTATGGAACAACTCTTTTTTCATGAATCCATTCTATTTTAATATTTATCTTGTTAACTTATGAACATGTTGTAATTTAGTTTGATGCCTTAGTAGTGGCACTACCTTTACCAAAGGGAGGGGAGGAAGCACAACTTAGATGGATTCAAGAACTTTAGGTGATCACTGTCAATCAATTTTTAGTTTTAAATTGATATATAATTCTAATATAGTGTTTGCTCTAGACTAAAACTAGGGTTGGACCTTTACACATGGTAATTTTGAAGAATAAATTTAGTTATTTACTACCTACCTATCTGTTGATGTTATTTGATGAAGGGAATCATTCACCTCTTTATCTTCTTTGACAACTTGTTTTCTTCTCTAGTGCTTCATTGGCCTATAAGGGATCAAAGATTATTTTTTAACATCAAATGCATTTAAAACATTCTTGGACTTTATGGCTTCTTTAAAACTTGACAACATTGATCTCCTTTGATCTTACCACTTCAAGCACTCAAATTCTCCAAGTTTCACTCACAAGCTCCCTTCTTGCTTAGTTTTCTATTATCCCTATTATGATGCTAGTTCCCCTTTATTGACACATTTACCAAATATTTTATGAAAATTAATATAGATTCAATGATCTATTTAGGCCTTTGTTTAACCTATAATGTTTTGTATTTCAAATATTTGCATAAACCTACTTTCGTGTTCATTCCAACTTTACTTTACCCTCAATTAGGCCTATTCAAGTGCCTACTCTCAGATTCCATACTTGTACAAAATCTAAATGCTAAAACCATTTTATTCCTTTTGAAGACCTCAAAAAAAATAAGATTTTAAATTTTGATCAAATTGGACTAGGTGGAACTCTCACAAACTCAATTTCCTTTTTCTAGAGCTAGATTTAGATCTTGCAGGATTGTTATGTATCGATGGTCTCTTAAACTCACTTTTTTGGCTAAGAGTCACTTTAAACACTCCTTATCAATTCCTTGAGGTCTACCCTATCTATCTCTACCTTTCTAAAAAACTCTTTATACTTAATGAGACTCTAATTGCTTGCATTTACCAAGAATTGGTGATTGTATAGTCAATCTTCACCTACAGTCTACATCATTGACTACCTAAGGATGATTTTATTTATAGGTGAAAGTGAATTAAATATGCCTATAGGTTATTTACACTAAATCAATAAAATTATGTGGTTCAATCCCAATATGGAATTCTAAACACCTAAAGACAACTCTGAATTCAATCTTCCTTATATACACAGTCCTAAACATGCTTCCTTGGAGGATATGGATTATTTTTCATTAATAAATGCCTTTAAATTTATTATCAATCAGGTTCACATAGACTATCAAATTAATTCAACCCCTCATTTGTATTTTGAGACTCAACATTAAGAAAATATGACCAAACTTTGATTGCTTTGTCCCTTTAAATGGTGACCTATAGGCTTAAAACACATAGTCATGCATAAGTACAGATACAAAGGAATTTTGAACTCTAAATCACTTGTAATTTTCCCCAAATAGTATAAACCAAATAATCACAAGTTTTTATGAGGATTTAAGGGCTAAAAATTAAAAAACATTGCATTTACCCATTACCTAGGGTTTAATAGGGTCTGTGACACCCCACAGCTTATTAAGCTTGTTTAATAAAGTATAAAAGATATCTGATGGTCTAAATTCCACCATTAGGGTCATTAATATCCCTAAAAACTATTATAAATTATAATCCTTAATCCAAATTCATGCAACCTTCTATATGTGAATATGAGGTTTTCTATGCAATCATAGTTTGGTAATTCTGAATATTTCAAGTAATAGAGAGTTATTAATATAAATAGAAAACAAGTCCACTTCTAAGCGAATATAATCTTATTTATTATCAAAACCACCATTAAGAAGAGTTGGAATATAGTCACCTTCACCATTAGGCTCTAGGATGTAAACTTTGTTATATAAAATAGTACATAACAGAAACATTACACTTTGGTTGGCCAATCAGGAAAATATTATGGTCATTCATTATCTATGACCATGATTGTTCTCAAGATGATTATATGTAAACATAAGGATATCTTAAACATTTTTTTACACCTTCAATAGTTCTTTTAAATGAAGTTCCTTTAAGGAAAAATGGTTTGGTCTGGATTGTCCCTGCTTCAACTAGTTGTTCTTTCTTGTGACCCATGTATTTTTTTATCATCCTTGTATGGAATATATTATTTGAGGTGTATTTGAATTTTTTATATCCTTCACTTATCATTCATATGTCATTACTTCCTCATACCATTCAACTTTTCTCAAACATGATTCTTGTGCCTTCATTAGGCTTCTCTTAGTTTACAAAACTACATCTTATCTATGGTGTCAAAGACTCAATTATTGTCTAATAAAGATTTAAATGTTCTTAACATATCTGGTATAGCCCCTTTTAACCACTTCAATAACTTATACTTTCACTCAATCCCTTTTGAAATAAAGATTGACTAGGCTTGCCTAGGTTGGTAGCCCTGTTTTCCTATTTACCCTTCCTATGACAAATACATGCACTATTTTTATATTATAATAATATATATAGCTTCTCCTAACTCGTATACTCCATAAAAAAATTCATGAGCTAATTATGCTTATATACAACTTTTCCATCATTAGACCTTACCAATTAGGCCTCATTCTAGCCCTATTACAACCTAGTCCTTAATATATATACTTGTTCATATTGTATCAAATCAAAACTACCTTAGTATACTCAAACATGCCCAGGAGTACAAAATAATTTTTTTTGATAATTTTTCAATGGTAGACTCTCTGGGAAACATTAAAACCCTAGTTTTAGGGTTTACTAGGTCTACACAGGGCCGAGACCACATATAATTCCATATCTCATGATACACAATGCTTCAAAACTTCAAATCACTTGTAAAAGTTTTATCCTAGTCCCCTTCCACCTTTCCAATCTTATAGTCTTTGTTTAATCCTTAAATTTCTCAAAATAATGAATATATGCTTAGTACGGTATACTTTAATGACTGTGCATAATAGGGGTAACCCTCAATTATTGTTTTTTGTTATTTCAATTAGTCTTTAAAATAACATAAGACATTATTTATATCTATACACTCTTAATGTACTTTTCCCAACTCTCAAATTCCCTAAAATAAGTCCTAATCCCTACTATGCATAAAATGACATCTTTTTTTTCACCTTACTACCTGTATAAATCTGAAAGATGACCTTTTTGCTTTAGGGTTTAAATCAAAGGTTTCTTCTCCTAATGAAACTAGAGTTCAATATACTCAATCACTCTACACAATGTCTATGATTCTACCCTCTTTTTAAGATTCTTAATCCATTTTCAAACAGAGGTTCACAATATCACCTATCATAACTTGCCTATGTTATGGAATGCAAGATTATTCATTATTTACAATCATTTATACTTTACTTGAGAGTTATTGCACATTGTTCAAAGGATTCTTTGCATCAGATAATCATTCTTTAACATCTTTATGCCATCATTATTTAGCATATTTATACCATCACACACTTATTACATACAACGTTATATATTCTCTCTCATTTCTTCATTATGTCTTGTCAACTAGAATTTATACAAGCTATAGACTTAAAACCTAAAATAATCCTTAGGTTCCACTTAAATGTAGTGTAAATGCACATACCCCTTAATGATAGAGATCACAAAAATAATATAATAATTAACAATATAGTTAGAGCAACATCCTAGAAAATAGGGGTTTGTGTATTTAAAATAGGGTATAGAATGTAAGCACACTTGAACTAAATTCTTATCTCTTCTTATATGAATTATTAAGCCTTATTATTCCTTACAACTAAACCAAGGACACATGGGTACTATGACCATCCCTTCATTAAAACATGGGATTCTATCTTCACCCAGAATAGGGGTTTTAACCCTTTACATTTAGAATTCTATCTTCATATAGACTAAGTTACAACATTAAGACATATCTATCAACCTTTTAAGGTCCTCATGACTTAGAACCATTCATGAAACAACAAAAAATGTGTACCGTATGTGTACAATAGTCACTACCCTTTTGATGTCTTTGAGGTTTCAACCCCCTTGCATAAATGAACTCTCAATTATCCTCCCCACTCTTTCCACCTCACATGCAACAAATAATAAGGATAAAACTATTATTTGTATAGAGCACTCAGCAAAAATATACATCAAAGTTCAACAAAATCTCCAAAAATTTCATTGCAGACTATAGCGACCTCTTTCAAAAGACATATTACATGAGATGAGGGTAAGGAATCTCCAAAATAGTCTAATTATGACATATCTAGATAGAATAAAAGGAATCTTTCCTTTACAAGCTAAATGGATCTGCCCATCTAGTTATTTGAGTAGACATTCCTATCCTATAATGAAAATTGGGGATAATTTATGGCTAATGTATCCCAAGTAGGGTATATTTTCAAATTGATGTTTGTAATATTTTTTATCATCTCATTACTAATACATAAAATAAAAAATAAATAATAATAATGTCTAAAAATGACTGAAGTATGTGAATGGGACTCAAAACTACAAGTTACAATAACTAACTATTAGTGCTAAAAGGACTCAAAAAGAGTTTTCTCTTTCATGAAAACTTTAGGGCCAACATTGTGGTGATTGAATAATTTCTTTTTATAATAAGTAAGAATAAAGGAAACTAAATTATATTCTATTAATGACCTTAGTCGGTCATGGGGACTTAAAAGTATAAGTTACAATATTTTTTTTTCTTTACCGCATTAATTTAGATGTTGTTGGAATGTATGCCAAATACTTCTATAGTGTTTAGAAGATTTTTCATCAATTCTTTTATATTGAAATGTAGGTAGAACAACTTTCATTTTTGACATGGAGCTTGTTGTTGTTATTGGGAAACTTGCTATAAGTGACAGAGATGATGAGTTATAAATAAAAGCTTTCCGTTGAATTCAGATATTGCTCATAGGTTTGATTTTAAATCATTTGGGCTTGAGTTTCTTTTTTTTAAATGATAAACAAAACATTTTCAAATTTTCATTAATGATTGTTGCTTATTTTCATCTTTCTTATATGTTTAGTGGCTCTATTGATCATAAATGCCATTTAGTAGACATTCATTTCAATTCAATGAATTTAATTATTGGATTTTTATGATAGGTATATTGGGTTCAAATAAAATTCAATAAAAGCAATATTTTGAACTTGTTTTATTTTATTTTTTAAAGGTATTATCCAATTAACTATTATTTGTTTTGTATAACTCTACTATCTTCTTAACCACATTTTAAAAAATTGACAATTTGGTAATTTTCATTTTTGGCACCTCTAGTATTTCTTCAAAAAAGTGAATTTCATTAGAGATTTCCATTTTATGATATTAATATTTTGTTTATAATTCTATAAAGAATGAGAGAGGTAGACTAAGGTTTTATTATATTTCCTTGTAATGAAAACAATAACCTATGATTTAGTAGATATCGAGTAGAGTAAGATTTAATTATTATTAATACTTGAAAGAACATAGTGGGAATTGAGAAACCATAGACATGAAACTCAAATATAACACATGGGCCTATGAACATATTTGTAAAGATGAAACTTTAGTAACAAATAACCCAAGACCAAACTATACAAATATGTCTTTAGTTTAGAGGTACATATTTATCATTTATAGTTTAGGGTTCATCCAAGAAAATATTATATCTTCATATAAATATTTAGATGAATAGGTACCAAGACCTACTCCATGAACAAATGAATACTTTAATGAAATGATATATTGCACTTTTGAAAAGTGCAAAAATAGAAAATTAAAGAAGCACCAACTTGTTGGTATCCATAGATTGAAGCACAGAGTTTATATAGAAGAGGTATATTGTACCTAAAACTCAAGTATACTTATAATTAATGAACATCCAATTTATATATTTCCCTAATTTTAATTATTTGAAATGTTTTTTTATGAATAGCCGGTCCAAGTTCATAGTAATGTCAAAGAAAGGACATATAACCTTGATGATAGTGACTCTCAAGATGAAGAAGAATTCATATATATGGGTGATAACACTTCATAAATGAATGAGGATGGAGTGAATGAATTTATACAAGACTTTTACACACCTGCTAAAGAAGTTGATGATTCACCCCTAACTCAACTTGTTAGGATGCCTCTTTACCAAATGCAAATACGTCTATATTAGCAAAACTTATGTTATTTTTTAACTTTAAAGCTATGAATGGAATGATAAACACATGTTTTACTGATATTTTGAGGTAGGTTTTTAATTCTATGAATTATCTCTCAATGTACCAATTTTTAAATATTGTGTATATTGATTATTATAAAGATCTTATGTTGCATCATGTAGACTATTAGCAGGCAAGATACTTCCAAAAGATAATAAGATGCCTAATTCACAAAAATAAGTATCTTTAGTGATGAAATACATTGGAATGGAGTACAAAACATATAATATATGCCCAAATGACCATATCTTATATTGTGGAGATAATGAGAATCTGTAATAATACCCAGTAGGTCACACCAATAGGTATCATGAAGATCAAGTGTCCAAGAAGGTTCCCTATAGTGTACTATGCCACATTCCAATAACACCAAGGTTTGAGAGGATGTTCAAATGTAAGGAATTAGCTAGATTTATGAATTATCATGTACATGGAAGGAGCCAAGATGGTGTCATGCATATAGTGGTAGCTAGAAAATATTGGAAGGAGATTGTAGAAAAATGGCTACATTTAAAAAATGAGTCAAGGAATGAAAGACTTTCGTTAACAATGGATGGTGTTAATCCTTTTTGAGATCTTAGAACAACATACTCCATTTATCTAGTTTTTCTTATTAATAATAATCTTCCCCCATGGATGGCAATGAAAAAGAGCATGTAATGTTAACTTTAATCATACCAGGTACATGAACTTGTTAATGTTATATTTGTTTGAAGATTATGTAAAATCATGTGAAATGAAATAAATTTTAATTCACATGTTTTATAGGTAAATACCAAGTGAAGAATATGGACACATATATGGAGCCTCTTATTGATGAGCTTTACTATTTATGGAAAGGAATCAATATGTATGATATATCAAGGCCAATCAATGATAGGAACTTCCTTTTTAAGGCAATACTTATTTGGATAATTCATGGACTATCTGTGTGTTGTGGTAATATATTTATCAAGTACATTTTTTATTATTCTATTTATGTTAAAATAATAAACTAAATCATTATACTAATTTTTAGGGATACAAACTAAAGTGAAACATGGTTTTCCATCATGTGGGTCAAAATATGTGTATAGACAATCAAAGGATCTCAAAAAAATTGTGTATGATGAGTATGGACATTTCTTACCACAAAACCATCATTATCGCATTCATGAGAAAAATAATTTCAATGGAAAGGAAGAGAAAAGGAGGAGGCCAAGAAGGATGAACCCTTTCAGGTGGAAAGTAGCATATGATAAAAAGGAAGAGATAGGCTACCCATTAGGAATGAAAAGCCTATCAATATTTTACAATTTAGAATATTATGAGCACCTAGAAATAGCTCATATGTTTGATACAATGCATATTGGAAAAAATGTGGCAGAGTGTTTATGGAAGCTCCTAAATGCAACCAATGATGAAGCTCAATTAAAATTATGGAAAGACCTTCAAGTTGCTAATGTGATGTCAGGTATATGGTTGTATGAAAATAACACATATGATCATGCTCCATAGGTTTTTTACATCAGAACAAAAAAATACATGATTGATAACATGCTAACCATAAGATTCCCTACTAGTTTTTGTGTGACATTAAAAACCGTATTCATAAGAGATGGTTCAAATTTATCAAGTATGAAAACACATGACTGGCATAATTGGATAAATTTAATTCATAAAACATTATATTTATTGGTAGCATAATTATAATTTTGAATATCTTAGTAATATAAAATCTAATATGTATAGTTTAACAATATTATTTTCCAATAGTGGTGTAGTACATGATTCTTACAATAATACAATGCTCTTTCAACCATGACATCACACAAATAATTTATATATTGTCTAAATATTTTAGGTATTCTGAACCCATCATTTGTCCTCAAATAATTTAATACTATTCATTTCATAAATGTCATTCTTATTGTCTTTATACAGGTTATAATTTTTAATTTGAAAATATCATAGCTATTGATATGTTACTATTTGTTAATAATACTTATAGGTGGGCCTCATCTAAAGAGATACAACAAGATGAAATAAAATATTGGAAGATAAATGTTGTACTTTTGATGTGTGACATTCAAATGTGCTTCCCTCCAAGCTTCTTCAAATCTCAAGAGCACTACCTTATACACCTGGTAGAAGAGATTAAATAATGCATACCTATCCATCTTAGGACAATATGGTTTTTGGAGAGATATAAAAAATTCTTATAACATTCTATGAGGCAAAAAGCATGACTTGAAGGGTCCCTGGTTGAGGATACATGGTTTTTTTAGACCATGGTTCATCTAAGTGAGTACTTACGTCAATTGCATCTACAAGCTCCATGATTATGGGGGTGATCAACAATCTCTATTCTTTGAAGGTAGAAAATTAAAGGGTCAAGGAACATCAAAGAGGATAAAAGGTATAATTTAATGTTAAAAGTATGTTTTTTTCTAAACCTTGTATATTGTATATTTGAAATAATGATCACATCATTGACCAAAATATTTTTTTATTTGTAGATGCAAAGGAGTAGGAAACATGGCATTTTTATGTTGCACAAATTTTGTCTTTGAGTTATAATGGATGGAGAAGTATGATGAACAAAACAAAATAGAAGATGAAAAGGCATGGGCTGATATATTTAATATACATGATCAAAATAGTTCTTAAGGACATCCTACTCACCATAAAATAAAATGGCAAGATAGATGCTTGTGGCATTGGCTGAAAACTAATATTGAACATGAGGCAACCAGAGGGAAGAAATGAGTGACACAATAATAATTAGTTTTAATTAAAGGATTTGTAAATGGAAGAGGTGATATAAAAGGTTAATAAATTTAATGAAAATGATTTATGAATATTTTTATCCTTCAATTTGATTAGTTGATATGTGTATGCATTTAGGTAACATGCTACAAATGAATGTGGATTCATGGTCATCATTTTTTACATTAGAGAGCTTGATGAGAAGTGAAAAAGTTATGATTGTGGAATTTTAACACCATTTGAAGTGGATTGTAGTTCACATGCACATGACAAAAAATCCAATCACAAGTACACCTTGTTATTATGAAGTCTTGAAAGATATAATAGAGCTTGATTTCATATCTTTCAAAGAGAAGTTATTTTTATGTTGAATGGTATAGGCTCATTGAAGTGGGAAATGATAAAAACTATTTACTTGCATGAAAAGGGATTCAATATGATAAATATGTCTAGGTTTGAATTAAATTCTGAACCATACATGTTTCCAACTCAATACGATCAGATATTTCTCATTCCAAATTTGGAACAACTTGGGTGGTCCTTTGTGATTGATTATGATCCAAGAGGATGAAGATTGATCTTTGATAAGGACATAGTAGGACACTATCTACTTGAAGAGGTATAAAATCCACATGAAGACATACATGATCAAGAGGAAGATGTTTAGAACATGAGTATTGATGATGAATATGAAATCGATGAAGAGAGTGATGAGTTTATTGAGTTTTCTAGCAGGAGAAGAATGATATTTTGATCATGAATTAAATGAAGATGATGCATTAATTGATTATCACTTACATTTAGTTTAAGGGGATCTACCTCATGAGAACAATGTTATTAATGTATTTATGGATTTGGGGGCGCATTAATGATGGTGTATTTTTGCTCTCCAGATGAGGAAAATTGTAATGTTAGATGATGATGATTATTTTATCATAGGATTTATTTGAATTTGAATATTGATAATTTCATTTGATATATGAAAAAATTAATCAAAAATTAAACATTCTATATATTTTTTGTTAATTTTTCTTTGAAGTTGTTATATGCTAAATGTAACTTGCTTGTCTTTTTTAACTATTTTTTTTTTAATGTGATTTTTGTCTTTCTTAAAAAACATGCTTCAAGGGTTCTATCTAAATTCACCCATACAACATCCAAACATGTTTCCTTATGAAGCCTTATAGAATCACAATAAAATCTATTAAGACTCCTACTAGATACTCGAAAAAAACATTGAAGGTAGGACAATAAATACTCAAGCAAATTTAGCTATGGGAGAAAAACATTACTAGAGCATGTTACATATGACGAGATATTTTTTTCAATAATATTACATTGATAATTGATTAAGTAATCAAATTGTTTATTAAACAAAATACATTTTAAAAAAAATTTAGCTTTTGATTTTTTTAGATCTTACTAATTATTCTTTAGTTGTTATTCTTAGTCTTTAGTTGTCAGTCCAATGTTTTTGTTTCATATGCATTGTTTATAAAAGTATATTCATAGTTTATAAATATTTTTATGATTTTGGTTACTTTATTAACAAATAAATATTCATGTTATACATGCAAGAAATGAATTCCACTTCTCTTAATATACCCTTATAAGAACCTACTTCCATCCCTAACACTGGCAACAGTATTCGTGGTGAGCACAAAGGGAAAGAAAGAGCTTAAAATTTTGATAAATTTAGAAATAAATATTTTGAAGGATGAAATGGGGTCAAAATTCTTCCCAATTTATATTTCATCATGTAGAATGCCTATTTGGGAATACCATCCACATAGATTGGAGAAGACAAAGCAATTATAATAAATATGAATTATTTGATGATGTCATTAAAGATTTTTCGGAAATCCTAGATTAAACAAGGATGTTATAAAGGAAAATGCATGAAAATATATTCATTCTAAAAGAGACAAATTAAGGTTGAATCTAACAAATGACCTAAGATATCCTCGACCCAGCTTGGATTCACAGATCAAGCAACATGGGATGAACTTATTAAAAATGTAAAATTTAAGAGGAAGGTAAAAAAGCAATACCTATATGCCATTTGCATGAGAAGGAGGTAAAAAATGAATTTAAGACATTACCAAAGGCAACATAAGTCAGGTTATCAAGCATTAGGTCCCATAAATCGAGATCTGGTGGGGTACAATAACATTCATGGCATCTTGGTAAGTAACTAGTTTTATTATTTTTATTTTCTTTTTTTTATTAAAATTGTGAGTTGCATGCATTTCATTATAAATTTTACCTTATAAATTATATTATCTTGTACATGTAGGTTCACCAATTTCAAAAGGAATCTTCAGAAGAAGATCTGAAATATGATTTATTGCATGGTTCTCAAGGCCTCTAGCAACATATGTTAGATCGAAGGGAAAAACTGATCATGGATAATGAATCTAAGGTAAACTTATTATACATTTTAATAACATTAAAAATTATTTAATCATAGATATTATGATAATTTAATTAACCAAGCCATGTTGTGTAATAGGAAGTATAATATTCAAACTCCTTAATGGGAGCAAATTGCCATTAAGCATGAGGAGACACATGATAATATTCTTGTTACACACAATGAATCTATTGACCTTCCTTATACTTCATCAAGAAAAAACCCTAGAAATCCAACATACAAGAGATTGGGATGATGAGAATGGTCAAACATGATGTGCATGATATGTCATCTATTAGTATTTTTCCTTTTTGAAAGAGGACAAAAAATGGATAGACATACTTTTTAATAGGGGTCGATATAAATATGAGTACTTGATATTTTCACTTTATTTCATTACATGTGTTCTTATTTTGGTAAAAAATTCAATGCCATTTTGTGAACTACAATTCCAAAAAATTAGTAAATAGATAGAATTTTTGAACAATATATAATGCATTTTATGTAGTAAGATATCATAATTTATTTAATATATGTATTCAAAAATATGCCATGTACCTTTTTTTTTATTATATACTTTGAGCAAATTTTAAATTCAAATGTGCACAAGTAGCAATATCCTTGTAATGTACTAAAAGGTTTTATGTGTTAAGTTTGGGATTTACCTCGAGAATCTACTATGGAAAACTATCACTTTGGAGCTAATGAAATAGATGCTGCTATATTTTCATGACCTTGTGAAGTTGAAAACTAAAAGGTACAACATACAACACTTTAAAAAAAAAATCTAATGTTATGAGGCTATGAAAGTCAATTGTTTGCATAAATACTATCTAGTTCATTTATAAGTTACAAATTACAACAATTAAAAGAATTTTTTGGATGTTTTACAAGATTAAAAATATTTTGTCTTGAAATAATGTTTGATTCCCTTAAGGTTAACCTATTTATTTATTTCTTGTGAATAGGTTTTTGATGGCATTTTGAAATTATAAAGGCTTAAAATCATTATCTAGAGTTTGGTAAAGGTTCAAAAGGTAAAAATTCAACCATCAGGTCTATTTAAATATCTTTCAACTTACAAATTAAGTTATAACCCTCATATCCTTATTTATATGTCTGTAACCACTAAAACATAGGTTTCTCCCTGAGTCCTTTTTTATGACTGTGACAATATAAAATATATAAAATTGAGATTAGGGATTCTTTTAAAGTCTTTACAAAGTTTCACTACATTTTTACACATGTTACCATCCATTTAATCCATTAGAGTCAATAACACATATGTTTAGACAATCACTTTCCTTCTTTGTCACTTTAACTGTGTACATTCTCCTTGATTGTGTAAGGGTTTAGGTAATAGTGTGCATTTGAAGAAGTTTTCTAGACCATCAAAATTTTGTATTTAACTTAACATTCTCTCTCTCTCTCTCTCTCTCTCTCATCTCTCTCTCTCTCTCTCTTCTCTCTCTTCTCTTCTCTCTCTCTCTCTCTCTCTCTCTCTCTCGTCTCTCTCTCTCTCTCTCTCTCTCTCTCTCTCTCTCTCTCTCTACTTAACATTGCACTCACTTGGGGTTGTAAAATAAGGTGTATATTTTATGATGGGGTTTCCACATTCAAAACTCATACAATGTTTTGTAAACACTACCTGGGTTAAAAAATAATCTTCCTCCACCTTATTATATCCTATAACTCATCTTTCATTAAAGTTCATTCATCCTCTTTGGTGTTTTCACTCTCTTGATACTTAGACTATGTCAATAACCTAATTTCATGCAATAGGGTATGTTTATCAAATCTATAGGTGTTCACTATTCTATCTTTTCATGTATACTATCACCCAGGCCTTTCTATCTGTCCAAGAACATCAAAAACTTCTTGTCATTGTCTTCACTCCTTTATTGAAAGGCTTCATTCATCCAACACTATATAAAGCAGGTGTATAATCTGAATGCATTCAATTTCTTGACAACAGGGCCTACTTTCCTTGGGTGAGGAAATACTTATTATAGCACTTTTTTTGTTTACATTCAAATCATTTACTATTTATCCTCATCAACATGTATATGCCATTAAATCATCAATTCCATTCAAGAATCAACCAACTGTCCTTCTATAACTCTACATTAATATGAATGTATACATGATCATAAATAAGAGTTATCTTTGGTCGTTTCCATTTGTGTAGGGATCCACCACAATGTAAAAGCATGTGTAGTTTCAACATAAAACCTAGAAAGGAAACTCAATACCTTCACTATAAATACTGTTGTCTATAGTCAATCCTTGGTTAACACTTACCACCAATTTTGAATATCCTTCTTGAATTATTCATGATGTATGTTATATTTTCTTTCCCATTTTGATTTCCTAAGTTTATTTTATGTTTTCCATGACATTTGTTTCTCATTAAGTGAGGTTTTTCTCTAGATGATATCACTTAATAGAGCCTTTTGATATTTTTATGGTAGTTTATGTATAACTTAGTTTCAAGGTATGGCATAAATAACATACCAAAATGTTCCAATCACCAAAAATACACCATTTTAGGCATTGATTGTGGGTTTCAAAAACCAAAATGGTTATTGGTGCCTAAGCACTTTTGTAATAAAAATTCAATAAAGAACCTGGATTGTAAATCTTTTTTTAAGATTTGATTTTCCTATGTGTAACATTAGAGTTCTAATAAATCATAAATTTATTTGCACTGTAATTTGATTTTGTGATGACCATGAATTGGGCATAATATTTTGTAACATGTTATTATGTATTTTAAAGTATATTTTCATATCAATATCTTTGGTGGTACATATTGTAAGACATTACAATTTATATAACTGCCTAAAATTGTAAGAAATATTGAAGTGTCTTTCTAAAAAAGACAAACTTATTTTCTCTTTGAGTATCAGCTTCCACATAGACTATTGTTTGAAGTTATCTTTGTTAGTACAAATGGTAAGATAAACATCTATTTTTAAGAGAATGCAAGGAGGGAAGTATCATATATTGGAGTCACACATGTTAGAATCAATTTGTTTTTTTCCATTTTTATATTTAGGGTGGTATCAAATTTTATGCAATGCTACCAGGTAGAAATATTGACTATATTAATGTTTGGGTAGGGAGTGTAGTAAGAAAGTTTATCTTGGTGAGTATTTTTTGTTTTTTTAATAAATTTAGGCATTTTTACTTTCTTATGTTTAATAGGTTTATCATGTAATGCAAACTTATCTTTCATATGTTTGATATTATATGCTTGAATGTATAACTTATATATAGTTATCTATGACTATTCAGATGGGCCATCTTTCAAATGAAGAATTTGTACACATTTTGTGCTACAAAAGCACTAATTTATCTAGAAGAAGCTCCAATTTCAGAGGTGTTAATTTGCACAAATGTGGAAAATGGGAAGCCAAATTAGGATAATTCATAGGAAAAAAGTAAGGCATATTTTAGTTGGTATGTATGTATTTTATTATAGCCTCTTCCAAATGTTGATTTATAGATTAAGGTTAGAGATCTTTCCATTTCTATAGGTTCGGTGAATGGCAATCTAATTTAAATGAATGGTTTAATATTTTTGTGAGATTTAAGTCTATATACTTGGGTTTATTTGATAGAAAAGTGGAGGATGAAATTTGAAATTTAATTTCCTTTTAAATATTGTTATGTTTTATTTTAAGTCATGTTTAGCAGAAACTAGTAAAAAGAATGTAATAAAAGTAACTAAGGCTAGGGTTTTTCTTAGGGCCTAAGATAAGGCTGCAATCTAATGCAATGGAAGGGAGGTGGTCACCAAATTTTATCCCTATTTATATCGAAATGAATCATTGATAGATGGTTAGATAGAAGAAAGTGAATTAACCAGATAATTTTAGATGGTAGGTGGTCAGAGCATAGGTATAAATTTTAACTATTTCTATTAAGCTATTGGATGAAACCCTTTGATTTTGATATATTTGCACTTCATTCTTTTTTCTTCATTTATTATAATGTTAGATGGACTCTTATACATCTAATTGTCACTAATAGGGGAAACAAATTGAACTTCTAAAATTTATTGTAAATCAAAAGATTACCATTGGAGGCTATACAACACAATTTATGGTATATTTTGAAGGCATGTGTCCTCATGAGTTATTATTTGTAACTTTATATATTTTCATCCATATTTACCATGCAAAGATGGTTGCAATGTGATATACTAATGTTTATACTCTAAACACTGATTGCAAATGTGTAGGTATAGATCCTAATCTGGACCATTCTCTTGGAGTATTTCTTTTATATGGTACTTTGACATATTTTTAAAATATAAAAGTAGATTTCAAATCCAAACTCTTCCCAGATGTATGTGTAGTAGTAGATTGGAAGAAATTAGGATTTGTAAATACTACGGTAAGGATTTTTCATTTTACCCTTACAACATGTAACAAAATTCATAGTGAAATCAACATATCTGCATCCAGCCAATGGTATACTTCTTCAACACTCAGTTTGATTGTGTATGTAAGAGTTTGATTTATTTTCATGTTTTTTCGCTTGAATTTTTATCAAAGAGAAGAGAAAATATATCAACAATTTCAACTGACACCATTCTTCAATATGACTCCTCCACTGCTCACTTCTTATCATTTTCTTCTATCCTTTCTTGAAAGGCTTGATTCATCTAACACTATCTATTTTCACTGGATAAAAGGAAATGTTGAGTTAGTTTTCTCCAAAAACAATCTACATTCATATTAGATATGGTTGTATATTTGATTCATATTTAATTATACTCTATATTAAAAATATTTTGATCCATTTTTTTAACAAAGTGATTGACCATTAAAGGTAGAATTCTAATATTGGGAGCTACATGATACATAGGCAAAAGAATTGTGAAAGCCAACATAGCTCTAGGCCATCCTAATTTCATTTTGTTTAGGTCAGAAGTGGTATTTGATGTTGAGAGAATGCATATGTTATCGACCTTCAAAAAGGATGGTGCAAAACTTGTGGAGGTAAACTAGGATAAATTTGGGGAGTTAAGTTTACTAAATATAATTCTTACTTAATTTTACACATTTGATTAGATTTTCTCACATTAATGCACTTAGTTAGTTCATTCTTTCTTTGTTTAAGGTGAAATTGTATTAATGATGTACATGCTTAATTTAATAAATGGAAGCATATCTAGACCACCTATAGATAGATTTCTAACCACCTGGATCTCCCTTGGATTTCATTGATTCTTACAACATAGATTGTAAGAAATCTAGAACTAAGTTATAAAGTTTTGGATAGGGAACTAGTCCAAGGGGCATTTTTATCTTTTCTAGGTACATATCCTCAATTCTATATCCTTCATGGAAATTGGGCATCCTCTGACCCTTCAAATGGCCCTTCTGTATAAATCTTCAAGGTGTCCACTCAAGTAATTAATGTATCTACCTCAACATCTAAAAATAGACTCTAATAGATATCAATTTTAACAACATGATTCTTGCTCCACAACCATGCTAATCTATGCACTTCCCTTACCTTCTACTAATTGGACCTTTCTTTTTTGCTTGTGAGATTTAGATCACTTCTTTGACAGTTGTTGTATACATATAGTTGTTGTATCTATCATAGAGACAATGTTAATAAAAAAATTATATAATATTTTATGAAAATGGTCATAGCAATGAGGTTTTAAATTATCTATTTTCAGGGACTAATTATGGTAAAAATCCTTGGTGTAAAATTTTTAGGAAAATATACAAAATACTACATATGCTTTGGTAATGGATTTTTGGGATAGGTTACATCCTGACCATCTTAATGTTTTGGCAGTCACATATACTGCATTGTTAAAATTAAAAGGGTTTATATGAATCTATAGGGTTTTCTAAAGTTTCATTTCTTAGGGTACTAACCTCTAGGAATTTGGTCGAGAATACGCTAAAATATAGGCAAAATTCTACAATTGTTTTTCTATTGTATCACTATCATGGAATGTAAAGGTGGTGACAAACAATGATCATATACTTCAGTGTTCTTTCCTTATTGGATTCATGTATCTATTTTTTGATTTCTATTGAGAGAGACTTATTTGTAAATCTTTGATTATAGGAAAAGAAAGGTCATGGTCTACCTCCACATTGGTACCTCAGCAATAATGAATTTGACTCTATTTCAAGGTAATTTCACAAATTAGAGTGTGGAGCATGTAAGTTACATTATCTTTCACTTCAAATTTAGCTACCTTTAATTAGTAAAATATTTGACACATATATTTTTTTATAATTAGAACCCAATTATCAATTATCAAACATGTTATATAAGATTATTGAAGCATAATTTTTTAATAGTTATATTAGAGGGCATCTTACTCTAGATAAGATTAATGATGTTATTGATGAGATGGCATAGTATGTGGAATGCTCACCTAATAACAATACCCGAGAATAAAGTTTGGGCTATATTTATTTCTTTGATGAATTTATTTTACATAATTAACCTATTGGATTGTTTGGAACTATTTATCTTTAAGTCTTGCCATGATAGCAACTGTCAAAGTGATGCTTGTGTTTACATCAATCTAAATGTATTCTTTCCTAACTACCTTCTTGTGTGTAAATGTACATGTAACTAGGAGAAGATATAATATAGAGAGCACTTTTAAGGACATGATATTTTTTTGCAATCAATAATAAAAATTTATTTTAAATATATTGGATGCCTGTAACATATATTTTTAGATAACTCTTTGTGAGTAGGAAATGCATGATATTACTACCTCAAATCCAGTTAAGGGGAAATATTTTTGTCTCAAGATAGATTTTAAGGGGCATGTAATGAAGTTGGACAACACTAGGAAGGCAATACTTAATTTAAGTTATGGGAAGAGAGATTTTTACTTGGTTAATTTAAGAGAAATATTAGTTTGAACAGATCTAAGCATTTTAATCTCTAGAAAATTTAAGGTACTTTCTGATATCAAATATGGTGTGTAGGTACTTCATTATTTTGGGCATGTTTATAAAGCTTGAATTGGATGCCTTCATGTATTAATCCTCAAAAAAACATCATTGAAAATTAAATAGGTTAGCTTGTTATATTGTTATAAGATATACACTTATTTTCTTTCCACTATTTCATGCATATAAAGTACATATTATATTGGATAAGGCTTTGTTACATATGGCATCATGCAGTCAATATTTTTGTGTGCAACTTTCTCTGCATAGTGAATTTAGAAATGATTCTATTTTTTCTTAACTTCTTAAATTGAGTTATCCTAGTTGGGGTGTAGTGTTTGAAATGTGTATCTCTTAAAAACTATCTTTTAGATGTTGTTTTGATTGCTCAAGTGTATTTTGGAATCATATTGTAGCAAAGGTGAAAGGCATTCATATATTCATTATGGTTGTCTTCTATTTTTTAGTGTAATAATGATGAATTAATTGCATTTTAATATTAGAAGGTTTAATTTTTTATCACAAATCTCTTGAAATATGCCACACTAAACTTAAACACCAATGAGATTTGGGCCTTAGTTCTTAGTGCCAGTAGTTTGGCCATCATGCCTTATAGACCATCTCTAGCTTGTAGTTGTTATCATGTGATGTACTACAAGTTTTAATTATAAGCAGTTTACAAACCAAGTGGCATATCCCTATAGTTGAGAATTTTGTTCCACCATAATAGCGTAAGCGCTCATAAAACACTATTATCAAAGTTTTATGATAAGTTATTACTGCTATAGTTTTCTTTCAAAATTGTATTGGTGTACTTCTCTATCTATGCCATTTTCGTGATGGACATGGGTGTGCGCCTATTTTTTGTAATTGAAGTTTTAATTTGAACATGTCTTGGAAGGTAAATTATCAAATCAATAGAGTGATAACCTTCATTTGAATGGAAATTATTTAAAATTGAAGTGTCTTGATAGAAAAGAGAAACTTCTTTTCTCTCTGATTATCAGGTTCTACATAGACTATTGCTTGAAGTTATCTTTATGAGTCCAAATGGTAAGATAAATATATATTTTTAAGAGAATATAAGAGGGAAGTATCATATAATGGATTCACATGTGTCGTACTCAACTTGTTTTTTTTTTCATTTTTTTATGCATGGTGGTATCAAATATTTATTCAAGGCTACCAGGTAGAAATATTTGTAATATTTGTAAAAACTAATGATTATTTTATGAAAAATGGATGGTATGTGTTGGGTTAGAGGCACATGTAAAATTTTAATGAAGTACAATTTTTTTTATGGAGGCAACTTTGAACAAGTGTCAAAAATGGAAGAAGAGTAGGATTTTTAAATTACACAAGAGTAGTAACACACCAAAAGCTAGTACAATAATATTGATAAAACTTGAGGATCATGAAGTATCTAGATGAATCACATAGTTCTAGGAATAGATTTCACTGAAATATAGTGATGTTCATCTCTATATCATTCTTAAGGGTTAACATCATTTAGGCACCCTTTTGTATTTTCTCTTTTTGATATAATAAAATACTTGTAGACCTATAAGTTGTGGGCACAAGATTATTACATCCAAATTGTTTTATTATTTTTTTATACTAATAATCACAAGATGTTTCGATATCATTGACAATATTTATCAATTGGTTGCACTGGTACACCATGGAATTATTTGTACTCTAGTTAGTTATGTAAAAATATGTTTTGATCTTAATAGTGAACACTCTAGATGTGATTATAAACTTTTGTCCTTCATCCATTTCTTTTTCCCATGCATGAAACTATATTTTGGATGATACAATGTAGGATATATCTAAATATGCCAATAATTTCAATCAAAAAAATATTTTTAATTAGCTATTCCCTTTACAACTATGAAGATCCCTATTATAGGAATGTTAAATGTAGAACAAATTATTATCTCAAATTTATAGATAATAACTTTTTATTTTTTATTTATTTTGTTTTTAAATTAAACTGACCTTATAGTGTATCCATTATATCCCATAATGGTTACCATAAAAATATGGGTATATTAGATTAGAAATAAAATTTTGAATCTCATGTTACATTAAATACATGACTTCATGTGACCCATTTTATATTTATAAAAATATGCAAGAAAACA